>JAWVMQ010000177.1:0-235754 GCA_036321185.1 Trypanosoma lewisi | reverse complement strand
AAAACCAAAAACAAGAATAGAAGGAGGACAAATTGTCACTCACTGCAGTATATAAAAGCGTGATCAAATCAGGAAACAAGAAACAAACGCCAAGAACACATGCTGCTTGGAACTCCTCTCGGAGAACAGCATGGTACAGGGCATGCGAAAAAAGAAAAGGAAAAGGGAAGGGAAGAAAAACCAATAAAAATGAAAGTATATATATATATATTTATTTACGAGATCCACACCTTCGCATCGGAGCACTCAGCACATGATCCCAAACACCAAGAGACCAAGGAAAAGCAGCAGGAACCCATGAGGCGCAGACATGGACACAGCACCGTCAGCATTGCCATTCCATGAGGGACGTGGGCTGGGCCCAGATGGTTTCACTCCTTGATTCCCTGACTGTTTAACTGTGTTATTCAATTCGGCATCATTGACTGGAGTGGAGCTGGAGCTGGAGCGATGTCAGGCTGATTGTTGCTATCCACACCATCCTTTGGTTCTTGTTGAGCGTCACTGGGAGGTAAAGCGGCGTTGTTCTTCTCCGCACCAACATTCTCTTCTTCTGTTGCTGGTGCGAGTTGAGGATCGGGACGTCTCTCCTCTTCCCCTTCTTCTTCTTCGGCGTTACCTTCAGCGATGCGTGGTTCACCCTGTTCCTCTTCTTTTTCGTCAACTTGCAGTGCAGGATTCTTTTCTTCTCCCGCTGCAGGTCTCTCATTGTTGTCGACATTATTCTGTGTATCCTGTTTTCGGTCACCTTCCGGGCGTGCCGCTGGACCGTTCACAACGACCGTTTTATTCCCCCCATTGTCACCTTCCTTCGGCTGAACTTCCAGCTTTTCCTGTGCTTGTTCAGGTGCGGGAGAAACATCACTGTGAATTGCACCTGTGGGTTTGCTTGACTGCGGTTGTGGCACTTCTTGCGGCTGTTGCACTGGTTCATTCCCAACAACAGGTGGCGGAATAGTCGATTTACTCTTAACAGGTTTACGCAACTCCCCAGTCGTTAATAACCGGTTGTACAGCATGACGTTGGTCACTGTCACATGCCTGTTCTCTGCAGCTCCACTAGTCTCATCCCCATACCCACCAATATAGAAGTGTGAGATCCTGTGGGACTCAAACAACTTGTGCAGTGGATGTTGTTCCTCGTCCTCCTCATCCTGAGTATCTTCATTTATTTGATCACCGTCAATGTACACAGACCACTCAGTTCCTTTCATTGTCAGTGCCACTTGATATTCTTTGCCCTCCTCCCATGTATCCTCACTCTGACTCTTCTTCTCATTATTGAGTACAGGGACCCACTTCTTTTCATGATTGTACGACACACCAAAGAGTGCCGTGTTAGCTGCGTCATTCATCTTGACACCAATCAACGGGTAAGTGCTGCCTGCTGTTGGCACATGATGGATAGCCACCGTTGCCACGAGGGCGAATTGATTGTTTGCAAAGTAGTACGGTTGATTCTGCCCCAGTTTGCCAACAGGCCACTCTGCTCCAGCACCAGAGCCTTGGAACTTCAATCCTTTATCCGTCTTTGTTACTGTACCCTTCACAGTTGCATTCACGCAGAGGTACTCGTCCTTCCACTCATTGCCATCAGCAGTGTAGGTTCCAGACAAGACGCCAACCAAACCTTTGGTGATAACAGGCCCATTGCACATTCCCTGCGCCGGCGAACCTCCGGTGAGCCCCTTGCATTCTTTCAAAGACTTGTCTTTTTCATCCCACGTCTTCACCACTGTCTTTATCTGCTCCAGCTGCTGCGTCAAACGCACAGAGACAAGATTTGTGGCTGTCGTTGATGATGTCCCACTGCTTTTCTTCTCGTACACGACAATCAGTTTATCATCATGCAGCAGCAGATTACTCGCGGCAGCGTCATCACCTTCAGTGGATACTGGGCCAACATCATACACGTGCGCATTGTCAGTGAGAAACAAGTGAAGCCGTCCATTTCCATCCTCAGAATACACCGGAAGTGTAACAAGCAGCACCTTCCTTCCCTCAATAGTGGTAGTGATGAATCCACTGCGAACGCCTTTTCCTTGACGCTTTTGTGATGTTCCCCACACGCGAGTGAGTGGCACGCCAGTATTCAGCCAACCGTTCCCAAGGTAAGTGGACCTGAACACATCGTAGGAGCCCTTCGCACAGGGAGTGACCATAAGAAACACATTCTCTTCTCCCCACTCCACAATGGCGGGATCAGAGCAGCCTTCAACATCCTCTACTTCCTTGGACAGTTTCCATTTATTCTCAGACTTGCTCCAATACATCACCACAAATACGGTCTTTCCATCCTTTGTAGCCTGCATGGGAAATGCGGGTGTATTGTCCTTCTGCATAATAATACCCGATCCACCAGCACCTTCCAACTGTGTCAAGCTCGCTGTTTTGGTTTCATACTGCACTTTAGAGGGATTACTCCATTTGATCTTCTTTGCGCTTTCACTTTGTTCAACTTCTCCCTTCACCAACAGCAGTCCCAAATCTTTTTGAGGAGGATCTGAAGATTGTGAAGACGTCGCCTGGCTGGGGGTTCCCAGCAGCATGTATATGTGGCTACCGCTTACAATTGTGGTTGGTGTTGTTATATTTTGTACCGTCTTCTTCTCACCTCCTTCAGTGTTATCCTTCAGGGTGTGCACACAAACATTTCCTGAACCCGTCATTGAGATCTGCGTGACATCACCACCACCTTCTGGGAGGAGCATTGCCGCAATGCCCGTAACGCTTTCCGCGGCATCACCGTCCTTTGTGCACTCCACCTTTGCCACGGCAAACACGTCACCATTCACCTTCACAAGACTGGGAGCACTGACTGACTTTACTTTCCCCCCAGCACAAGTGACGCCCTCCCACACAAGAGACGTCGGTGCTGCCCCGCCAAATGGATTGACCGGCTCCTGGTTCACCTGAGCGTGTACAGTCCCACCACTGCTGCAGCACAGGATCAGCAGAGCGGGAAGAAGCAAAAGTGACAACGCAGAGGAAGAACGCTTCAGATGCCGAGACATTTCGTTTGGATCGTCGCTGTTTAAACTCGAAGTGGACAAATCGTGTTTGGTCTCTCTTTCCCACTGTATGTGGGGGTGATCGAGAAGCAAAAAATAAAAATAAAGTAAAGAAACACAGTGGTGAGAGATACACAAAGAGAAGGTCTGCATGGCCCAGGAGACAAAAGCTGCCGTGATGTGTGCTTAAACTCACAAGCCAGAATAGGCTCCTCAAGAGATTATGAGATCAAAAATGATCTGCAATGCATGGCAACAAGGAAAGCAGAGAAGAATCGTAGTAACACGTTGCTTTCCATTCTCTACAAGAGAAAACTAATCAACCCCATTAAACATTATTATTCAATTGTCATCAAAAAAGAAAAAACAGATACTTTGGTACTTGACACTCGTCTGACGGGGAAGCTCTTAGCAGCGGGTCCACATAACCACAAAACGGACCCTCGCCCCCCCACACAGTTATTGCACACATGTGCAACAAAAACAACAACAAACAATAAAAAGAATGCAATGACTTCACCCCGCTGCTCCGACCCCGGCCATGGGCACATCTCCTTCCCTTGTAGTTGTCCCCGCCTTCCTGCCACTTCCTCCTCTCTGGCGCGAGCTTGTGTACGTCTCTCTCGTTGGGGAACAGCTCTTCGCCCCTCGGCAATCAAGCAATGCATCGCTGAGGGAAAACTATGCCGTGCGGCATCCTGCGGGAGAGCGGGGGCATGCACGGGGGAAACCAACAACAAGAACAACAAAAACAGACAAAACCACGATGACGTTGCTGTATCACCTGGGTCCATCAATTTCCAAACGCTTGCACCAGGACCGCCATGATTCTTCAAATGAAACTTGAGAAACCAAGACGAGTAACAAAACTGACATTTTTTTCACTGTCACTCTCCCGCTCGTTCTCTCTCCATCTCTCTCTCTCTCCAATTTAACTTGTGTACAATATTACACTAGGAAAGGGAAACAAAAATACAAAAAAGGAGACAAAAAGAAATCCTTTACTCTACACACATACACACAGAAGCATAATAAGAAAATACCATTACCAACAATACTCCACAGACAGACACCAATTTTATGGCAAGGTCAACAACAGAAATGAGCATTCTTCTAAAACCAAAGCACATCCAAACAAGGCAAAAAGAAACCTGTAGAAAATGGCCTGCCTACGCGCCCTCAATTAAACATCTAGCAAGACACACCAAAAATAAAAAGATACATACCTCATCAACAAACAGCGGCATTTACATTTATTCTCATCACCTCCAAAGAGTGCGAGAGATGGAGAGGATCCACCATTTTATCGACAAGAACGTACGGAGAGAAACAGCAGAGTATAACCAGGTTCTCAGAACAAAAACAAGAGAAAAACGAACCAAAAAAGAGAGGGATACAAACTTGTTTCCCTCACTGATAGGAGTCCTTTAAAAATAATGACAGTAATATCAATCAAAAATGACATCAGATGGAAGAGAGTGCGTATAATCCGCTCCCGGAATTATACATGAGCAATATATATATATATGAAAGAAAAACAAATGAATACATTCGGCCATTCGCACTCACTTTTCTACACAGTATTAACAACAACAGTGATATGGAGCACCTATACTCTTAGAAGTGGGATCCATTCCACTGGGCTTCAATTCTCACTACTGAGGAAAGTGTTTATAACCTTCTCTGTTCTGTTCAAAGCAACAGCACCACGGCAGCGGCAATGAGAAAAGTAAAGAACATAGAAGGGCAGCCACTAATAAAGATTGATCCATCATCAGGCCAAGCGTAATAGTCTTCGCAATAATCATCATCATCCGGATTGGTTGGTGGAGGAGGCCCACTATCAGATCCGTCATCGACATCTGGAAGGTCCGGTACAAGACTGCTGCCGTTTGGGGCCACCATGCACACCTCGCTGTACTTGGGGCACTTGATCTCGCCCTTCCTAAAGTACTGTGATTGGGGCGAGATGGTAGTGCCCTCAGGACATAGCTCAAAATCACTTGCGCCTGCGTACTTAATCGATACTTCTGAAGCACCGCATAGTATGTGTACACAGACACCCTGGATATCGTTTGCCCACTGATTCTGAGGAGCAGAGAAGGCTTCAAGTCCATTCCCGTCGAGGCACCACGAATCGTCACCATAAACGGAACCGGGAAAATTCTCAATGCCAGCCTCAAAACATGTGTAAAACGAGTTAATATTGCCAGGGTTACCCTGATGGGGGTGAACAATCCAACACGATTCCTGAGCATTACTAGACATATGGTCACCGTAGTTTAGTGAGCATCGGGAGACAGCCTGACGATCCGATGAACAGCGAAGGGATAAATCCAGCGGGTCGCAAAACATATGTGGATAAACGGTAGGAGTCGTTGTCGTGCAGGGGTTATCGAGAAAGTCGCATCCTGTGTCATTACCCCATGACATAAGTTCTTCCTTCTCCCATGCAATTTTATAATATCCCAGGTCTTCAAAAAGTGATAGAGTTAAGGCCGTATAGTATCCAGCAGTGTAGCCGTTATTAGGGCTCATCAACTCATCTTTTGCGTTACGTCTTGACCAGTGAGATTCCACCACACCTTTATCATCCTTATGCAACTCCATTCCTTGAAGAGTGTTACAGTTGTAGTGTTTCCTCGTTTTTTCCAGTGTGCCAGGGGAGCTAACAACCTTGACAGGCGAGGTTATTCCCCGCAGATTATGTACTTCTGAAAGCATATTCCGCTTCTCCAACAAGTCCACATTGAACCCAAGGACATGTGCAATCTCATGTGCAGCCATGCGAGCAGACGGCCAGACAAATAAAAGTAGGCCACCAGCAAAATGCACAGCCCCAACAAGCGGACGCTCATCAGGACTGAGAAAACACGGTATAGCCCAAATGTTAATATCTCCTCCAACACCGATGTAGAGTACCATATCTGCATCAGGAACACCAGTTAATTGGTGAGCCGGAGGCACGGAAAAAAACCTACAATTGCTCGTTGAAGAAAATGCCGGAACTTGTATAGGAGCTGCTTCAGGCTGAACCAGCAAACGGTCCATATGCAAACTGAGAGCCACGGGCAATATCTGATTGATAAGTGAATTATTCTTGGCCGGCGTCAGAACATCTTCCGACGCACAGGTGACAGTCTGGCCTTTAAAGTTTGGACGTCTCTCTCCCGCTTTAGAACAGTATTTTGTATTATCATTAAGATCATCCAAAGACACCACAAGGCGCATAGGAGCCCAATCATTGTTTCTACCTTCCATGCCGACAGTATATGACTCCCTGGCACTTTGTCCTTTTCTGGGTAATTTTCGTACTACCTTCGGGACTGGAGGACTGTTCTTCATTAATTCGTCGAAAATGCACTCATGAGCAGGAATGGATTCCGCAAATCCCCAGCCGACAGAATACACCCCCACCGTCATTATCAGCAGCAGTGAGGAGAGCATAATGTACTGAGTTGGGGATAGCTTCAAAGGAAGTTTGCTTTCGCTTGGTGGCTTGCCCTGTATAACGAGGAAAAGGACGAAGGACGAGGGAAAAGATAATCAACAGGAACAAAACAAAACAAAACAAAAAAAGGTTCGAAAACGAAAGAGGTCGAACAATCAACAAGGAGAAAACGTGGGACAATACATCACTCACACATATTATTCTATTCGCAGTGAGGAAGCTCACACCGAATATATTGGATATGCAATAAAACCTAACAAAATACGTTCGCCATTACTGCCACCCAGACGAGTCATTCTTTTATTTCTTTTCTTGGATTTCACTCATCTTTATTAAGCCACTGGAGAACAAGTTTGCTCCCTAAAAATGTCGATATTATCATACCACCATCATCCCCTCCTGCAACAGGAATGACGCATAGGGGAGATGGGGCTTGTACGTGGTGATAACAGGGGGAAAAGAAGGTATATACAGAACGGCACGCATAGAGAAACATCGATAATTTCACTTTCATTTACCGAATAATGCAAAAAAAAAAACGAGACAGGGAGAAAAAGAGAAATGGATACAAAATTACAACAACACAATAAATTCCACTGAACGGACATATACCTTCCCCCTCCCCAAAGGGCAGTTACGTCATCACTTCCTTTCCCCCTTTTCATTCACCCAAAGAATGACACTATTAACGAATCACACTTCAGAGTCCAAAGAATTCCCGAGTTTTCTTCACCACACCGTCTTCCCTGTTGGGCCTAATCACCTCCAAATGTGGCAACATATCCTTCAGCCGTTGCTGTGCAATACCCATGATGCAACCTGTACCAGCCATCTTTAACATCTTCACGTCATTCATTCCATCAACAAAGACAATGCAATTCGACATGGATAGAGACGCACCGTTGGTGGGGACTAGCTGCGTAATCACGTATTCAATCGCAGTCCCTTTTGAGACTCCCACACTGCAGACTACCACACAGTACGGGGTCGCATGCGTCACCTCCACCCCCTCCTCAAATTCCCTCAGAAGACGTTCCATATCCTCAGAGCACAATGCCAGCCGCACCACACTCACAAGAGGATTATGATCAACGGCATCCTCCGTGTCGCGACCTTCTCCATTCACGTAGCGCTGACACTTACTGGCGAGATCGTGCGGCTTCACCACCGTATAGCAAAAGCCCTCAACCTTAACGGGCTCGAGTTCACGCTTCCAGTCAAGACTAAATTTTCATTCGTGTTCTTGATATACATGGGCATTGATCTCCTTTTCCACGGGGAATAGTTGTAGCAACCCGCAAACTAAATCGGGGTCAATATTTCGTTCCAGGACAAGCTCAATGTCACCACATACCTTCGATCTGCACTGGGATGAAGGTGCTCTATCCCTGATCACGCGGGGCCCACTGGATGCAGCGAGTGAACCATGATGGGGCAACCCCACGTCGCGCAGAACGGCAGCACCTTCACAGCAGGGACGCCCTGTTGCCAATATTATGACGGCGCCTTTCTTGGAGAGCTGCTGCAAGACCTCTTTGCTTTGGGCAATAACATTATCGTCCGGTCCCAACACAGTTCCATCGAGGTCTGTCGCAACCACAACATACGGAGGCAAAGCCGTCACGGTCAATATTTTAATAGAGTCATATTCGCCAAACAGACTCTCTTTCGCCCTTAACAGTGGTGAACTACCGTACCTTACCACCCCAAAAAAAAGAGAGTAAAAATAAGCAAAACAACAACTATAATAAAAACAGAGATAAATACACCCGGGTCAGAGAGTGAGAAAGAAATAATCTCATGGGGAAGAGTAAGAGAGAAAAATAAAGACACAAAAACAAGCCTTAAGAGGAAAGAGAAATGATAACGATGATTCACTGTTTTTTTTCGAGACTATTCACAACCCCACTGTACAAAAGTCACTAATAATAATAATAATAATAATAATAATAATAATAATAATAATCGCAATCTAAGATGTCATTTTCTCTACAGTACATGCAGCGCAACAGTCGCAAGTATTCCCATCAAGATGAGAAACCACGAAGTCAAACTCATTCCAAAGGCAACACCGTAAGCAGTACTCCGTGGTAGTGATGTATTTTCGCAATACCGAGACGAAAAAATGCTAGCAATCAGAGCCCATGAGATCATCTGAAACAAGAAGGCGGTGACCATCACAGCGAGAGTGAATAGACGTAATGCTAGTAGGTTCTTCTTCACAAGAATGCAACAGCTCACCAGAGCAGCAAACAGGAGAATGACCGTCATCATACTGAAGGCTGACCCAATTTGGAGTCGTTTCTTTACAGGCTCACAGGTGATGAAGGTGGTGCGTGCGGTGTAAGTATGACTATCACAGTTATCTTTGTAGCCCCAATATGTGTAGCAGGCGCCATCCACTACGTCCACTTGTGATAGTGGTGCCCCCACGACGGTTAACACAAACGCCACCAATGTCGAAAGGAGCATCAAAATGATACGGATATCAGTTTCTCTTCCAGCTTCCCACAAATCCTCCAATCGTTCACTAAGTTCCTTACGTCTACTCAGCGCCCTCCCATTATCATACTGGGCATCGTCACCTCGTTCAGACAGGTCGTCGCACCGACCTGTGTCCTTGCTAGTCCCTCGTGTTGACTGAGTTTTGGGCATTGGGCGAAGCACATCGTACGAGGGTTTATTGACAGCAAGGTCCACTTGATGAGGACTCAGAGATATGTCTTCTTCTATCCTATCAGCAGAGTTATCAAAATGCTTTGTGTGCATCATCATCTGCTTCCGCACCTCTCCATAGTCATCGCTTTCCTGTGACATATTTACCGGGTCAACATAAATAGAACGTTCCTTGTCTGCACTTACCCTCTTCTTTGGCTCCTGAGCGTCGTAAGAAGAAGACGATGATGATGATGATGATGATGATGTGGTGATATCGTCATACATTCGCATCCTGCGAACCATCATTTGGGGACCATTGCGGTCGGTGGCGCGAGTTCCTCCAGAATGGGGAATCCCCGCCTGAACGTCCTGCGTTTTCCTTTCCAGCGGACTTTGCGAGTTGATGGGTACTTCAGCATTGGAAGAGGAGTGTACATCTTCCAAAGCTGGTCTTTTATTCGCATCTTCGTTACTGCCGGCATCTCCCCCTTCTTGGAGAATGAGACTCATATCAACAGCACCACACACCTCAGCACTCCCTTTTTTTTAAGCAGTGAATCTCAGGTGTGTAAACTTCTCTCGACGGACTTTTTTCCCTTTCGTTTTCTTTTTGATTGTTATGACCCGACACCTTCACTGAGAGAACATGAAGCAGAAAAAAGGAAAAAAAAATGAAGAGTGTATGAAACAAAAGAAAAAAACGAAGAACTCACAGGAAGAAACAAACAAACAACCGCTTCTCTTGACTCAGACGACCACGAACATGAATACCAGGGGAAGCAAAAAAAAAAAAAACTCATATTTTCCTTGCTAAATTCTTATATTTCATACTGCTACATTCTCTCTCACCTTTTCACGCCACGAGAGCAAACACCACTAAAACAATGATTTCTATGACCCACCCTGTCATCAGCAAACCAAATCCCGCACCATACGTCGTGGTCGGGGGCAATTTCTTGTCTTCGCAATAGCGGGAAACACACACACTGACTGTCATTACCCAACAGATCAATTCACAGAGTAAGGCTCCACCGCAGACTCCAACAATGCGCCACTTCAATGCGGGTGGCAACACAAGAGGTTGCTGCTGCTCCTGGTTACTTTGCTGCTCTCCACCAGCAGAACTTAGCGCGTACCTCCGTTTTCTACATTCAGCGCGGTGATTCATGAGTGTCTGAAGTGCAAAGAAGAGCACAGCAGTCATCAGCAAAATAGAGAACACCGACAATGCTGCGCCCACCTGCAGTCGATGTTGCATTTCCTTACAGGTAAAGAGCTGCGTTCGTCTCGTGTAGCTCACCGTGTCGCACTTCTCCTTGTAGCCCCAGAAGGTATAGCATCCACCACCAACTACATCCAACTGTGAAAGTGCCGTCGAAAGAATCGTAAAGAACCAGTTGACTCCGCCCACAGCAAGAAAGACAGCAAAAAGTACCGTGCCTCGAAGAGAAGCAGTGGCATCATTAACGGCTTGCATCGCACGGGCTGTAGGGCTCCCCTTTACCCTTCTTTGCTGTTTGCCAACATTGCGAGGGGATGGCTGCATAGCCAATGCACCACCGCGATGTGGGGGCACAGACTGCGGCCTGGTCTTTCCACTGGGTCGGCCACCACCACCAACATCATCAGCAAGTGATGTTGGGGAATAGGTGGTATTCACATCACCAGGACTAGCCTCTGGAACAGTGTTACCGTGAGGGTTATCAGCAACTTGTTTCTCCAGCGATGTGAGGTTAGAACGTTTGGACATCTATTGTTATTTGACACTCCCTCACACAAAAGACCCCTCTTCGTTACCTATGCTTATGAATTCCGTACTCTATCTATTATCCTTGCAAAGAAGCCTGTCAAACATGTGCAAATCAAAGAGAAAGGAGAAACAATAAGATAATATCAAGAAACTCTTCTCCAAATCCACGGTATTTCAGAGTGAGACATGAATCTTGCAAGGCTCAACGGATTCTCCTCAGCAGCAAGAACAACAAACTCTACCCTCAAGCCAAACTAAAAGCAACCATACCTCCATGAAGCAAGAAGAATCGATCTTGTCACACAGAATCCCGGTTCAAAAAGTCAAATGCATGGAGGTTATGTGTGTGCCGCACGCGTCGCCTCATGTAGTCATGACATGCAACAATTCAGCAACAGCAACAGCCACATAGATGATCATATCCGCATCAGACATCCCGTTTTGTAACGTGATGGGTAGGAATCAAAAACCTTTCACACAGTCCTTTCATTTCACACTTTGCGTCAGGCAGATTCTCCGCCAACACCTCAATACGGATAGCTGCCCACTCATTGCCACCACCATCATCATCATTTGGTTTGACTATGGTGTGCGTCCTCTCCCTTGCCTGGCGTCTCACGCACCGTAACACCTGGCAATGAGTCTCCCCTCTTTTTCACAATCTCACCGTGTATGCAGCGGTGCCCATGAGGGAAATGGGCAACACCCACATTGGCACAATGCAGAATGAGCATCAACAGTACAAGTAGAAACGACGTGATGTAGTTTGTCCTGGGCATGTTCGGTTTCAAGCAAATTATGTGTCTTCCTCTTGTGTATTTGGTCAGTGAAACAATAATAGTAATGCAAGCACAAAACGGCTTCCTATAGAAAGAAATAAAATTAAATCAGGAAAAGCAAGAACAGAAAGAAAAAATGCGTTTGTAGAATTATCATGTTTCTTTTGTATCATTGATACTACTCGAATACGCACACTGTTATGAGGAAGAGAGAACAATTTGTTTCTGCGACAACTTCAAAGGGAACCCTTATGAGGTATAGGAACACTACAGCGTGGTTAGCACATTCTCATTCCCTGTAGTGTGGATATTCCGTACGCGTATATATATGGTTGAGGTTCATGGACTCAGTATCGATGATATCCCCATGTGCATTTAGACATTTGTATGAGACTGTGTCGGACTCAAATTCTAGGTATCCAACTACTCTCAAAGGGAGTGTTTTGCAATGGGCAATGGAAATAATAGATGAATAGTCCCCGTGCATATAATGTAAACTATCCTGAGGACACTTCATTTTGTAGTTGCCTGTTCTTTTGTGTTTGCAATTTGTGTTATGTTCCCGGTTCTATTTTTTGCTTAGGTAAGCGAGCAGTACTGCCTCTTGCTCATGGATTCTACGTTCAACACCCTCCAACTCACTATCTATTGCACTGTACGAAAAGCCTACTTGCTCCTTTTGTGGCTCAAGGGAATTGACAGATGCTGGAGCACTGACTGCGGGAGGTGACGAAACAGTTGTCGCAGAGACTGATGGAATACTGGGTGTAGGTGGTGTTAAAACAGTGGCTGCAGGAGGCGGTGGTGGGACAGTGGCTGCAGGAGGTGGTGGGACAGTGGCCGCAGGAGGTGGTGGGACAGTGGCCGCAGGAGGTGGTGGGACAGTGGCCGCAGGAGGTGGTGGGACAGTGGCTGCAGGAGGTGGTGTTAAAACAGTGGCTGCAGGAGGCGGTGGTGGAACAGTGGCTGAAGAAGATCTATTTTTTTTATTGACTGCCTCACTGGAGTTACCTACATGATGCTCCTTGTTCGATGCACTTCCACCATGCCCACAAATCCCTTCACCTAATACCCCTTTCTTCAGAGAGGTTGATATCTGCTCCAGTCCACGTAACGTTTCGCCTATGGAAACTGATGACCCAGGTGAAACTGTGGATGGTTGCGTTTGCCGTAGTTCATGTTCAAGTGTTTCACAGTCATCAACAGCCATATGCAAAAGTGTACACATTTCTACATAACTTTGATCCATGTTCTCATACACATTTGACTGTTCTGCGGCAGCCTGATATAGAGATTGAATTTCCTGCATCGCCTCGCTCAGCCTCGACTCCACTTCCGCCGCTCGGGTTCGTTCTTCCTTCAGCTGCTTCTTTAATTCCTCAACGCAGACAAGGCTCTCCCGCTGAGCAACTCGCAGTCGATCTGTTTGAATGCGGTAATACTCCTTCTCATCAAAAAGATCTTCCCTTGCCCTATCATTTCCTTCCTGTGAGGCCGGTCCCATGAGAACTGTAGCAGCGCGCAGCTTATCTTCCAAATCCCTGCGCCTCTCTTGCTCCTTGTTGAGTGCAGTTAACGTCTCGGAATGACGCTTCTGTGTTTCTCCTTCCCTACCACTACTCTCACGGAGCTCCAAGCGCAGGCGAGCATTTTCCTTCGTCAGTCTTTTCCTCTCCTCCTGTTCACACTGCAGCCGCTTTTCCAGCGCCTCCTTATCCAAGAGGAGACGCTGGACAGTAAACTCCAGTGATGCCATATTCCCATGCTGTAGATACCGTCGACGCCGCTCCGCATTCCCACCCGTGCCATACGACAGTGTGTGGGGGTCCACGTGGGGCTGCATGGCAAAGGGCACATCTGTTTGGCTCAAGAAGCTCAAAAACTGCCCCGGTGCAAGCGACCAGGCATCCGTACCAGATTTATCCACCGGTACACTAGCCGTTAACTCTCCCTCCTTCTTCACCTTTCCTTTCAGAGCAGACACCTCCATCTCTAGACACGTAATCTGTCTCTTCAAATTCTTCACAAGCGCCGACTCCAGCAAAGTATGTCGACATGGAGATACAACACCATTAGTGGAGGCGTCACGTCCTTCTTTACCACTCACTGGGTTCTTAACAGAAAGTAACTTTTCCTTGCACTTTAATGATTGAGAGCACTGCATTTGATTTCCTCTCTCTTCACTGGGGTGTTAAGTAGCAACCCATCCGAGGCATGCACAACACAAGAGCACAGGAAAGAAGAAAAAGAAAACAAGTCAACAACAAAAAGAAAAAAAAGAAAAAAAGAAAGCAGAAAATGCTTGGCTTGCGCAACGTGGCAAACACAATTCACAGTGAGAGGACAGGTTTCCACTTGTCTCCACCACGAAAGCGCGAGAGCACATTCTGAATGCCAACAAAAGACAAAAGTATATATATATATATATATATGTAAATGTGGTCAAAATAAATAAAATAAAACGTATACTCGGCGTGACAACGCTGGGTAGAGAAGAGGGAATGGAGGAAGAAAACTCCTTTTCCCTATTCCCGTCTCCCCCAAATGGCATGAAATGGTTCGAGAAGTATAGTTAGTGTCTGTCTCTCTTTTCCTCCCCCAGAAAATGGTGTGGACAAGATTACTGGTTGGGTGGAATGGTGATGGCGACATCCACACCGGCGTCGATGGGGAAGGACGTGATCTTCTTCACCAGCTCCGTCGGCGCGCGGAGCTCGACCAGGCGCTTGTATATCTTCAGCTCGTACGTGTCCCACGTGTTGGTACCGTTACCGCAAGGCGTCTTACGGGTCGTGATCTTCAGCGTGCGGGTGGGGAGGCGCACGGGCCCCCGCACCACCACGTTCTCGTTGCGGGCGTGCAGCAGCAGCTCCGTTATCATGTTCTCCACCGCCTTCGCGTTGCGGCTGGTCATCTTCACCAGAACGCGCTGTGTGTCCTGCACAGGCGCCTGATCCTTCTTAACATAGGCCATTCTATCGCGATCACACCTGCAGCATCAAATAAATAAAAAAGAAAAAAGCAAAAAAAAAGAAAAAATCAATAAAATCACGAAAAATAAGAAACAAAACAACACAATCGATATGAAAGCAAAAAAAAAAATTGTGTATAAACTTGGAAATTGACTGTGTGAAATGGCACAGACATACACAGAGAGAGAGAGAGAGAGAGATACAAATACTCTTCTTGTCTTCATTAAAAGAATTTCGGCGACATTTTCTTCTCCCGCACTTCCTGCGAAAACATCCAATCCTGCGGCGGAACTGTTACAGCTTCATCTGTCGAAAATGCAAGCTGTTCCGTTCTTTTAGCCTTCCGTTTAACCGCTGCCCGATAGGCTGTGTGAACCACGGGGTCTTTATGATCTCTCAAATGCTCATAAGACGCCAGTACCATGTCGAGAATGGAGTCTGGCATGCTGAAGTCCTCAGGATAAGACCGAACCAACTTGTCTTCCATCACTCGCTTCTCTTCATATCCTGTTATACTTTCAAAACGAGCAAAGCGCATAAGGACAGAGTGCCATTGCTGGCGAATGTATGCTGCCTCAATAAGAAGACGCATCTTATCGTACGTCTCAGGGCACTCACGATCACGCATTTCTTTGTTAAGGCGGTCAAAGTTCTTCCAATCCCGTTGCTTCATACAGCAACGCAAGAGTGCCAAGTACACAATCATTCCACCGTTCTGCATCACTGGCATCTGTGCAAATCTCTGAGCTTCGTCAAAGGAAGCACATGCCTCGATGCGAGCTGCCAACACCAACCGATACAACTGCGATGAGACCGGTCGATTATCTTTCTTCATAACACCAAGGATCCGTATGCCATCCATCCATCGCCCCGCTAAGGAACAGGAACGCAGCGGGGACTCATAGTCCTGCTGATACATCGTCACACCATTGTTTCGCATCGCGTCAAAAAGTGATACAGCAAGGGCCCACGAACCCGGTTGAGGCTTTAAAGCAGTTTTTTCCATTGCGGTTACCTCCTCGCAGGAGACAAGTGCCAGACGGACGCTGCGCTCGTCAGGCGGGGAACGGGTGGCAATCATCTGCTGCATTTGGGATACGACATCAGTGTACCTCTTGTATCGATAACACATACGGATAGCTGCGTCATGTGCCTCAGGCGGGATAAGAATATTCTGCTGGCCACAACGTCGAAGGAAACTCAAACACTTCTCCCAATTACCTCCAAACTCCCAGAGACGTGCTACAAGCTCCACATTAATAGGCGTCCACATATTATACCTGGAAAAGAACTCATTATCTTTCCGAAGTGAAAAAAACTCCTTCAACGCCACTGCCCAAGGAAAAGAGGCATAACGGTTATCTTTTTCATCTTCATTGCTATCAATCGCCTTATCCCCGGAGGCATAGAAATCGGCCTGAGAATATTCCCTTCGCCGTGTAGATGCTACTAGTGCAGCACGAAGATATTCTGTGGAGACATCCGTACTAACGATAGGCACATGTTTCGGATTCTTCTCAAAGAGAAATGCATCCCGCTTCCAGAGTTGTACAAATTGCTCATGGGCCGCTTTGAAATTCCCACAATCTGCACAGGCCGCCATGTAGGCTACATGTACTTCCAAGGAGCGAGGCTTATTGATCTCCCGGTGAAAATCGGTATAGATGTTCCGTGCAACATCCAGCTTTCCCCTCAGACCGCAGCGCCGTATTGCATCACACATCATCTCGCTGGTAGGAGTAATGTTTTGGCGCGGTGCGTCGGTCAACGCTGCGATGCACGCAGACCACTGAGAAGCATGCTGATGTTGTTCAAGAAACGCCTTCAGCTTTGCACGTCGTGTTGCATTCCGTCGAGCCAATAGCTTGTCACTCCGTAGCTTGCTGTTTACTAGTTCTGCGTACCCAACTCTCTTGTGCATCCACAACTCTTAAAAACGCTCACCACACATGAACAACAGATGTGGAGGAAATATTCCCTTATGTTTTCCTTTCCTTGATATTGACTTGATTTCCTCTCTCTTCACTGGGGTGTTAAGTAGCAACCCATCCGAGGCATGCACAACACAAGAGCACAGGAAAGAAGAAAAAGAAAACAGGTCAACAACAAAAAGAAAAAAAAGAAAAAAGAAAGCAGAAAATGCTTGGCTTGCGCAACGTGGCAAACACAATTCACAGTGAGAGGACAGGTTTCCACTTGTCTCCACCACGAAAGCGCGAGAGCACATTCTGAATGCCAACAAAAGACAAAAGTATATATATATATATATATATGTAAATGTGGTCAAAATAAATAAAATAAAACGTATACTCGGCGTGACAACGCTGGGTAGAGAAGAGGGAATGGAGGAAGAAAACTCCTTTTCCCTATTCCCGTCTCCCCCAAATGGCATGAAATGGTTCGAGAAGTATAGTTAGTGTCTGTCTCTCTTTTCCTCCCCCAGAAAATGGTGTGGACAAGATTACTGGTTGGGTGGAATGGTGATGGCGACATCCACACCGGCGTCGATGGGGAAGGACGTGATCTTCTTCACCAGCTCCGTCGGCGCGCGGAGCTCGACCAGGCGCTTGTATATCTTCAGCTCGTACGTGTCCCACGTGTTGGTACCGTTACCGCAAGGCGTCTTACGGGTCGTGATCTTCAGCGTGCGGGTGGGGAGGCGCACGGGCCCCCGCACCACCACGTTCTCGTTGCGGGCGTGCAGCAGCAGCTCCGTTATCATGTTCTCCACCGCCTTCGCGTTGCGGCTGGTCATCTTCACCAGAACGCGCTGTGTGTCCTGCACAGGCGCCTGATCCTTCTTAACATAGGCCATTCTATCGCGATCACACCTGCAGCATCAAATAAATAAAAAAGAAAAAAGCAAAAAAAAAGAAAAAATCAATAAAATCACGAAAAATAAGAAACAAAACAACACAATCGATATGAAAGCAAAAAAAAAATTGTGTATAAACTTGGAAATTGTGTGAAATGGCACAGACATACACAGAGAGAGAGAGAGATACAAATACATCTACCATATACATATATACATAGTGGATGTATTTACGGTGGGATGGGTTTAGCAAAAATGTTTAAACAAATGTCTTCTTAGCCAACTCATGTGTCATGACAGGATTGGGTGAAAGTACTTGTTTTATGTCACCACCTGTGGGAATAACGACTTCCGCATCACGCACTACTCCAACCGAGGACCCACGACCATTATTTTCATCACTTTCATTACCTGAAAGTTCCAAGAATTCCCGGACAACAAATGCCCACCACTCTCTTTGTTGTTGAACACTTCTCACAGAATCGCAAAGATATTTTTTCAGAAAATCATCCGGGTACAGGTCCCATGGGGCAAGACGTAAAGTACGAAGAATACGAAATGCGTGAATTAAAAAAGCCTTTTCAGCCCCTTTACGAAAAATACAACGTCCCAACGCGATACGACGCCCATATATTTTTTCATTCAGAGGAAGTTCCATCCAGTAGTTATTGCATGGAACACGCAAACGACCATTCCAATGTTGTAATCCCTGATAGTGTTTTATAGATGACCATTGATCATTTGAGGTCCAACCCACTGTTTGCAGATATGTGTTGAAAAGACCACGGAGTATTCGACCCGTATCAGGAAGACCTTTTTTGTAGCATCTTTCACACTCCACATCCTTGACAACATCAAAATCAGATGCATCCGCCATAATAAGATTCCATACATCTTGATGAGGCGGAATTCTTGTCGTTGCACAGCCTGGGACCTCACGATACCCAGGAGGGGAGCGAATACTAAAATACACACTGTTATGCATAGTGCTACTGTTCTTTTCTTCATTATAATCACGTGGTAAAATAAGACCAAACTGTTTCCGTAGGCCTAATAAGTGTTGTAATTTCTCTTTGTTTTGAGTTAGTGGGATATTGAGAGCACATAACGTATCTATTGCATGTAATGCACAAAGTTTCCTTGCATTCTCTGCTGTTGCACCAATGGCGTTCCCACCACGAACACCATACGCTTCTGGAAGAGGTAAATAAATACTACACCGAAATTGACAATTCTCACTGTAGACATAATTCATGTAAGCAGACTCATATGGATGACGCCTCTCTACCATAAATAACCGTAAAACGGACATGGATAATTCTAACAACTCATCATATAAAGGTTGAGAACATATATCTACCTCTATAAGATGTTGACGGATCTCTGTAACAACGCGACGATTTAATGCTACTAATTTTTCCGATACGCTTAAAGGGGCGCCTCGTTTTCTTGTCTTTTTGATACGATGCCATTGTTTCAGTGGCTTTGGTAGTAGCGCTTGCACCTCCTCATCCAAGTCACGTGGAAGTGGAGAGACCAAACGGCCATATCGCAAACAGGCGTCATAATGCTTTGTCTGTTCCATCACATTGGACGATAACGGAACTCCAAGGAAGCACAATAGTAATTCTGCATGCATTGCACACAAGGAAATGGCATGATCAATAGTCAAGGCTTTTCCCTTCGCCCGCAACGATGGGTATCCGGGAATAGGGGCAGTAGCTGTATACCAGTTTAATAGTTTTCTACAATGAGGACCGAAGCCTATATCCACTTGGGTCAATTCCTCATCCATCCGTGTCTCCACACATCCTTCAAAATTGACCTGCATTTGGAGCTTATACAAGTCATCAAGGCGGTTTCTTGCAAAGGGATCAAAAAGAGAAGCAAGCCCGGGTAACTTCTCATGTATCCACCAAGTACCTTTTTCTCCTTCCACCAAATCAAACACACCACCTTCACTTTCGTCAATAAAACCAGCAACACGATGTTCATTTAATGGACGGGAATTAATCATCGCAAGACGCATAGATGGACAGTGTGTAAATGGTATGGATTCGGATTTCAAAACGGGGTCGGGAGGAACATGATTCGGCTGTAAAACCTCTACTTCCACAGGATCAATGGTAATGGGTCCACCACCTTCCTCATCCCCATTATCCACTCCCAGTAGATGTGTGTTATGCTGAAAAATGCGTGCTTGTAGATACGCGAGTTCTCCTGCCATCCCTCGCAAAAAAGGATCGCCACCACAACGTCGAGAGAAATCATTATACCGTCGTTTTGTGGTATGATAGTCTGGTTGATAACTGCGCAGTACTGGATAAGAAGATGCTCTAGATGATTTCTGTAAGGATGGAGATTTTGCATCCATATTTCTTTCCTTGCAATCATCTGCAGCATCTGGTTTAAACAATACAGGGAAGGGAAGCTGAGAGAGATGCACCTCCCGCACCGGATCACCAGGCATTGGGGCATAGCGACCATCACGTTTTGCCTCCTCCACACGCTTACGCTGCAGTCGCTCTGATGTGAATAATGGAATGCCCAATGCATCCAGGCATCGCTCAGCATGCACACATGCAGCGACAATGGCATCCTTTTCCTTCTGGGCGTAGCCGACTGCTCGTAGTTTGGTTTGCTGCATGACACCAGAAACAAGTGCCTCCACGGGTAGCATCATCTCTGCCTGGTGAAGTGTGTTGTCTGCTGTTTTTGTGACCAAGAACGGGGAGGCTCTCCGTGCGCTCTCATCTCCACCAGAGACGTGACGGCCCAAATAATTTAGTATACGAGACTTTGCAAACAAGTCCAACGTCTTCAGCATGCAGACATTTTGTTCTTCTTCTTCTTCTTTTCCTTCTCCTTCGTGCTGTTGCTGCTCTTGTTGTTGTTGTTGTTTCCCCATCTTCTTCTCGGCTTTCATCAATTCTTCATCCGCCAGGCTTTCCGTTCGTATCCCCGTATTATACAAACGAGAAGAAAACGTCAGCGCCGAGATAAAACTCCTTCTCGTTGCCACTCTGGACGCCACTGGCACGCGTGGAGTCTGAGATATTTCCTGCCGCCTCACCAGCACCGCATGCACTGCCCCACACCTCACCCATGGGTGGAAAGGGAAACTGCGAATGCTGAAACAATGGGGCCCTCTTGCAGCAATACACAATGACGTTGGATGCATGTCACTATCTCATTACCACACCCTGTGCAATTTCCTTTTCTTTTGTTCTTTTGTTTTTGTTTGCGTTTTCTTCCTTGACGGTGGCGACAACGGGGGAATGAATACACGTGTTAGTTGACGCAAACCCTTTCACAGAAGAAAAGAAAAAAAACAGACGGAGTGGTCACATTTCACTCAAGTAATATAGTGGTACAACAAAAAAAGAGAAAGTAGTAATAAAATGCGCAGTTTGTGTTCCTTCAGGTCGCCGCCAAATTCTATTTTCGATTTTTTTTATTTTCTTTTTTAGGCGGGGAAAGAAAAAAAGAAAACAAAGCCTGCATCAGCAAACATATAGACAACGACGAGAGAGGGAAATAATCAATGGTTGTACAACAATGAACGTGATGGGGCCCAATCGGCGTGACAGATATCCAGCACATAGATACACGTGTGTGGTATACACGCACTGCCCACACTCACCAAAAAAGCAAAGAGAAAAGAGAAAAAGGAAACAAAAAACAAAACAAGAGAAAAAAGAAAAGGGCAGATACCGAGACCCGCCTGTAGAGTGAGTGAGTGAGAAGTAGCAATTCAAAAAAGAAAAAAAGTTCCACCCTTTTTTTCATTTTTTTTTCCCTTCTTTAAGTTTAGCGGATACCTCAGTAAGGCATAGCGGCTCCCCAGGTCTGTACTTCTGGTTCATCTTTTCACTCGGTCAGATGACGATGGGGTCACACGGAAAGTGTTCGGATTCCAGTTCGACGCAGAACGTTCATAATTCCTTCTCATGTTACGGTCAGTTCATTCCAAAGAGGTTCACACAAACATCGTTCAGCACAGCGCAGTGCCTCGACCTCACACCCAATCATTGTATTGAAGCGCCGACTGAGTTCCTCCTCATCTACTTCGGCAAAGACATCTTCATTGACTTTTGCACCAATAAGTAGGGAGGCGGCGAGAAAAATCTGTACACTCCACAGCTGCAGGCTGAAGATCTGACTCCCAGCACACTCACTGCAACGAAAATGATGATCCTCCACATCAAACGCAGGACCCACGGAGTGTTCTTCTGATGGCAATGACGACAAGGAAACCTCCCCATCGTCACTATTGCAACCAGTATTGTTATCACTGTCCGTAATATTATTAATCTCTTGACTGTCACAACACGTCCTCAATTCAGGTGGAAAGCAATGACCCGTGATCTCTTTCCACTGATTGTCATTATCCACGACGTCATTGCAGCTGCGTTGAGGGATACCACACAAGGCACGAATGTCTTTGCGTTGAACGAGCATGTTCCGCGTCTGAATGCGTTCCAGCAGCGAAAGGGAATGAAGTAAAGTTTCCAAGCTACATCCAAACTGACGCTGAGCCGCACCAAATAGTTTCATCATGTACTCCTCCAGCGTGACGCTGAGTTGAGTGGGGGAGCTGCACAGTTGCCGGCCCACCACTCCCAGAGGAAACACCTCCTCTGACACTGCCGCATCGAGGAATGCCTCCGCGGGTGGTGAAACGGGGACACGGGAGTGAGCGCTGAGCGGCAACGCAAAGGCGGAGAGATCAAATGCATTCAGGCATCCGCTGCTGCAGCACACACCAACCGCAATGATGTTCTCCACAAACGTCGTGGCGGCGGTAACCAACGCCTCAAGAAATGCCATTAAGCAGACCCCTTTAAGTAAATAAATCAGAAGCAAACATGGGAAAGGGGGAAAGAAAGAATGAACCATACTATAGTCACATACACAATAAGAGGAAAAACACGATAAGAAAAATTAACAACCAAATCACGTACCCACGGGCAATCAGAGAGACATGGCCACAGGTATTTATATAACAAAGAAAGAAGAGGAAAAATTGTGTCTTAGAGTTGAAGCAAAAGCTTTTGGCATTAATAATTATCATCGAAAACGCTCAGTCACGCATGTATGTATGTATGTACATATATAAATCGATGGGTGGTTGGTAAAGTTCTATTCATGTACACCAAAAAAAACCTTCATAGGTTTGGTCAGGAATGGCACACCACGCTCCGGATCTAAAACCCTGAGCATGATAACAATGAAAATGACTTGTCTTTCAAGTTTGGAAAGACAGCCCATTGAGAAGACACAAAATCTGCATCAAATCTCAGCCACAGAAACCTCATTTGGAAATAATGTCCTAACAGACAGTGGGGATTTGATAGAGCGTTAACGAGTTACTTCTCATTTGTCTAAATACACATTCTTCTTCTTGGTGAACTAAATCTATGTAATGAAAAGGTATGAGTAGAAGAGAGAGAGGGACGAAGAAAAGTAAAATAAATTCCATATATATATATGCAAGCAAAGAGATGATACATGGGCATTACAATAGAAGGCCATGCGCAGATGCAATACCCAGACCTCCACTCGCACATCCTCAGCAGATGAACCATTTTTTTAAAAAAATTGATTTGCTCTTGTTGCTGTCTCTCACTACTAACAATTATATATATTCACCCCTTTCCTTTTACTTTCATCTTGTTTCATACACACAGAAACACACAAAAAAGTCATTTTCATTCCTTCTCCAACACGCCCACAATTCTTTTTAAATTGCGTCCAGAACAGAGAAAAAGGTGCGACATACATAACGCCACACGACGAATGAAAAGAAAGAGAAAGAAGGGCACTGACAACAGAGCAAAAAAAGAAAAAAATATCTTCCTACCATAAATTCTAGAGTAAACAAAATTCCTACTATAACTAGTACGAAAGCCACAATATCCCCAACTTCTTTTTTCATACTCCTCTATTAATAGTATTCCCTTCTCATAAATTTTTGCTTGGTTTGGTTTTTCCCGGTTGATGTCGTACTAGTTTTCCTTCCTCACCAAGCTCCCACCAACCATTACACTACATGTGTCTTTATCCTTGAGCTTTAAGGAAGAGTCGTGAATGGGCCGGGGCTGTGACCGCTCTTGTCCTCATAAGGAATATTCATCGGCAGCAGCTTGCCTTTCCCGGCAACACCGTAGCCCTTGTCGTGCGGCCCAATGAGAAGATCGTCCGCGCGGCCGATGCTCTTGGCGTACTCAGCCCACGTGTCGTTGGCGGCGACGCCGAGCTTGGTGAGGTCGCGGTAGGGGTCGTACATGAAGTACTCGGGGGCGCGGTGAACCCAGCGGTAGACGGGCTGGTCCATCTCGTGCTTCTTGTTAAACCTCTGCGCGGAAATCCACGGCTTCGTTGTCCAGAGACCGAGATTGTAGAGCGTGAGGTCTGGGTGGAGGAAGGCGAGGCGGTAGAGGAACCAGAAGGTGTAGAGAGTGACGAGGAACGTCATTGTGGTGCACGCAAGGCCTTCGATGGAGATTGCCTGAAGACGCATCTTCTCAATCGTGCTCACCTCCAGCCAATGTACATAGCGTCCATATGGGTTGCGGGAAAAGAATCCCGTTGCAAATCCCTGGGGAAGAAAATTATAGCGGAAGCGGTAGAGCCAGTGCATGGGCTTGGGTGCAAACCCCTCAAGATACCCGGTGCTAACGCCGTCATGAACAGTGGAAAGGTAGGGATTATTGGAAATTGGCTTCATGTACACGCCGTGGTCCACGACATTCGTCCGGGCCATGCCGCCGCACATCTTAGCAGTCGCGCGAGACATCTCTGCGATGAGTTTGTTCTAGAGAATAACAAGAAGTGAAAAAGAATAAAACAAAATAAATATCGGTAGTATACAAGAACACACGGAAATAAAAGGGAATCAAAGCAAGCAAAAAAAGAGAAGGATCAATAGCCACTCAAACACAATATGATATTCTCTTTAAATGTGTTTGCACATGTTTCAAAAAATAAAAATAAAATAATAATAATAATAATAACATTGTAACTCCAGAGGCACAGAAAAAAGAGAAACTTTCGTTATTTTAACGCTGCCAAACAAATAGACTTCTTCTGACGAGGATGTTCTTTTTCTTTTTGGAACTTCAGCCAAGCACGGTGTACTGCATATTATTTCTCTTTTTAGTGGTCAGCCCGAAACATACACTCTCTCTCAGGCAAGGGCTATAACTTCGATGTATCGACTATTCACCATTGCACTACTGCACCGATGCAGTTCCAAGCGGGTGCCCTCCTTCTCTTGTTTATCGCATGTACTTCGCTTCCACACAAAGTGCACGACATCCTCCAGAAAAACATCGCTCTTATCCGCATCTACTGCCATCAAATTTCCCTCAAGCTCATGGTCCATGTAGGACAAGAGAACAATCACCCGTCGACCGTGCAAACTAAGAAGAAACTCATGTGGAAGAATTGCCCTCGGTTTTTCATCTGCCTTCTTCACTAATGCGGGAGCAACAGCGTTGAATTTCACATTCCCACTCATCGTGCCCACCTCCACCTGCCCCTTATCTTGGCACGCACGCAATCTTGATTAAATTCAAAAAAGAAAAAAAAAGAGAGAAGGGAGAAGAGAGAAGAGAAATGTATATCATAGTGCTGCACACCTTCCCCATCACCCACTTCACCCAAGAGTTTCATAGAATCCAATAAAAGCAGATACAAGAAAAACACATGAATACACACACCCATATATATATATGAGATAAATCTTATTATGTAAATATTAAACAAAAATCAGAAAAAAACATATATTAAACAATAGAAGCCAAGCAAAAAGGTGAATCCAATAAACCCATGACATGGCGCAGCAGCTCCTTCTTACAAACGGCGACCACGGCGGGAGCCCTTGCGGCGTGTGGAGTCGGTCGGGACGGGTGTGACGTCTTCAATGCGGCCAATCTTCATGCCGGCACGCGCGAGAGCACGAAGGGCGGCCTGAGCGCCGGGCCCGGGGCTGCGTGTGCCGACACCACCGGTGGCACGCATCTTGACGTGCAGGGCGTTGATGCCACACTCCTTGCAGCGCGCCACAACGTCCTGGGCGGCCATCATGGCAGCGTAGGGCGAACTTTCATCACGGTCGGCCTTCACCTTCATGCCACCGGTGACCTTGCAGAAAGTCTCGCGGCCAGACATGTCCGTCACGTGAACGAATGTGTCATTGAAGGATGCGTAGATGTGCACAACGCCGTACACAAGCCCGTCCTTGGAGGCGCTGGAGCCATAGAACTTTGCTTCCTGCTTCTTCGACATGGTGGATGGCTTGTATCACCTTCCCTCTTGCTGTTCTTTTTTTGTCGTATTTCACCAGTGTGAATAAAAATAAGGAAACAACCAAAAATAAAAAAGAAGGCATGAAAACAACAGAGAGAGCAAAAAACATAAATGGCAGCAAGGTCAGACAAATGTACATTCAATACAACCACCACGGTCATTTCTCTTTTTCTTTTTCTCCCTTTGCTCCCCGCTCGTCCCCACGTTTGCTTGTCACAACGACTTTCTACATCATAGCTGTGCCGTATCGAGTGAATAGGCGCAGCGTACACAAACCCTCGTACTGCTTTCCTTGGAACTTTGTCCAAAACCCCCTATTCTTCTTCTACTTTCTATTGCCGAACCTTACCAATTCTCGCTCTTCTAAGTAAGGCATGGAAAAAGAGCAATACATATACACACGGGGAGAGAGGGAGAGAGAGAACGCAGACGAAACGGGGTAACATTAGTGGCAATGTTTCTGCAGACTCACTCCCAGTAAAGCGCGTAGAGAACGACATTAACATGCATGGACTCCGTTGAGTATGTGTACGTGGCATACCCGTCCGTCACGGGGTCCCACAGTCCTCGCGAGGCAACTCGCAGCCCCTGGTGTGCCGCCTCTGTGACGGTGACATGCGTGACGAACTTATACCGCTCGTACCCAAGACGGACCACACGCTGTTGTATTTCACTACAGATCTCTTTGATGAGCGGCTGGATGTCCTCATGCACATAGGGACGATCTCCCGCAAGATTCCGACACACCTCCTCGATGACACCCTCCACCACACTTGCGCGGAACTTTGTCCCTGGTCGGGGAAGTGTAATGGAGCTCCGGGGCGCCTCGTGATATTCGCTCGCCATTCCTTCAGTGCCACAAATACACAGAGACACTAGAGAGAAAAAAAAAGGATAAAAAGACTTTGCAGATCCCTCCCAGCACTGACGCAAAAGCAACAACAAGAACAAGAAATAATACAAAATATCAAGGACCACAACAAAAAAAGAGGAAAGAGAAACATAGAAAAGGAACTCTTCCCCTTACATAAATACGCATATGTTTTCCTACAAACGATGAGAAAAATGAAGAGACAGGAATCCCTACATTCCCTGTTCTTCGGCCGAGAAGTAAGAGTAAAAAGGGAGGGGGCGCCGGATACATTGTACTATTTTTTTTATGAATACTCCCTTAAAGATCACATAAATATAAATATTTCTACAATGTTATTGCTGGTGTTGCGCTTTAAACAGTCCCCAACGCCACGATAAGAATCATCATCACAATAATAAAACGAAACAACAGATATCCAACACCAAGGCATCCGTGGAGTGAATTCACTCAGAGGCCAGCGAGAGCCACAGTGATCCAGCCAAGCATCAGGGTAACGCCGCCAATGGGTGTCACTGGTCCTATCAGCCTGGACGGTGCGCCGAGGCAGAGAGAGTAGATGGAGCCGGCGAAGAGAGTGGTGCCCGCAAAGAGCAGATGGAAGGCGTGGGTGAGGCGCTTGGCGACCACACTATTTGGGTTCACGGAGTTCCGCAGCGCCAATACCGCCAGCATCCCCGCGGTGTGGATGAGATTCATCTGCACGGCCGTCGACCACGCGTGCTGCTGCCGCGCCGTCAGTCGGTCGCGGAGCGCATGGGCTCCGAAGGCCCCCGCAGCAACGCCGACGAGGCCAGAGGCACCAGCGGCGACCATTGACGGGTTTGTAGGCATGACTGCGTTATATCACTCTGCGAGTTCTCCGAAGTTGTCTGTCTTGGTCGTGCCACCACACTATTTACACACTTGACGTCTGAAAGACAACAAGAAAAACAAAAAAAAGGAAGGAATAAAAAAAATCTAGGACCACTTAACGCCGCTCAAGCAGGAGAGAATAACATAGAAAGTCAGACAGTAACGATCCGAAAAAAGGGGGCGGTGAGCAGCAAACAACACGGTTCTTGTCATCCTCTTCTGACGCAGCAACCGTGTGCTTGTGGGTTGCCAACATGCCCTGCGAAAGGCAGCCCACGAAAAAAGTGAGGTTCCTCTCATATCCCTTCTCTCACGCAGTGAAGCGATTTCAGAGGAAAACACGGCACAACAGCAACAGTCACAACAACAAAAAAGGAGAAACAAAATCGAAATAACACCCTCCATCTCTTTTTTCTTGTTCCATTAAGAGGAATAAGACACATACAAGAACTTCAAAAGAAAAAAAAACTTGTAAATGAGGAATGAAGAAAGAGAGTTCGTTCACACGCAAGAGACACAACTACAGTTGCTGTTTTCTACGCACCATATCAAATAAGCCCACATGATGCTACCGCAGGAAAGAAAAAGGAAAGAAAATGAAACAGCAGAGTATAGCCAATTGGATGCATTTAAACAGTAGGGAAAATGGGGAAAGTAGGCACATAAATGAAAACACACATCACACAAAACCACAACGCAAACAAAAAAAAGTAAAATAAAAAGAAAAATTTTCGCCCTTATTCCTCTTCCTCCACCGTATGTGCGTCTGTGTAAGCCAGGGCCCACAGATCATCCTCAAGCCATGGCGACATACGTGGTTCCTTTGCTACTCCCATGTGCTGCTGCGGCACAACTCCATCGCTCCACTTTACGTTTGTTGGGTTCCTCCCACACCAAACTTCGTCTAATGTAGAAGCATACATTCTCGACTTTCCATGACGGAGTGGTGTCAAAAAATAAAAGGAATTGCTGTTATCAGTGCCAATCCACTGTTGAACAGCTCCGAATGAATGGACAGATCCGACACCACATTTTGTTGACGTGGTTTTTCCCCAGGTTCTCCTTTTGTTGAGTTCACAGATTGGGCAGCATACCTCCGAATAGGATCCACAACACAAACTTCATCATACCGAGGGCAAACAATGCGACCACTTGAAAATGTCATCGACGGCGTAATGTAACCACCATCGGGACACGGATACCACTTCTCATCGCCAGCGTAGCGCACCTTCACCACCGGTTCCTCACATGAAACTTCGACGCAGATGTCCCCAACACGGGTATACGGCAGTGCAAGAGCGTCCCCCTTCACACACCACGAATTCGGTCCAGTGCGGCTTCCAGGCATAGCCAATGGATTCCCATCAATGCATCTGGTGTTAGAATAGGGACGAATAAAAGGGCAGAAGTCCATAAGGTTATTATTTCCACCCATGTTAGGGTTCGAGAAGTACCGATACTGAGGAGGTAGATCCTGGGTGTAGACATACAGAGAACAGGAACCCAGACTCATACGATCAGCCGTGCACGTCGACTCGTGTTTCGGGGTAGCATTAGTGCAGAACATGTTGGGATAGGCGGTGACACCGTTCTCGACACACTTCTTCTCCAGCAGGGTGCAACCGGCATTCCTGCCCCAAGTCATCGGTTCTTCCATGCCCCAATTAGCGCGATAAAATGACATGTCTTCAAACGCAGACATGGTCAACGCACTGTAATATCCTGCACCAGCAATCCCTGCCATCAATTCATCCTTCGCATTGCGTCGCTCCCAATGAGAGCCAGCAGTTCCATACCCACCTTCATCCTCCAGTTCCATACCGGGAGCGGTGTGGCAGTTGTAGTGCTTTCGAGCTGCCTCCTTCGTTTTGGCAGAACTCACCACCGTTACCTGTGGCTTCCCACGCACACCTGGAACCGTGGATATCATTTTGCTCCGAGACATCATATCGTAACCAAACCCAAGAGCATGAGCAATCTCGTGTGCTGCCGCTCGGACGGATCCCGTGACAGCCATGGATTGGGGATCGTAGTTCAAGAAACCAACGAACGGACGACCACTCCGCAGTATGACACACGGGCCTGCTAACGCAGCAGCTCCAAGCACAGGACCGGCGGCTGCGTAGATAACCGTGTCAGCATTAGGGACACCACTCGTCCTGTGATCCGGCGGGATAGTAAACATTTCGCACATTTTAGATAATTGTTTTGGCACAATCAGTGTATCCCCCTCCGGCTGAACGAGGAGTCGATCAGTGTGCAGTTTGATGGCTCCGGGGAGAATATAGTTTTCAAGAATCAACTTCTTTTCTGCAGTTAATACATTCTCACTTTTGCACTGCAAATTTCCTCCAATAAAATCCGGCCTCACGTCCCCAGCAGCCGTGCAGTACTTTGAGGAATTATTCAAATCGTGCGTGAACACTTTGATGCGGATGGGCGCCCAATCTGTCCTTGCGGCGGTGTACGCCTCCACTGCGCCTTGTCCCGGCCGCGGCACCTCCCGCACAACCGCAACGGGTACTGGACCGTGTTTCTTCATCATCTCGTCAAACATGCAGTGACGCTCCGCTTCATTTTCCTCCTCAATATCTTCTCCTCTCACGGAGTCAATCGTGAGTGTCAGTGCCAACTCCAACAGTAAGAGAAGTGAAATAACGAGGCATCGACGAAGCATAAAATTCAACAGAAAATGTTATTGCCAGCTTGATGTGGATACGACAGAGTAGTAACAGAAGCTAGCAGTGGGACGAGACAAGAACAAGAGGAAACATCAATACAAGAAAAAGTAAACTACGAGCACACACACACAGAGAGAGAGAGAAGAACAACAAAAAAGAAAAACCGGATACATGGTTGTAAAGAAAATAAATCTAATTCCAATACTCGCAGGGGTATATGTATATATGAATATATATTATTTTATTGGCACTGCAAGGCCGGAGGTCCCGTTGCACATGGTATTCCCTCTACATTACCCATCGTAGTACTAATAGTAGTAAAGCACATACACTGAAAAAAAAATTTTGTAGTTATTCCATTTTGACAATGGGAGAAAGATTGAATATAGTTAACTTATCCTTCTTAATTATTATCATTTCACTCACTCAAAAGGGAACCATTGCCACTGCAACGGTAGTCATGGTAAGAAGCACAAAGAGGCTGAAGACAAAAAAGACATTCGTTGTACTGTCATCAATTTCCTTTGCATCGCCTTTGTTATCATGTGGGGAGGGAAAGCGCGCATTTGGGTCGATGGTGCTCTCTCCCTTGCCTGGCGTCTCACGCACCGTAACACCTGGCAATGAGTCTCCCCTCTTTTTCACAATCTCGCCGTGTATGCAGCGGTGCCCATGAGGGAAATGGGCAACACCCACATTGGCACAATGCAGAATGAGCATCAACAGTACAAGTAGAAACGACGTGATGTAGTTTGTCCTGGGCATGTTCGGTTTCAAGCAAATTATGTGTCTTCCTCTTGTGTATTTGGTCAGTGAAACAATAATAGTAATGCAAGCACAAAACAGCTTCCTATAGAAAGAAATAAAATTAAATCAGGAAAAGCAAGAACAGAAAGAAAAAATGCGTTTGTAGAATTATCATGTTGGAATCCAGAACCCATAGAGAGAGAAAGAGAGACAGCCAGAGAGTTAACTCTAATAACAGTCATGCATCGGTGTACTCATTTTTTGTATACAGGAATTATTATCGTAACGGATTTGGCTTGCCACGTAGATGATCTAAAGGGAAAATCAAACAAACAAACAAAAATAAACCAACTGGTAGGGGTAAAGATAAAAGGTGAAGATAATAAATAGATTCCATAATCATCTCCACACGCATACACACACACACACACACACCTCCTCAGACCCCCGAAAACAAGGATTGACCCGAAAGAAGCGAAATCTATCTAGAAAACCAAAAGTATCAGGCGTGAGGGGAAAATGACAACAACAAAAAAAAAGTAATGAAAAAAAGCGGTATTTCTATCAGAAACAAATAACCATATGTAGAGAAAACAGAGCAAGAAAAAATGTGCTATTTGTGAATATCAAATCTGACGCTTGGAGAACAACAAAACCACATGATAACTGTGCTCACATCCTGGCACCCAGTCTACCATTTGGCATTCTAATTCACTATTATTGTGTTGCTAGTTTGCGTTTTGTCTTTCATTCCACTTCCTGTTGGTTTTTTTCCTCATATTTTCTTTTGTTTTCTTCCACTCAGTGCACACCCATGTAAGAAGCAATAAATATATATGAGCTCTTCGTTATTTGTTTTTTTTGTTTGTATTTTGCTTTGATTTCTATCGTTTACGGTACTGACTGTGAATGGTATCTCGCATATCAGAGACGGTGTTCTTCATTTTGCGTAGTTCTTCTATTTTGGCGTTAAGTCTCTCTCGCTCCCGCTCTATCTGCATCTCATCCCTCTGCCGTGCCTCACGGTGCATTATGATGCGTGCCTCGTGCTCGGCTGCATCGCGATCAAGCTTCCCCTTTGACTCCTCATGCCGCTCCTTCACGTCTGACAGCAGTTGCCGTTGCTTGGCAACCTTCCGCCTCGTCTCATTCACCGCCGTCGTCGCCTGCTGCAGCGCCGCGGTGAGGGACGCCTCCCGCCCGGAGATCGCATCGATGACACGGGAGAGAAACTCTACACTCGCAAGCGGGAGACCCACGACATCGTTTTCGTCTCCGCCAAGCTGCGTTAGAACAAACTGCCGTTGAACGCTCCACGTGTCGTGCAGCGGCATCAAGGAAGCATCAGAGGAGAAGTCGTGGGGTTCATGCGATGTGTTATTATCCGCGTGGTCAGAAAATATGGGCATTTCATCCTCGCGATACAGACGTTCATCCTCAAGCAAAGACATTTGGCGCTGGTGTAGCTCTTCACGGACACGATCACTCTCACGGCCCTTCGCATTTTCAAAAGACTGTCGACAGTCGAAATCAAGACGCTCTACAGATTCCTTCCAAAAATGCAGAAGTAATTGTCGCTGGCTTTCTTCAGTTGCCATCACTTCACAAATTCGTGCCTTGAGAAGTTCTTGGGCTTCCTTTGCAAAAAAACTCTTTTGAAGATGCATTTGGGTTGAGATACTCTCACGATGACGTACTTCCTTTTGCACAATGTACGCACGGAACTCTGTTTCTGTATTAAGCATGTCAAGAACCTGCCGATGTTGCTCATCATAAAAGGCTCTTTCCATGTCATCCTGAATAACACGTGTAATAAGAAGCATTGCTTTGGCCTCTTGCTCCACAATATCATTTAAAGCCTGAAGGGCTTTCTGCTGAAATATCTTCTGTTTATTTATTCGATCCTGAAGGAGAACTTGACAATTATCTAAGCCTTCAGCAAGGCGCCAAGTGAGCTCTTCTCGTGCAGCACGTTCCATTTCTATCCCATTTTCACGATATGTCTTCTCTTCTGTTATGAGAGTCTGTCGCACAGATTCTTTCTGATCCATCCAACGACGGACAATGTCTTCATGTGCTGCCTTTTGTGAAACCAGTGCAAATCGCTCCTCATGCTCCTGGAGACGTATCTCCCCCTTTTGCTTACACGCCTTATCTACAAGCTCGCGTAGCATTCGCATCTTGTGTTGAATCCATGCTGCGATTTCAACCTCTGCCTCTTGCATTGCCCTCATAATTACTTGACAAGCCAATGCCTCCTCTTCTACCACCAAGCACATGTGATGATGGGCCTGTTGCTCCATCTTCTGTATTTCGTTTTCCTTCTCCACCATCCACTGATAGCGTTTGTCCCTCTCGTGATGCTCCTGAGCCTTGAGTACGGCAAAGGCAGATGCCTCTTCTTCTGCGATACTTCGCAACTGATGAATAGCCGCGCGCAGTTCCGTCTCCCGACGCTCATATTTCATTTGTTCCACATCTTGAGCCTCTTTTTCACCTTGCTTAAATGCATACCATAGCGCAGTACATGCATCAACTTCATCTTGCCAAATCAAAGAGCGAGTGTTCAGTTCTTCTTGAGTCAAAGCGCATCGTTCTTGCTCATGTAATTGCACTCCTTCCATCACGGCGTGGCCTCTTTTCACTGCGAAGTCATACAAGGATTGTCTATTCCCCTCCTCTTCCTTGTTCAGCTCCATCTTCTGCTTTACACACAGTTCATAGAACCGAATTCTTTCTTGTATCATCCACTCAATCCGTCGTCGATCTACCGCGATGGCATTCTGGATTTCCTCCATACTTCCACGCCATTCAACGACAATTTGCTCTCGCAGCTCTGAGAATGTCTTATAGACATTAGAACGATCCTTCTCATTATTATCCATGACATTTAACATACTCACACTGTGGCTTCTGAGTGCTGCTCTTGCGGCCGCCTCATGGTTTGCGAGAGCATCGCGAAATGAGGATTCCCGACCCTGCAAAATGAGGAAATTAACATTCACACTATGCCAGACCATCAACTTTTGCTCTTCCCTTTGTGCGGAGGTGTGCAACTGCAACCTTTCCTCGCGCTCACGTCGTGCAACTGCCAGTAAAACAACATGTAGGTCCGCAGATGACATTCCTTCGGACCATTCTTTGCGCTCTGTAGCCATCAAAACCTCACGTTCCTTTGTCTCTTGAAAGGCCAAAAGCAAAAGACGGCGCTGCGTGAGAGCCATATTGGCCACCAACTTCAGCTCATCGCCCCACTTGTCCACCACACGGCGACGACACTTGAACTCCTCATGGGAAATGTCGTCCAGGGCTTTAAGTTGCTTGCAACGAACATAGGGCGTACTAAGAAGAAAGTTGTCGAGCTTCTGCCGCTTGACCTGCGGGTCTATTCTCGTCTTGTTGCAACCACACATGCTTCCGAGTCGCCCGCAGACTAAGCAGCGGCTGCTTGAGGCGATCTGCCAGCCATTTGAGCTTCCGCAGCCTGGCTCGCTCTTTTGCCGACGTTTCCGATTCTCTTTCCCATGTTCTCCCATGCGGCCCACGCCCCGGGAATCCGACATGTCGTACGACCTCCTCTATTTCCTTTTTTATTTGCTTCAAACAGAAGAGGAGGAACAAGAACAAAAAAGGAAATAAATTTCTTACAAGTTAAACAACCGTCCGATCGGCTTGAGGATGGAGAAAACAAATATCCAGTCCAAGAAGAGTACAAACATCTACACACCCACGGACACACATGTCATCTCACAAACAACAATGAGAACAAAAAAAGCATATCACTTGGAACTAAATAAAGAAGAAAAAAAAGAGTGTACGGTGAGTGAAGATGCACAGAACTCCATCATCCCTTTTATCGCATAGCACTTTCGTCGTAAATTTTCGTCTCCCTAACTCTCATTGTGTCTCTTATTCCTTTCCACTTCCCACCCGGCTAACTCTGAGAAGTCATTTCACAAGCACCTGCACATGCATACAGAGGAAAAAAAAAAAACATCCTTTATCTCTTTATCTCTCTACGGATTTGTCTCAAATTCTTTCTTCCATATTTCAAATTTTTTGATCTGCTCAACATTAATACTGCTTGGAACATTTTTCACAGCACTCAAAAAATCCTTCATTGTGGTCGGCTGTTCTGCTACAAGTTTGCCAATTTCCGCAGCACGTCGCTTGAGTTCAGTCTTATCCATCTCTTCCATAAGGCGTCGCATAGTCATCATGGCAGCATCACGTACTAAATTTGTAATATCCGCGCAACTGTAATGACGACCCTCAAGCAGTTTGGACAAATACGTAAAATCAACATCCGAAGATAACTTAAGTGATTTAGTATTAATACGAAACAATTCTACACGATCATCAAAGACTGGAAGAGGAATATAAATTCTTTTCTCTAATCTCCGCCGCATTGCCCCATCAATAGACCACGGGTGGTTTGTGGCACCCAACACCATAACGATTTTTCCAGGGTCAACACCAACACCATCCATTTGGGCCAATAGTGTTCCTTTTGCGCGACGTGAAGCCTCGTGTTCACTTCCATCCCCACGCTGGCCACATAAGGAGTCGATCTCATCAATGAAAATAGTGCTGGGAGCATAATGTCGCGCCATTTCAAAGAGAATACGAATAAGTTTTTCGGTATCACCACGCCACTTACTCGTTAGGGTTGCCGGAGAAATGTTAAAAAATGTTGTATTACACTCTGCTGCAACAGCCTTGGCAAGCATTGTCTTACCCGTTCCAGGTGGACCGTATAACAAAACTCCTTTCCACGGTCGACGAATCCCTTGAAAGTATTCTGGCATGAGCACAGGATAAACAACAGCCTCTTCAAGCAAACCTTTTGCCTCTTCTAAACCAGCAATGTCGTCCCACGATACGTTTGCATCTCCAGTGTGCATGTCTGATTCAATAAGAGAAACCAATTCATCCTCTCCAGCACGGGGGACAAAGCGTGGGATTGTAGTCCGTGATCCCTCACGTTTTCTTCCATCCCCATTTACTCTCCCACCGGTACGACGGGTAACTACTTTTGGTTCAGCCGCTTGGTAAGGAGACCTTACCCTTGCCGTTTGCTGATGCGGAGGACTGGATGGCTTGGATGGCCCACACGATGTGTTAAGTTGTCCACGTGCAGTTGGCGAACTGTGGTGCACGGCCGTCTTCTGCGCACCAGCTGACTTCTGCGCCTTAATAAAAGGCCCCTCGACTGGTCCAAAGCGGTCCTTGTCGCCATACAAGGCCTCATTGTTTTCCCCGACGGCACACACACGCGCCCGCGGCTGGGTCGGTGGCGGCAGCGACGTGGATGAGAGCGTCGCAGTCCTCGTCTTTGTGCCTGCGGCGGCGGGGCGCAGCGGCCGCGTGGATGCCGCCCGCTGGGTCGGGCCGCCGTCCTTCTGCATGCGGTCAAGGCGCACCGCCTCCGCCGCGCTCACCAGCGCCCGCATCTCCTCCTGCAGCGCCAGCACGAGGGCGCACTCCTCCCGCACCCGGTCCCGCAGCAGCGCCCAGTGCGACCGCTCCTCGCCGTCCGCCACGCAGTCCACGCAGGCCGCGAGGTCCTTCTCGACCCCGGTGTAGAAGGCCACGGCCACGTCGTAGTTCGACTCCACGGCGTACCGGCGAGCCATGCGCACGGATTTTGCAATGTCATCCGCAGCCGCGAATGTGCTAGTCATTTTGCTGTGCCAGAAAAAAGTGTTGTGATGAATGAAGCAACAACAACAAGAAAATATCCAGTAAGATTTTAAGAGAAACAACAGTATGAATGGGTAAGGCAACAAACAGATGTATATGTATATATGAGCAAGAAAACAACAACCCTCACATCCAAGGCATTTCTTTTTTTTTCCTTTTCTTTTGTAAAGACATTCTGCATACACCTCTTCGCAAATAAACAAATATACATATATATATATATATATATATACACGGATGCAACCAACTGCCGTGGTTGTTTAAAAAAGAAAAGTATATATGATCACATATATAAAAAAAAAGAGAGATTAAGAGGGGAAAAATAAAGGCCTTTAACAAGTCAGCTCCTCCGTGATAATAACAAGTAAATACACCAAAAAGAATGAAAAGTAAAGGAAAAGCAAGAAAAATGTACACAAAATAATAATGCTAGGGCTTGGGGGTATTTCCTCTTGGTTGATGTCACATTTGGCTTCGTCGCATGTGCACCATTCTCCACACGAATTCCCAACGAGCACAAAAAACAAACAAATAAATAAAAATACACACAAACACACACTCCCCTCCTATTGTGTGTGAAGACAGTCCACTCTCACCACACCACCACCTTTTTTTCCTAGATTTGCCTACTATGCACCCCAGACACACTCCCACTGTTTTGGATTATTCTTTTTCTGATACTCACATCTAGCACTATTTCTTTGTTTGTTGAGTGTACAGAGGCATATTCCTTTGCTACATGTTAGCTACTCATTCTCACCACAATGCATACAACGCAACTTTTTTTTTTTTTGCTCTTTGCTTTCCTTCCGTACTCACGGTACATCGTCGAATGTCCTTCGCGGATCTATAAGCACATACAAAAAAAAAAACAAGAAAAAAAAATATATAGAAAGATAAAATAAAAATAAAAATATAAAATAAGAACAAAAATAAAAATAAGAATAAAAATAAAAAACAAATCAAAAAACTAAAAATAAAAGTGAAATCAAAACCAAAAACATCGAAGACAAAAAAAAGAATAAAAAACAAATCAAAAAAAAAGAAAGTTCAGTACACGACACAATAACAATGAACGATTTTTAAGGCTAATAACCACAGACGGTGGACGCGTTCAGAAATACATGGAATTTATAAAATAAGACATAAATAACAGCAAACACACACAAAAAAAAGAAAAAAGAAAAAAAAAGAAACCTCTGCATGGGAACGGCCCCGACAAATGGAAAGGAGGCACCAGAAACAGAAGCAGAAGAAATAATAAATAAATACGAACAAGACGTCCAAAACAAAAAATAACAGTAAAGGCTAGAAAGAGACAAACAAAGAAAGACGCAATACAGCAAGCGGAGTAGGCAAATTGAATTTGCCGTCCTCAATTTTTCTTAGCATGCTTTCTCGCTCTTGCTGGTTAGCCGCTCACACAACCAAGTCTGTCTTCCTGTCATGGTGATAGTTACATCTGAGAATATCACGTCGTAGGAGGGCGAAGAATCCCTCATTGTACAAGGAGATTTTTTTTTAATAGAAGCAGAAACTGAAAAAAAAGAAAGAAGGAACGAAAACCACCTGAAGTGGCATTGCGAGGGTGTTGAAGGAAGAAGGGAGAAACACGAAAAATTGCTTCTGAAAATGATACAATGGGGGGGAAAAAAAAGTAGAAAACAATTGAATGATGTAAAAGTAAAAAACGCGGAAACGGCCAAAAAAAAAACACCAGAACACAACACCAGTTTCCCCTCCGAATGCTGACTTAATGTAGAGGAAAACAACTAGGATGAAAAAAAAAACAGCTGATGCAGAACCTACCTTACTTCATAAAGAGGCAAGTACATGAAAGTCACACACCACAAGGAAAATATATATTCACATGCACCAACATAAACACAAATGGCTGTGATGATTGAGGAGAACGTGGGTGAAAGAAAGCAGGAAGATTAAAAAAAAACACTTTAGTCCATGAAGACCCTGCGTTCATGAACAGACAGAGAAGAGAAAACAGAACAAAAAAAAATGATAATAAAGAATGAGAGAAAAAAGAACCTCCCCTCGATTCCCCTACAGCAAGCATAGCACGCAGCAAGCAGCCAAATACTCGCATAAAGGCACAGGAAGCTGTTGTGTGGGAGGGGAGGGGGAAAGGGGTTATAAACGGCACCGGCAGCCACACAGGAGCGGGGCAATGGTGGAAACAATAAATGAAAAAATAAAAGGAAATAACGATAATATCAATAATAATAAGAGGAATGAAATGATAAACTAGAAAAAAATCTAGTATTTCCCAATTGGAGTGAAACACAGGCATATATATGAATATAAAGGCATACAGACAGAGAAGCAGAAAAATTAAAACAATACCAAAAAAAAAAACTTCTTGCATTACTGCACTTTCATTCATCTTTGAGCTGTTTTTTTTTGACGTTTGGATCCATTCTACTCTTTTGTCTTTATTTATTTATTTTATTTTTGTTTTTTTTTGCTCTTATATATATTTCATCACCAGTATTGCTCTCCAATGTGGTTTTTATTGATCGTGTCACAGCAGGAACACATACATAGGTACAGATGTATATATATATATATATATATATATATATATATATATACAAAGGAAATTAATTCGTCACATGAAACAGCTGCACGTGCTGTGCCTCCGCACCACTTGACAAGATGCGAAGACAGATTGGGCATTTGGAAAAGCCCAACTCTTCAACCAATCTCCTGGCTGAGCACATCACCTCGCATGCCGCAATATCCCACTCCGTGGATGCACTACCGGTTTGCTCCCCAGGCCTGAAAGGAGAATGACCCTCACGTTCCATGTGCTCCCGCAGTTCACCGTGGGTAAGAAAAAGACGTGAACAGTCTTCATTCGGGCACTGAAACATCAACATGAGATCACCCCCTTCAGCAACATCCCCGTGTTCTGATGGGCTCACCTGAATTAATGACAACATTTCAGGGTCACTTGTATCTAGCAGAACCTCGAAATCCTCGGGTACTATATTTTGCAAAGCACCAGTGGATTGCTCATTTACAAACCGAGGATTAACTGAACCCAGCATACAACGACAAGTTGTTTTACGCATGAGATGCCCCTCCATTGCAGCCCACGACGGGAAAACCAGAACACAGACAGGGCATTGGTAGAGAATGGCATAAGGCTTCACAAGGGAAGGCCATGGTGGCCGTCTCGGCCGACGCAGAAGAAACGGAGCGGGAGAAAACCCGGGAATCTCAAACACATCATCCTCCTTCATTACCAGCCGCTCCATTCTGTGCTGTACCATCTCAGTCAGCGTCCCACGAATGTTGCATGTCGTGCATATGGCCTCATCCGGGATCGTCTTCACACCGTGCTTCACACGCATGTGGAGTGCGATCTGCAGGGGGCACATAAATGTTACCCCGCACTCACATATGAACTGCGAGTGGGCAAGCTCAGACGAGTGGCCAAGCTGGTAATCTGCACGCAGGTAGAATGTACCAAAAAAACCAAAATGCCCCGTCGCGGCCTCATGGCGATATGGATGCGTTGGTCCATAGCACTTCAGCTGCTGCTCGCACACCACGCACCTCGCGGAAAAGTGCTTCGTTGTATCCAGGTGCTGGGTGAGCTTCGTCCACGTTGCAAAAACATTCAGGCACTCCGGGCAACGGAAGTTCGGCTTTTCCACTGCCTTTGTTACAACTTCTCCCGTCGCCGCGCCACGGGAACCACTCTCACGGTGCGGCGGCACTTCGCATCCACTCAGACGCGGTGTTTGTCTCATTTACGGGAACGAATAAGATGTCACCTCGACTGGGGATGTGCTTTATATATATTTGATGCTGTATTGGAAAAGGGGGGGAAAAAAAAACTGACGGCAAGGATAACGCACCACGCCGAGGATTCTGAAGAAAGGAAAATCAAAGAGAAGAAAAACTAAAAAAATAAAATAATTAAAAAATAACCTGCGGGAGAGTGAACCAAGGAAAAAGGGAAAGAAAAAAGTTCAAAGGTATTGTCTTAGGCACAGCTGAATTTAATTCTGTTGGTCTTATTCACCACAGAGGGACTGAAGCTTTGGAAAAGAAAGGGAAGCAGAAAATACAAAAGTTGGTTTCACAGCAGAATATCAAATTGCAGAAAGAGACGGAAGGAATTGCATGTATATATATGTATATATATGGTTGAGGTTCATGGACTCCGCATTCACTGGCGTTTATTCACTTATCAGTTTGGATTGGAGAATCATATACACCGAGAGAGATAGATAAAATATTATTTCTATTCTTTTTCTCCATGTCCCCTTCAATGGAGGGGAATGAAGAGCAAATAATTCATACAAAATGTTTCCTGCACTAATACAATCAACAGAACAACAATATCATCAGCGATATCACACAATGAAGCATATAGTGTTATCAATGATGAGGAAGTGATGCTTCAACGTATAATCTTCCCAAGGAGGATATGGATTTCAACAGGGATGCAAAGGGCAAGAAAATATGTAACTAGGGAACCGAAAAAGAAAAAAGAAAGGGGACCAGGAAGAATAATTCAAGAAAAAAAAACTCTTTTTTTTTTCCTTCTTTTTTTTATTTTATTTTCTCCTCTGGGGTTCTCACTCCGCTCAACAAGTGATACTTTTCCCCCTTTGGCTAGTCAAGACCTCTGGTGAAACAGAAGCTCCATAACGTTCGTGAGGCAAAAAGTCTTTGATAATGTACAAGCGCACGGCCTCCCAGATAATATTCTTCAGTTCTCGCGACATTTTGCATACTGGAAAAGCATTTCCTACAGCCTCCCGCACTTTAGCCATATCCAAAGCGGCTAATGGATTTTCAGTCAAACCAAACTCTTGAGAGACGACATCAAACACCTCTGGGAATGTCGGTAACTCACTTATAGGGCCAGTAGCCGTAAAATTTACCACGTAACGCTTTTGCACCGTGAGTCTAGTGGCAATGCTAATTGTGCGTCGGGTATTCTCACTTGCATCTTGATTCCCCTTGGAGGAATCAAACTCTATAACAAGAAAATTTTCCCCGGAATCCCCATGCTCTTCGTAAACTTCTACATTTTTCTTCTTCTCACGACGACGTAACGAATCTGGTGGCATCTCTGTCTTCTTATAAACCTCTACACTTAAGGAAATACCAATTCCTGAGAGTATGCCTCCAGTAAAACTCATGACTTGCCCATCTTTCCCTTCCACGTTAAGATATAACCTCAAAATGGGAAACCTCGATCGATCTAAAGTAATAAAATCGTCCAGATGAATCACTTCCGAGTGATTCACATATGGATCCTTTCCCAAGCGTGGGAACGACGGAGATGGGCTAAACTCTAACATTCTCACCACCGCAGTTCCCAGTGAAGCATCATCTGTTGGTTCAGCCACACTTCTTGGAGAAAGTAACAACGGCCATTTCACATCTTTTATAGAAAACAGTTTCATGCTCGCAAGAAGTCCTGATTTACCTATACGCGTGTTCGCCCTAATTGAAGCAAGAACAATGTCTTTACCTGAGGACTTCTCTTGAATCATTTTTGGGGCACCAGACAAATCAATTACCACAGTAAGTAAGTTCCCATCCACACTCCACTTTGTGTTTGGGCCAACATCTTCCAACTCTTTAAATGAGTTTGGTGGGATGGCTGTCGGAGCCTTCACAGAAAATGATAATTTCACTGGAATATCATCAATGCATGCATCCTGGGCCTTTGCAATTTCCCCCCTGCCTCCATTGTAGGCCAAATTAACGATCAGTCTGAGAGTTCTCGTGCCACGAAGAATATACTTCACATTTGTTGCGCCAGGCACATCTACCATCTCATTGTTCTCCAAGTGACTGTGGCTCATTACCGAGTCGCCTCCGTACATCAATCTATTTTATTTTTCTCTCTCTCTACTTCACACTACTCTAGCTATGTGCAGAAACAAAACTTTTAAAAAAAGGGGAAAAGGGAAAATGGAATAAGAACGTGAAGAGGGGAACAACCACAAAGAAAAAGGTTCAATATATATATATATATATATATATATATATATATAAGAGTAAACCAACAGAAACAAAACACACACGCGTACAGGAAATAATAATAATAATAATAATAATAATAATAATAATAATAGAAATAACAATAATAATAGAAATAATAATAATGATAATAATGTCCACACCAAGCCCCTCCTGCAATCGATCACGCCCAACACATATTTGCACACAAAACGCATATGATAAACAAGAAGAAAAAAGAAGAGAGTTAAAAACCAAAAAAGAAAAAGAAAAAATCATTCACAACTTCATTCTCTATCAGCCTCAATATATTAGGCCACAGGACAGGTCAAACTGTCAAAAACCAAAAAAAAAAGTTATCCAACCAGGGAGAGGAGATTCATCTTGCTTGCTAACAGGAAAAACAAGAACGAGTCCTTCTCTCTCTCCCACCTCCCCAGTGAGGAGAGCAGAGATCAAGGTGGGGTTTTTGCACGCACAAAAAGTAAGCAGAGTATTTTACGGCAACAAATTCTTTTTCGAAGGCCTACCAAACGAAGAATAACTAACAAAAGAGAGATCCACAGAAGACGGTACAGAGAGAGATGTGCATGGTATGAATGTGCACAAAGAAGAAGGTGGGGAGGAAAGAACACAAAGTCCACAGCATATAGACATATAAACAAAAAAAAGATTAATGCTTCTCGTTAATTCATCCGCATGCAGAAAGAAAAAAAAACAAAGGACAATGAAAAGGGAAGACTAGAACCAAACACACACACACAAAGCCCATGTTGGTTTCTTTTCCTCATAATGTCCCTCACTCCTTTATCTTTTCTGCACGATAAATTGTGTGTGTGTGTGTGTGTTTCTTTCGGCATTTCCTCCTTCTTTTCACCCATGGAATTTAATGTTGCGCCGGAGGTACTGCATTACAGCATCTTTTACTTGACATTTGATCTCCTCCTCGTCGCCGTGTTCGCCTTCTTCTAATGCCGACAGTACTTCTCCTATAACCGTCTTTAAAGAAAGCTGAGCCAGTTCATCTCGTTCCCGTGAACCAAGTATCTTCGCCACGACATCCTTGACTCCTGGAGGTACTTTAGTGGAAGGCTGATTGTTCATGTATTCCGTCACTCTCTCCTTCACTTGCGCCTTCAAGTTGGCCACATCTTTTTCTGCGACCCCTAAAATTTTCTCCACCTCAGTCATAACAGTTTTAAAGGAAAGTGATGCGACTGTTTCAGGAGGTTGTGCCTCAAGTACTTGATTAACAGCAGCTTTAATCTCTGCAGGAGTCAGCTGTGGGCTTGGTTTGTATGCATTAAACATTATGGAGACTCCATGACCAATATCACACCAGCCACTTGACGTTGCCACCGTTGTGGATTTACCGGAAGCTGAGCGTCCGAAGTTTTGCGTGGGATCGAAGCGAAGATCAATCACAACGCCACAGCCATTACTGCCCTCCTTGCCATCCGCATGAAACCGCACCATGAGGTTTTTAGACTTCGAGGACGCCGCTGCAAAGTCATCCTTTCCCACAGTATCCACCACCACCGCCGCCCCCCCAGCCGCTTCGGTTTTCTGCTTTTTACTCGTCACTTTTATTAATAATGCAACTGCAATGTCACCTCTAAGAGTCATTGGAGGCATACTTATTGGCGACGTTGTGTTCTTGTTTTCGCCCTCGTAATGAATGGCGATCTGCGTTTCACTTTCTACTCTAATAGAAAACCCCTCGTCCAACTCCACACAATCCCCCACCTCCATATTGGCATTGTTAACAATCGTTGAGAGTTTTTCAACAAGAAATTTTTTACCAAGGGGCACATAGCAGTTTAACCCACACACTATTCCTGTTTTACCAACCACCTTGTTTCCTCCAGAAGAGGCAAGTAATACAGACTTCCCGGATGCGGCCACTTTATCCCCAACATTGTTGAAGTCGATCAGTATACAAAGTTTCCCTCCTTCTATTTGCCATTGGCAGTAATTTCCCATCTCCGTCATTTCACGCAACTCCGACGTTGCATCATCCGTAAGCCTGCGTGAGTCCAGGCTCTTGCAGAATAAATTAAGTCCAAGAAAGGCATTTGTGCTGCCAAGCGCCTTGTTACCACTAGAACTTGCAATGAGAACACTTTTACCAGAGGAGCTAGTACCGAAATCCTGCGACAAATCACAGCACAGGTACAACATCGAACCCTCCACGGCAACAGAGATGTTCTTACATCCGGCCAGTGGTGTGGTGTTGGTTGGCATTGATGACACCATGAGGCACACGGATAAAAATCCCTAAAAATATAATATTTATTATTTACCTTTTTTTCCCTTTTAAGCTTCAGACAACTATTTTGTTTCTATATATATATATATATATATATATATATATATTACTTACCTTTCTTTGTTGTTGTTTTTAATTTGTCTTTTCTTCTTATTATTTTCTTCCGTACTTTCTCTTCTTCTTTTACCCCTTTCTTTATTTATTATCACAAATCCTTCTCTTATTATTTTGTTTACGCTCGTTTCTTCTTCCCTTATTTTTTTTTGCTGTCGTATTTCTTCTTGCTCCCTTCCTTGTCGCTCCTCTTTCTCCGCTCTTTGGACTCTTTTTTTTTTCTAAAAGTCCTTCAAAATCTCTAAGTAACTTCGAGATTAAATCTCCGCATATTGAAAGGCATGAAACGAGCACCAAAAAACGGAGAAACAAACAAATATTGAGTACTTCATCCAGTTCATACAAGTGCTGATGACAGAATAAAATAAAAAATAGAGTGAAATATGAAATCTAGCCTTCTCTGCCTACAGAACCAACAAAAGCAGAAGAAGGGAGAGAGGGGGAAAGAAATATTTATTTTTTATTTTTCTTTTTATTCCTCTTGGTACAGTCTGTTTAAACTTGTGGGACTTATCAGATCATACACAAACAAATAATAAAGAAAAAAAAAGCAGCACACATACACAACACGCCACCAGATATTTTTCCGCTTCATCTTCTTTGTTGCGAACAAAAAAAAAAGTGGAAGTTTCTGAAAACGAGTACATACAAACATTACATGCGCACAGAATCACCCAAAGTGCGAGGCAAACGTAGTTCGAGCGCAGTAGGAGGTGTCTTTGGAAACACACACTGTTCAAGTAAAAAAAAGAAACACGGTCAGCAAAAAAAAAAAAACACTCCCGTCGCAAGTTCACAGACACACTTACCGGCAATAATGAAAAAAAGCAAAGTTCACTTCTGCCCTGAGTAAACGAGAGGAAGTCACATCACATTAAATACTTTCCACCTCCACTGAGTTGGTCTCTTTGTGTCTCTGTGGGAGAGAGAGAGTGTGTGTGTATGTATGAGAGAAATAAAAGTGCAAAAAATGAATAAATCAGGTGGGAATGACTGTTGATGTTATTCAATGATCTCTCTATACATTTGTCAGCAATAACTATAACCTGCCCACAGATAGTTACACACAGAGACATGGAAACGGAAAAAAAAAATAATTACATTAGATGGTTTACATTGGTTAGTAGCGATAACAACTCCATCAAATTCTCCATCATACACGATGTAAGCTGTGAGCCTATGGACGTGTCGGTATTTTCTCCAGACACTTTAAGTGAGGCGGATAATAAATTAGTCAACGATGGATTTTTTGCAGAAGACTCCTGTAAAATATCACCGGATGCACTACAAATGAGTGAAAATCGTGAGGGTAAAAGAAAATTTGTATCATACTCCAATGCCTTGGGGCCTGGGCGCAGCATACCAACTGTCACGTGAAGGTCCACTCTGCCCAAAAAGGCATTATCCTTACAGGCATCTACTGCAGCTGCTTTTCCCTCGGAGAGAAGCAACTTTGCCATGGAATACGTGGGAAATGGCTCGTGAAAACAGGCATCAATGATTCCTGATAGACTTTCTAAGGCCTTTAAAGCCATATGTTTTTTTGTCCTCTGTTCTATTAGTGCAGACCCAGATCTAAGGGAACGAATAAATTCCTCGATTTCGTATGAATACATCAGCGCCGCTGAAATGCCTCCTCCTTTTGGTTTTGGAAAGGCCACCAACACAGTCGGAAACTCAGTACATGAGGTCAAAACCTGCTGCACTGCAAAAACAGCAGACATACAAAGGCACGCAAAGGAGACGGAATGGCCCGGTGGAAGGGAAAGAGGAAATACATGGGAAGAGGACTTGCATATTGGATATGGATGCATGGGCTTACGATGTTTCCACGGTAACCACAAATCCAAATGCTCCACACCAAGAGGCAGTTTATTTTCCTCCTCCTCACTGCCACCAGGAGCAGTACTAGCACCAGGAGCAGTACTGCCACCAGCAGCAGTACTAGCACCACCTGCAGTACTAGCACCACCTGCAGACAACTTTGCAGCATTCAAGGACTCATTACAAATTTTAATAGAATCTATAGACGCATTTTCCCAGGAAAGGACACGCATAACAAATTCCATGAGATATTCACCGTGTATCAAACTTGAGTGACCACGTATAGCAAGAAGAAGCATGTCATTTGCAGCATCCTTCTCCTCTAGCACAAGTGCACTTCGATACCATCGAGCAGAAGCGGGTTGGCCGTCAAGACTTCGGAGAATCACTGTGAAGATGCCTCTGTCAATATCTGCAAGAGAACTTGCATTACAAGGATCCGCACCTTTCAAGCGTTCATAGACGGCAACGTATTCCTCACGGTCAATCTCTGTCAAATGGCCAATAAGTTTATGGAATGCAATCAAGTCCTCCAGTGCCTCAGGTAATAATTTCTTCTCACGAAGGATACATTCCGTACGGTGTGAGTGTTCCAAAATTGCCTTAAGACGTTCCGCAATAATACTCACATCAACTACAAATCCATTATCATCCAGCACATCCACACGATAAAAGTAGAGACCACAACAAACAGTAATGTGACGGCTGTTGTAGTTGACCGATACCAATCCTTCTACAGATCGCTCTTCAGTTCGCAGAATATGAAATAGAAGTTGCTCAAATTTCCATTCAGCATTATTGGAGGCATTGGCAAATACTCGAAGAATTCGTTGAATAGTCTCAGCTGTCTGCATACACGTCAGTATTTTTGTATCCTTTGATATATTACTATCACTACTAAAACTACTAGTACAAAAAACATTTTCTCGAAAAGGTGACATAAATCGAAATTCAGTAAATGGAAACTCTACCGCACTTTTACATTCCTTTGCAAGAGTGTCAAGCCACCAGTGATGAAAGGCAGTAACGTTTAATCCATCCACCACGGTGTCCTTGGGCAATACTTCAAGTGTGAAATCTGGAGTACGACGAAGAAGTTTCTGTGAATCATTCACCATAGATACAATATCCTCCAAAAGAGATGACGGGGGCTCAGTGGAGTTCATCTTAGTATTTACACCTCCTTCTTGTAAAGCACCATGGGGCCGCAAGGAATTCAAATTAACAATTCGACTGTGTACAGGACGAAAGGCGGCGTCTTTGACTCTTCCATAGAAACTGAGGTTACTAAGAGCTGTGAGCGTGCAGTTGGTAAGCCCCACCAATGCAGCAGACTCCACTTCAGAAATTCCTCCCGTTTGGTGTGCTGACCCCCTTGAATTCTTCTTCTTCGCAGACATAAATAACCGTCTATCTATCGATGAAGGAATAAATGTAGGCTTTTGTTCTTTTTTTTTTTTCACTGTTGGTACAAGGGCTTCCTGTGCGAGAATAGAAACAATATAAAAGATATTTCAACCCTCTTCTTCCATTAATAATAATAATAACAGCAATAGAATAAAATAAAAAAAAAGGAAAAAAGAATGAAGGAATAAAGTCCTTTTTTAGGTATTGCCAGAAACAAACACAGTAATAGAGACAAATAAGGAAAGAGAAAGAGAAAGAAAGGGAGAAAGGAAGAAAGAAAGGAAGAAAGTAAACAAGAAAATCCCCAACAAGTCTATCTCCCGCTAGGACATGTAAGTAAAGCAAAAAAAGAATCAACCCAGTTATTCACACAAAAGTGTTCTTGGAAGTGGTGGAATATCATTGCTCCTCTCCCACGGTGGGTCAATAATCATGTCAACTTCCTCATAGCCTTTGTTTTTCCTTATAGTCAGTACAGCGGTAAAGACAGACAGAAGAACAACTTCCTCCTCAACCTTTTCTCCGGTTACAGGGTGGAGACCCCAATTAATGATTAAGCCTTTTGAAGTGTCTGTCTTTCCTTTCTTTCTCATATTTTTATGTTGTTTTTCTTCCTTCTTATTGGTGTTGTTGCTCTTGTTCGTGGGGTCTGTCTTCTCCGTATTTCCATCATCTTTACTGTCACTTTTCCCCCCTTCGTGCTTGAATCGTTGATTTTTGCTCAGCAAACTAATCTGTGCCTCCAGTGCCACTTCTTTTGAAAAGAGCGTGAAGCACTGCTGACTCTCTCTCGTCCGCACCACAACCGCCTGCACTCGTGGCGTGAAGGGAGTCTGCAGGTTGCTGTTTTTCTCCAGCACACGTCGTAAGGCCTTGAGGTACTGACAAAAGAACACACTCAATGAAGCATCACTTGCTTGACGGGCGCTTACTTTCTTGATGTTCGCGTTGTCTACAATTTCCTCCACTTCACTCAAAGGGTAAAAATACTGCCGTGTGGAAAGTTGGCTCAATTCGATGCTACCACCAAAGGGGGGAGTGGAAAGGGAATTACTACTACTTCTATTGTTATTATTATTATTATTATTATTTTTTTTTTGCCTTTATTGGCCGCTGCCGCCGCCTTCACTATGGACTCAATTTCTAGAGCGCAGAGCAACTGGCGGTGGACAATAATATCACAGTAGCGGCGAATGGGCGATGTGAAGTGTGTGTACCACGGCAGTGCAAGCGCGTAGTGCCCTCGATACGCGTGGGGGTCTTCGGCACCGTTTGCAAAGTACTCCGCCGACGGCAGCAGGTATTTAAATGCAGTGCACAAATCATAGTAGAACTCTGAATTCTTCGCCTCTTCAAGAAGCGCCATTAACGATCCACTCGAATTGTCCTGCAGCTTCAGACCAATGTGAGATAATGACTGCTTAAACGCAGAAACTTTCTTGCGATCTGCCGGCTCGTGTCGGCGCAGCAGCGCCTGGTCTGGCATGAACTCCACGATCTTTTCCGCAACACGTGCATTTGCCAACAGCATGAACTCCTCCACCAGCCAGTTGGCTTCGGTCTGCCGTGAAGTACCAAAGCCGTAAGGTAAGCCTTGATTTTCCGTGTCTTCAAAAAGGCATAAGAGCTTAGTGTTGCCGATTGCCAGGCGGCCGCGGTTCAAACTTGCTGTCCGCAGCTTTGACGCGAGTTCGAACAATGTTCGGATGGAAACACGAACACGGCCCTTGACTTTCTCGACGTCCTTCGCATCACCGAAATCAAGAGTGTCAAGTACAGTTGGGTCGTCGTCGAGAATGCGTTGCGCCTCCTCATATGACAAACGGCAACGGTTGCGAATAACACTCCGGCCAAACCACTCGGATGTAATTTTACCATGACTATCAAGGTGGACTATGCATGAAAAGGCAAATTTATCACTGCCAGGATTCAAGCTACAGTAGTCTTCACTCAGTTTACGTGGTAGCATGGGAATCACCTTTTCAACAAGGTACACACTGGTTGAACGCCTCCGCGCCTCTTCATCCAAAGCAGATCCTGCAGGAACGAAATAAGAAACATCAGCAATGTGCACCCCAACACGATATCCCCCGGAAGTAGATGTGATACTGAGTGCATCATCTAAATCCCGCGCGGTAGAAGGGTCTATACTACATACAAATTCTTCTTCGCGAAGATCACGACGGTTCATACGCAATAATTCCTCGTTGCTGGGAACGTTAAAGACTTCTGGTACACATGCATATGACTCCTCTGAAAAGTCATCCATAGAAACTCCAAGGGCGTTACATAGTGCAAAACTATTTGCTCTTATTGAATCCACGCCCCCGATTACATTCTCAATTTTACCTGTGAGGAACCTTCGCGAAGTCCAGAAAAAATTGCCATTCTTCTGCGTCACAAGACGCAGTACAAAAAAAGATGTTCCCAGAGAATCACCTACGTGTGTTGGGATATCACGTCCATAGACGGCAATATGCGGCACTAAAGGATTAAAAGACTTAAACTGGTAGTAGCGGTCACTCCGCACCGGTTCATTGGGTGCAAGTGCATCCTCGCATAGGCGGGCCACAACAAACAATGAGGAGCGACGCTCGAGAACGGCGGAGACAACGCCAAACGGTTTTTTACCTTCCCAATCATATGAAAGAGGAGCTGACAACTTTTTGGCCCATCGATACTCTGCAGTGGATTCATTTGGCCTGCTGGTGTCCTTCACCCACCGTGTGATGTTGCGACCGTCGGGAAGTTTCTCACGCATCGTCTCCTTCCCATCAACGCCGCCGTTCTTGTTGTTGTCATCGGGCCCCTCACTTCGACCGTCATCCACGTCCAAGCCCGGCCAGTCCTCGACTTCCCCCAAGAGCTCTACAGCGACAATGTCACCATGCAGCGCCTGCTTCCGGTTCTCGAGAGAATTCACGACGACGTCGCAGGGAAGTGTGGGGCCACCAACAAACGCAAGGCCCGTTGTGAAGTGAGAGTAGAGGCGCAGGCGTCCAATGACAACACTGCCGCCGCGTATCTTATTCTCCAACTCGGGGTTGCTTCCAAGGCTGTACTCCAGTATGGCAAACTTGGGTTGCGTCTGCTCTGATGTCCCTGGTTTTGGAGATCGGGTCAGATTGCACTCCTTCATCCACAATAAATCAGGTCAAGAAAAGACTCAGAGAGATAATATCAATAATGTTAATAATAATAATAATAATAATAATATCCTCAAAAGCAAAAATAGCAAAGAAATCAGTTTCTCTCCCACCCAAACCTTATTCATGAAATAACAAAGAGAGAGTGTGTGAAAAAGAGAGAAAAAGGGAAGAAAAATACATAAGAGTAAACAGTTTTTCGTTCAATTCATTTGCACACAGATACAAGAAAAGCTGACAGATGTAAACAAAAAAGAAAAAGAAAGAAGACTATTCTCATAGAAAGGAAAAGAGAAGGAAAGTAGTCAAGCCAACCACTTCTTAGTCATCATCATCTGATGATGATGAAGAGTCCTGCAGAAAAGAACTAAGCGTCTTTCTATTTGCATCATTGAAGAGCACCATAGTTTCCTGCTTCTTATCTTGCCTACTCTCAGTCTCTGTGTGAGCCATCTGTGGCAGTTCATCCATCCGTTCTCCTCTAAGCCCTTTCCCCACCAACATAAGCAGATGCCTCCTCGTATGGAGTGGCTTTCCGTCAAGCACGCCTCCCACAAGATCCCTGTCGTAGCTGCATACATGTAACCTCTTCCGATGGCGTACAATTGCCTCAATTGCCTTCTCACTCTGTGTCATGCTAGTTTTGCCGTACACTGTGTGATGTATCTGGTAGGCTGCCGCCGGGCGCATGGAAGATGTCTCGGCAAAAATAACGGCACGCAACGGGGGCTCAAAATTCGTTCCGTTGCCCTGCGAAGCGTTATGACGGCCCCCAAGGTTTCTATCAAAGACGTACGTCATCAGCCGATGAACTAATGCCTCTGGTGCAGAACTATTATCACTATTATTATTTTTATTATTGGGGTCCTCATCCTTTTTGTCGCCATCATCAACAAGGGTGCCATCTTCTTTTGGCTCGGTGCGTGTATGTGTCTCCGTCCTTTGTGTTTTACGTGCAGTTGCACGTGCAGAATCATTCCCTCGTTTCCTACCCCCCATTAACCACCGCTCACTCGCCTGGACGCCCTCCACCCAGGCAGTAGATGTCTCCAGCAACATCTGATTCACATCATTGGCATCACCCATGCGTAGTCCCTCTCCGTCAACACTGAAGAGTACCTCCTTTCCACCTCTATTAATGATATTCGGTTTCCTTTGAAAGTAGCACACACACGTGTATACACTTACACGCAGACAGAAAGAAAAGAGGCAAAGAAAAGTATGGGTGGAAAGAAGAACACAACCACAACCACCAAAAGAAAAAAGAAAAAGAGCAACATCAAGTCCAGGTCCAATTCAACAAGAGTAAGAATAGTATAAAAGAGCAATGTAATAATGCACGCCATCCAAACGACTGTTTCACTCTTTTCTGTAGTAACGCCATATCATTATCGCGCAGCAAGTCACAACGGGGTAGAAAAAAAAAAACAAGACTGAAACGAGTTTATTACCCAAGCGGTGCAGTACGTCAAACGCATTCATCACCGCAGCGTCCTCCAGACCTCATGCAATTTCTCTCGTTTTGTCTCTCTCTCTCCTAGCTCACCATCAGAGAGAGAGAGAAAGAAAGGTAAATTGGGAGAAATGATACATAGAAGATGGCAACCCACAGCGATGTGGTTCAGGAAGAGGAAGAAGAAAGTAAAAGTTCTGGTAGCCCCGTTCTTCGTACAGTTGACCACGAGCAGCCATACACAGGATGAGGCGGTTGCAGTGGTGATGTCTTACGATGATCCACATGTAAGAGAAAGCCTGAAAGTCCCAAGCTCGAGTGAACTATATCTTTACTTACATCAAAGCTCTTGCGAATACCACCACCACCACCACCACTACTTTGATCAGAATCCGTGCAGGCATCTATGAATCTTAATATTGAAAGATGATCCACAAGAGGCGAAGGATTATCATTACCTTGCAGAATACAAAGAGTGGAACCGATCCAATGGGCATAACATGTATCGCAGTCCTTCTGCGGTCTTCCTTGATATCCAACCATTGGCTTACGAACCCTCACATTTCCCAGAGATTCATGGTCCTCCGGTCCTTCAGAGACACGAGCGGTACAGTACCGGAAAAGCAAATGGCGTCGACTCCGCGTTAAAGAAGACCTTGCACCGGCCAATGTCAACGAAGCCACAGCACAGAAAGTCATACCACCGTGCGACTCCGCACCCGGAACTGCTCCAAATCCACCTTCATGTGGATTCCAGCATCGCCAAATAAAACCAACAGCCTCCTCAAGGACATCTTGTAGTGATGACACAGTAGACAACTGCAATGGTGCTGACAACAGGGCCAAGGAAACAAGGGCTGAATAGGTAAATCTGAGATCCACTTCTGCAATTGTGGGAGATGTCTGAAAAGCACCCCGAAAAGATTCTCCAAATAAAGGATGTTCTTGCCTAATTTGACACGATAGTATAAATGATAAAACTTTCTCTTTATATAACCACTCTGAAAGGGCCTTGGGAAGCATATCACACATGTTTAAAATATGAAGTGCAGAGTGTGTTATCGTTAACGTGGGACTTGAGGTATATGAATAATTCGCAGACTCTGAGTGAAACCCTCCTGCAGCATCATTGTAGCAAAGTTGCATCCCCTCAAATAATTTTTTTTTCTCTCCATTCAAAACGTCACCATCACCATCACCACCTTCAGTCCAGTCCACCCCAAGCAGGTCACGGCCTACAAGGGCAAAGTAAAGAAAAAGGATTTGATGAGGATGCTGAGGCTGCTGCTGCCGCTGAATATTGACCACAAGGTCTCGTTGAAAATCACTAAAATATTGCAGATGAGCCAAACACTTTTGTAGCATTCCTGCGACTTCTTCGTTGCCGTTCTCTGAAGTCATTTCCATGCAGTATCTATCTCTATCTGATCCTTGGAAAAAGTTCTTTTGATTGACTGAAGGTCCTCGAGTACCATCACTACAGAAACAACAACACAGAGGAAAAAAAGAAAAAGAAAAAAACGCACTACGTGTAGTACAGGAACTCAAAGTTGTGTGTTAAAGAGGCCTGGAGCACACCCATACATACACAACAGAGAAACAGATGATGCGGTAGCCCGGCTCAGATGGCACAACAAGACATGCAGTATTAATAGGTTTTTACTCTCTCTCTTACCCCTTTTTTTTTTATTTATCCTCAACTGGAATTTTCTTAAACGGCTTTTTTTATCTCCTTTTCTTTCTCCCTCCCTTCCTGCACGTTAACATGTTTATTGTATTCATATTCCTTTTTTTTTTGCTTTTCATTTTTTTTTCTCCCCCTCCTCCTCTTTGTTGCAAGGACACACTCTCTCTCATTCCTATCCACTCCTCCTCTCCATCATCATCATCGTGGGCCCTTTTTCTCGTTTTTTTTATTTTATGGCAACCGTGGGCTCTCTCCCTCATAGACTCACAGTGTTGAGGAACCGGAGCGTTTCTTTAGGTACGATGAGAGCACGGAGCTCATGGGTGGTGCCGTGTAGGCAGAGTCCGCGAGGACTTCCATCAGCCACTTCTTCGCCTCGGTCGCACGGGCAGCGGCGCGGAGTGGCGATTCTTCATTTCCCACGTCGGAGATTTTGTTCGCGTTTTTGACGTCATGGAAGAACTGCCCCAAACGTTGTTCGCCACCACTAAGACCCCCGGCCTGTTTCTTTTCCCCTTCATAGTGCTCCACCCACACTCCTCCTTCTCCCATCTGTTCATTACTCTCTTCGGAGTGTTTCCCTCCCTTGTTATTCATATGGGATTTTTTTGCAAGTGAAACATGCAGAACACGGAATCCAGAGACCTCATCCACCACCGCCACACGTTCCTTCCCCATTCCTGGTAGACATCTCATGAAAGTAATGCGGTGCGGTACAACTGCTGACATGTGGCATCCCAGTTCCTCCCCCATTTGAGTCTGTTCACCGGACAGTTCTCTAATCCCTCCGTCACTGGTTGCCACGAGAATAGATGTAGTTGAGCAAGAACAAAGCGCCGTCACTCGTGCATCTTTGGCTAACCAGGAAACTGCAGGTTGATGAGGTGAAGCGAGAGACCAAAAGTAAACCCTACCCTCATCACGCGCCACCAGGACCTGACTTTTACTGAGCAACTGTAATTCCTTCAAAGGTGCCATGGAAACCAATTGTGTAAATGTATGTAGACGTTTCCATGGTTGACCAGGATGGAGATCAGTTACGCTATACACATGGACACTGTCGTCTGACACAAAGCACAAGGAGGCATCGGCTGAAAGAATCATATCCTGAACAAGAAACGAGGGTGTCGCAGAAGATGATTTATTTTCCCAACTCTTTTGTCCTGTCACATATGTTTTATTACCATTCTCAGATAATTCTCCCCAACATTTTACGGAGTTTACACACAAAGTAAAAACACGGCCATGCACATTATCCGTTTGTAGAGCAATAATACGGCTACTGTGAGGAGAATAAATGGTCTGTGTCTCAACATGTCGTTTCATATTCGAATCATAAGCCCAGAAGCGAAGCAAAGGAGGAAGCGATGTACCTCCAAACTCTTCATAGGTTACAATCGTCCGGTTATCATTCAGTAAACCCACATTTTGAATACCATGACGAGGGGGAATTGGAAGAGTTTCCATTTGTGAAGAAATATGGAGGGAATAAAGAGATTGCTGGGTAAAGGGATCACACACACGTACCACGTTAGGTAAACCAGTAAGAATCACTGCAGGTTGTCCCATCCATTGCCCCACAACAAGTCCAGTACATGTCTCACCCACGGACCATTGAACACCTTCAATAGATTTTTCTACTTTCATCTGCAGCAAATCTAGTGAGGCGAGTGTTGATTCTGCGCACGTGATTAAGATCTGTGATCCGTTTGAGGAGGAAGGTACAATACAGCGAAGAGGTCCTAAACTACATCCAATTTTCTTATAAGTGTAGGAAGACATATTCCACACAAGCATAACAGATTCCCTGGCGCCTGAGAAGAGAGAATTTCCATCTACTGAAAAGCACAATGCTGTTAAAGGGGTATGATGCCAATGATCTGAAAAGTAATGATTTTCAGTGACAGAGGGGTAAACTATCAATTCACCGCGCGTTCCTCCTACAGCCACAGAGTTCGTGACTGGATTACACGCCAAGCTCTGGATGTTTATAGGCAAAGAAAGTTGTCCGGGGTTAAGGACATCGCGTTGTTCTTCGTAGCAGGAATATTGCGCCCACCTCTCACCTCGCTGGCCAACAAAAATAAGACCCGTAGACATTCCTGTTGCCATAGTGCAGTCACGCAGAGCGCTTGGGAGCGACATGACCTTCTCCGCCTTGATGCATGATGCATCCCGCAGCGAGGCCTCATAGACTCCGCCCACTGTGAGGAGGACGCAGTGAAGTTCTCCCTTCGCCTCATGAAAGTGAGCCTCCAGAATGCCCTTTTCCTTCTGCGTGGAGTTCTTGTCCAGAACACCTCGCCGGCTCGCAATCAACGGTTTACTCCCAGGCGCCGTTGTTGAGGCGTCCTCTCTCCATGAAATCGACGAGGATGCAACTATCTCCACATGGGCGAGAGAAATAAGAAACCAGTTCGCCTCCGCATCAATCACGTGAAGATGCATACCACCACTCACCGCGGCCACCGCACATAAGCCAACGACCCGCGTCCCGCTGAGTCGCTCCACGCGGAATTTTTTTAAATTCTTTGGGGCATAGAAAGCAACGCTGGAGTCCTCCGCAACACAGACAGCGTCCTTGCATACAGCGAGGAGATGCGGTAGCGCCATGTTTTGGGTAAACAGTGCGCGGATCAAAAAGTAGACAGTAGTCGCAGTAGTGGTCTGTCTGCTCTTCCCTTTCTTCTCCTTTCGTTCTTTTCTCTCTCTCTTTCAGCAAATGTGCAAGTGTGTCAATACGCGCCCTTTACACACTTCCAATGAGGTCCACCAACACGGAAAAAGAGAGTTTAAAGAAATGCAAAAAAATAAAAGGAAAATAAAAAAGGAAATCAAAGAGCTATCAACTACATTACAATATATATATATATATATATATATACGGGTATGTGAGACAAGCCGATAGAGAAGAAAACAACACACACACAAGAAAAAAAAAACGGATAGACAAAGAACTTATCCATATCATTTATAAGAAAATTTTAATTAGAAGGCCAAAAATATTATAGAAAGGAATCTGACGCGGAAATTTCCCAGAAAACAGAAAGAGAATTACATACACTACCGAGACATTCAAACTACCACACTATCACATTCATGTGTCACGTTTGTTTTTTTGATTTCTTCCCATCTTCGTTTCGCCTTCTATTCCCTCCAATTCGGTCCTCTTTGTTATTCGTAATATATTTTCTTTTCGTATAAACATATATCCATCAGTGCTTGTTCGTTGTTTTTCTTTTTCTTTTCTTTTTCTTCCGACAGACAACATGTAAACGTGAAATTCTTATTTTGTCAACTGGAGTAATATGGGGCAATGCTAGGAAACCACCACCTGCTTGCCGTACATGCATACAGGCACAAAAAAGAAAAAAAAAGAGAGAGAGAGACATATACACTACGGATTAGTTCCGTATCCTCCCGGAGAACGAGAAAGTGATTCCATTTCGCCCGTTCCAATTCCAGCCACAACATTATTATTCCACCGCCGATACAAGGCAAATGTCACGAGCAAAAGTATAATGGCAGCGGAGAGAAGCAGTAAAGAGTCACGTAGTCGGAGTGGGCGAGGCCATCGTTTGCTGTTTACCCCAGATCCATTCGTCTTATTCACAAGAGAGCCATTTTGGTCTGAACCATCTAACGCTCCGGAGCTTTCTCCCGAAGAAGTTTCATCATCTCCCCACACATCTACAGCAGACGAATTATCTTTGTAGTAATCCTCCATGTCCCCTTTTGATTTGGATGTCTTTATTGGACTCCTATCAACAAAGCGGTACACCACTCGTCCATTCAGTGGCTGCGTTGGTCTGCGGTTGCCATCATGCCCTCCTGGTCGAGACTTCTTAAACACGTCAAGCAACTTTTCTAATGCCTGCTTTGAGATAATCTGAGGGGATGTTAAAACAACAAATCGAACTCCTTCTGAGCAAGGAGGTGTCGTCAGTGATCCACTGTATGAAAGATAACTTTTTCGTCGTGGGAGTAGTTCTGGAATAGCCACATCTTCTGTGAGTGTGCATGTCGTAATCGCGTGCTTCGGAGGAAGTGAACCCTCAGCCAATATATGACGGAGTGCAACTACAGAAGTAGTATTTACTTTATTTGACGCAACAAGCTGCACTGCAACCACCATACGTTGTACATGGTCTAATCGCTCTGTGTGCGCAAACACAATATGAAGCTCTGCGTCAGGCTTCCCACGTGGAAACACGTGTTCTGCAGGAGAGTGAAAGTGCATCGACACAAAGTGATACTCAGGGGAGCGTCGATTTGTTGGGTCGCGAAGAGTGCAAGGGCTGGGATTCTCATTAAATGGATCATCCAGAGAGAAAAACCGCACGGATATAGTATTGACTTCATTTACAATTTTAAGTGTCGTCTTTTCAGCAGCAAATCTACAGTCCTCAGAGAAATCAAGTCGTCCCACGTCTTTACGATGCACCACCTCGTGGGGTTTGAGTTCAGCGAAGGAAACAGGGCTTTGCTGCTTCCCAGTGAAGCAGAGCTTTGGCCAGGCGGAAAGATTCTTGTATGACCAGTCTGGGTCCTTCGGCTTCTGACGCGGCAAACCAGCAGTAGTGTAGCTGTTGTTTGCAGAGACAGGGTGCACAGAGACACACAACATCTCAAGACATAACAAAGACACAATAATAAAAAACCTCATCATCATCATCATTTCTTTCTTTGCTTGTTTTCTCAGAAAAAGAAAAAAAGAAAACAGGAGATCGGCTCTGAGTATAAAGTACAAGAAGAAAGCAGGGGAAAAAATAATAATATCAACAACATCAGTGACACAAATGATGTGGAAAAAAGTGTGAAGAGGAGAGGTTAAGAACGGTGCAATACACACCAGCCACTATATCAGAAGCCCACCACTCACGGAAATAGGAAGAAAAGACAACGAAGCATTCAGTCGCTATTCTCACGTCTCCATATATCTTCCGCTATATATATATATATATATATATATATACTTCCTTTTTCTTCCTCCACATTTCTTGTTGTGGTTGCCATCAGCATCACACGTACACACATCCTCTTCTCTTCTCTCGTTTGCACTAACACGTAAACTAACTACTGAGCCACGGTCCCCGCAGTTGCACACTCACCAGCCATCTTGATACCTCTCTCCCTCTCTACTGCACCTTCCCTCGCCTTTTTTTTAATGGCTGCACCTCCACAGCAGACTCTACACACACAATGTTAATCTTACAGGGGGAAAAAGAAAGAAGGGGTCATAAAAAACCAGTATGTTTCTTGTTTCCCGTTTAATATTATTATTATTTTTATTTCTACTTCATGTACATTTCTGGATTCCCCCAGCAAGCAAGCACAGGAAGACACCCACACCCACACCCACACGTACACAGAAAAAAGAAAAAAAAGGAAAAAAAGACCAAAACAGTTCCCAGAGTTATTCTCTTACTTCCCATGATGCTACTCTGTTGAGGCCCCCGTGCCACCATACGACCGCTGCGCCGCTGCCCGACGGGACTGCAGAAATCGCTGCCGCGACGCATTACCGTCAGGCCGCCCGGCCGCGGATGTGTTGCCATTAAAGTCGGCCACGCCAACGGTCGTCGTGCCGCCCACGTCTGCGAGTTCTTCGTAGTCTTCCCGCGGTGACTGCCGCGACCGCAGACAGTGGCAGACCAGCGCGGCGGTGAGCAGGGAAAGAAATAACAGAGCCGTGAACAACACCACAAATATCATCCACGAGGCACGCATATTATTGCGAAGCGTGTCGTCAAGCGACGATGATGCCCACGCGTGCTGCACGTATCCCTGCATTCCTTGGCACTTGTGAAGGCCGTTGGCCGTCATACATTTCCTGTGGGCCTCCCCGTACATTCCGCTGCAGAGGTGCTTCCTTGCATGAGGCGTGCACATGTGTGCATCCACCTCCTCGGCCGCGCCGCTGGCGATTGCTAGGGACACACTGTGAGTCAAAGTTTTTGTCACCGATGCCGTTCGCTCAATTACGCTGGATAGCAAAGTGGAGGAGCTGGTGGAAGTTGATAATGACGTCATGGCCTCAGAGTCATCCATCGACAGTGACATGGTGTTTAACCTACTTCTGTTATTATTATTATTATTTCCTTTTCTTGTTTGTTTAGTCTGGAAAAAGCAAAAAACGCAAACCACCACCACCTCCTCCTCTTCCCCCGTCCACGCACTCTTGTTGGTACTTCTCTCCCGATACAGCGGAGGGCCAAGAGACAGAAAAGAAAAGATAAAGAAAGGAAAAGTCAATAAAATATGGCTGGAACCACACTACATGCATACATACGTTACATACACATACATCTGAAGAGCATTACAAACGAAGCAGCGATAACAATAATAAACAGCAACAAGTCACCCGTGAAGAGACGAACACAAAAAAAAAAGAAAGGAAAAGAAAAAACAAAAGAAACGGAATCTAGAAAGCAAATGAATGGAAACAGAAGTAAAATCACATGGAGCATGGAAAATAGTATGGACATAAGAATTTTGCATTACGCATGCTCTCCTCCTTTCATCCTTTTCTTTTTCTTTGGTATATTTCCCTCAATATTTTCCTCACATACTCGATAACAAACTCCCCTCTTCTCTCTTCTCTCAGTACCATTTCTTTTGATTCACTCCCGTCTTCCCTCCCTCTCCCTCTCTCACTCTCCTACTTACTCACTCAGATGCACATATGAATATTCACTCCCATCCGCAGTTTCAGTCACAGCCCCGCACTAATGCCTATTACACCAGAAGACATGTAAATTGTAATTTTGATCCCTTGACATAAATACATACCCACGCACACACACACGTACATTGATTGCTGCGATCTGGCGTGATAACCCCAGCACCAGCTATTCCCTCTCTTTTACACACACACATCCCATTCGTTATTCATGCATTTTCTGCGTTTTCCCCATCCCTTTTTCTCAATGAATGGGATAGAGACATTGTTTTCATTTTATTTTATTTTTTCCTTCCTCCCCACAATGCCTCCAGAGTTGTCTTTTATTTCAACTCATTTTATTCTTATTCTTTTCGTTTGCTTTCTTTCGTTTTATTTTTTCAGTGTTTAAAGTATAAACCCGTGCGGATGCACGGTACGGAAGAAACAAACAAAGAAAAATAAAAAAGGATAACCGAAACAAAGCAACAAAAACAAGAAGACTACGAGACACATAAGAAAGAAAGTGAGAGAGACAAAACACACACACGTATATATATATATATATATATATGACCTCAATTCATGGTCAATTAGGGATTGGCGTCTCCCTGTTTCTCTCAGCTCACTTATCACTTCTCTCTTCTTCGCGAATAATCTCTTGAAGGAAAAAGAGAAGAGAAGGAGAGAGAAAAAAACAGTAAAAAAAAGAATTACTTCTCTTCCTGTCATTCGTGGTTGGGAGGGATGGAAAGTGTCTCTGGTTTCTGTGCACCTAATGTATGTATGTATACATGTATGCGTTTTTGTTTACACAATATACATACAAACACACATCGTCTTTCTCTCTCTTTCCTCCTTTTGTTTTTTTCTCTTCTCTCTCTCTCTCTCTCTCTCTCTCTCTTTCTTTCTTTTCTGTTCCATCTATTTCTTTGTGCACACAAAGAAGGCGGATAATGTAGAAGAAAACACAGACAATGATATGCAATGTATTAATGAATAAATAAATAAATAAAAAGAAAAAACTAGAAATAAATAAATCTATATATATATATATATATATATATATATATATATGCGCATATATTACCAAAGACAAACCGTATAAAATCATGGAATCCCCCTAGCTTTGATTTGTATAGTCGAAAAGAGAAAACCAAAAAATTTTATACACGCGCTACAGGAAAGAATAAGGAAGAAAAGTCAAATTATTTCATATACCAATCATCGATTTTTATTTCATTGAAAACCACTTGCAAAGAAAAACCTTTTACTTGTTTGAGTTATTATATATATATATATATATATATATATAATAAGAATAGGAATAAGAATAATAATAAATAAACACAATTCATGAGATAAAATTAAGGTAGGCGTCTTCACGAAGTGCAGGAAAATCAACCCCTTTATTGGCTCATATATTTTTCTTCTGTTTGTTTTTGTTTGTTCTTCAAACCAAGTGCCCTTTGCCGTGATGGGAAATTTTTAAAAGGAATGAGAGAGGGACGTTTTTTAGAACTAACGTGATAGAGCTTGCCTACCAAAACAAAAACAAAAAAATTTTATATATATATATATATATATATATATATATATATATATATATATATATAGGCACTCCTAAGAAAAAAGGGTAAATTCAATATTTTCAAAGGGCAATGAAATACTCGGCGCATGGTATCATCAATAACTACTGCCTCCTACCATTCAGTTCGCAAGCTTACAAAAAAAGAAAAAAAAATTAGAAAAAGTAAAACAACAACAAAAGTAGGAGAAAGCAAAACCAAAAAAAAAGCAAAAAAGTAAAAGCAGAAAACAAAAAAAAACAAAAAAAAGAGGCAAAAGAGAAGCACTACCAAGAAGCAACGAAATGGATGAAGTCAATCAGTTCAGAATAATGAAAGAAAACACACATAAACAAAAAAAAACAATATCAACATCGCAACGGCAAGACACATCCACTAAGTGGATGCAACATCAAACGGAAACTACAACAAGAATGACAATAGCAGTGTGAGCATTCGGCTAAGATAATATTGAAGCTCACAAAGAAAGAAAAGAGAGAGAGAGCTCCGCTTTTTTCCTTTTGCCCTTTTCTCGCACAGCTGCCTTTGCATATGTATATATATATATATATATATAGAGAGAGAGAGAGAGAGATAGATAGATAGATGGAAAGATATACTTCCCCCCTTTCTTCTTCTTTCTTGATCCTGTCATTCTCCGTAAAGTTTCTCATTCACGCATTCCTTTTTGTTGTTGTCATCATCATCATCGTGTCCCTCTCTCTGTCTGTGTGGGTGTGTTTCTTCAAAGGTCAAATCAATAAACAAAAAGGCAAGAATAAAAAAAAAGAGTTGTGACAGGAAAAAAAAAAAATGAAGAAATATATGGGGGAAAACAAAACAAAAAAGGAATTGATAAATTAAATCATGCGATTACATCACTGAGTGCCCTATCTGAGACCAACTGTTGGTTCCTTCGGATATTTTCCGTGACGTCGATGTGAATGATGGCGCCGGGTTCAATCACCGCCCGCTTCCTCACATTGTAAGACACTCCTCCCTTCCATTGCGGGTCGCAGCTCGTGGCAAACGTTGCCGCAAACACCTTAAAAACTGCTAGACACTCAAAGTAACCCGCAATAGATTCCGCAGGTGTCCTTACAATACACTTCAATTGATTGAGATGTGTAGTGTAATCCTCATTCGTAGAAACACCCCGTGTTAAAGAACTATGCATGGAATTAACGCTATTTTCAGTGCTTTTGATCTTTAAAAGTTCAATATGATTCCCTGCCTTTGCCTGAATAACAGGCCACACAGATACACGTATCTTCATGGCGTTATATCTGGCCCGTTCATAACAATGGAGAAATGCATCAAAAGATAAATATCGACTTTCGTCTTTTGTGAGCAATTGTTCAAATAATGTATACACGGGTTTCAATAATTTACTTATAATAACACTTTGTATGGAATTTGTGGTTTGATAATAAGGAGATGCGTTGTGAAGGGAGCATTCTTTCGGTAGCATCCAGTCGAACATATGCACAGCGTCTTCCAACATCTGTCCATTACTCAAAATATTAGAAAACATCCGACACGTAATATGCAGACAGGCTATAATAGCATCCACACTTACATCTACTTGAGAAGGTATAGAGTGGTTTTCTTTACTTTCATTATTAGTATTAGTATTCGTTTTATTATTATCGTTGGCTACAATATCTTTATAATACAGAGAAAAATCATGTAGTAGTTTGGGTAATTGTTTATATGCCTCCGACCATTTCCCTTGCGTCTCACACTCCACCCAATGATGTGCTGCCCACGCTTTAGAACGGCAACTCTCCGAGCAATACACGGCCCCACATTGACCATTACAACCCACAGTGTTGTGATCACTATATATTTTCTTCAGAACAGAAGGCTGGAGTTCAGGTATACTCTCACAGAATTCTTGTATTTTGGTAAGAGGCAAGAAGCACTGAAAGCAAAGATTATATTGTGGTCCATACGCACTACTACTACTATTATTATTACTATGAGGAGGAGGAGGACGACCTAATAAAACTACTGAGGTTGAAGACTCCGTCCACGCCAACTCTCCTCGTTTCATATCCTTCTTGGCCAAAAGAACTATATCCAATGTCTTGCGGTCTAAAGAAATGGATGCCACCCTGCGATGTTCCACCTTCGATGCATACAGCATCATGATGGAGTTACTTAGCAGGAGATACTTCAGCGTTTCATTAGTCGGCTCAATAGAAATCGCACTTTCATAATAATTCTTTGCCTCCTCATATCTCTTCATACTACGCAGCGTGTTCCCTGCGCGTACATAACCAACAAAATTCTGCGGTGCTAGTTCAATGACACGTGTGGCGTCCTTGAATGCGGCCTCAACATTACGTAATCCAAGAAACGCTACGGAGCGGTTGGAGAGGCACCTGACGCCGCCGTCTGTGCTGTACTTTAGTGCCTTTGTGTAGTAGCGCACGGCGTCCTTGTAATTCTCTTTACAAAGCGCATCGTAGCCTTTCCGCGTGGCGTAATTGTACTTGTATCTCATGAGATCCGCCGGGGATTGTACTCCGGCAGCACCGCCTCTTTGTGGAGTTCCACCAGCCCCCGTCACACGCAGCCGCTTGTTTGCATCAATACCTGAAACACGTTGCTGCTGTTGTTGCTGCTGCTGTTGTTGCTGCCACGGTGTTGTGGTTGTCCTCACATTTAACCCCAGCGGATCAGTTCCACGCGCACTGTCGTCTAATCTGTTGCTATGATGATGATTCTTATTGATGTTGCCATCCACATCTGCGCTCTCATCCCCCCCGTTACTACTGCTAGCATACAGCTCAAAGAGACCATCATCATTTGCGTCCTGGCCGTGTATGTCCTCAACGGTTCGGCTTGGAATATATTTTCTGAAGCGGACCTTCGGTTCGCTCAGACAGGCGCGGTACAGCGTGCAGCCAATGATCAGCTCCGGGTCGTTCTCGCAGACAACAAAGGTGTAGTCGCCTTTGTGCCGCACAACCCGCACGGACCGCTGCGCCTGGCCAAACAGCACGTCCATGAAGGGCTCCCACAACTCGTCTGTCTGCGCCACCCGCGCCGGGCCAATGTCGACAAGTTCGACCTCGCAGCCAATCGGGTAGTCGCCGATGGAGGGGGGCGGGGGGCGGTCCTCCGCGTCGAAGGCCTCGAAGGAGGGAAGCTCCATACAATCGGAATCACTCAAACTCATCAGTTTATTTATATTTATAAAAAAATAAATGATTGGGATTAAAGTACTTGTCCGATTATTATTCCACGATTTATCAGCTTCGCGGATATTTCTACTCTCCCTCCCCCTCTTCTCACTCTCTCTATATATTTTTATATTTATATAATATTGCGGGTATGAGCACGGAGGAGGCAGGAATATTACTCTCCTACTTCCTCTTACTATATGCCCCAAGTCACTCGTGTATTTCCTCTTCCCCTCTCTCTCACACACGCACCCCCTTTTCTTCTCTGTTTTACTTCCTTAAGAGGTTTTCTTCTTTTTTTTGTCTCTGTTCTGCTTCCCACCCTCCTTTTCTTGAAGGTGATAATATATTGAAATATATTTCCTTACCTCTTTACTTATTTGTATATTTATATTTTTTTATATTTATCCACACTTACTTTTCTGTGTCTTGACTAAGGACGTCTGGTGTAATCACCCCCCGCAAGCAATACAGAGACTAATATCATAGCAACACAAAGGAGAAAACAAAAGAAAGAAGAAGAACACATGAATACATGAAGAGTGGGTCATTAAAACAAAGATGAGAGAAAGAGCAAACAGTGAAGCAAAGAAACAGAGAAACAAGCAAACAAAGCAAACTTCATAAAGGAAAAAAAAAGATTACACACATATGCATCACAAAAATAAAGGTGGGAAAACAAAAAAAAAAAAGATATTCGACACGCACAGAGCAGCAAAAGAAAGAAAGAAAACAACTGAGAGCAAAAATCAAAAAAAAACTGTGGGAATAAAAGGAGGACAATATCACAGCTAGCAGAATTAAATTCACATCCCTCTCTCTATTTTCCCAATTGACGAAATAATCTGTTCTTTTTTTCTTAGTACACTTTCCTCTCATTTAGTTTTCTTTTTTCCCACTTTCCCGCTCAACTTCTCCATCGCATGTGGTGGCCCCACATAAAGCAAAAAAAGAAAAGCAACTGTTTTCACGCCCCTATTAAAACTTCGCAATAATTTTGTGCATCGACAATGAATAACGTAACAATAAATATTAGAGAAGCCACAGAAACAGTACTAAAAGAAAAGGGGAAAAAACAAGACAGACGCCCACAGACACTCTAACATGTACTGTCACGACTTTCTTGGAATATTTCCCAGCAAATTATGTACTCAGTTGAATTCGTTCGTCCCCCGAATGGGTGGAAAGAGACAAGTTTGGAAGGCGCAGATATATACAAATATATAAATAAATGTATAAATAAATAAATAAATAAATATAAATATATAACGGCACCGTAACAATCCTTACGTGTACGATAACATCACAGCACAACACTGAGACTGTTACTTCACAGAGGAATAGTAGCAGTAGTAAATAATAATAGTAATAGCACAACTATTTACCACACAATAATATCCGCTCCCCTGCGAGCAGTTTGTGTGGAAAAAAAAAATTAAGCACGATAAACAATAAAAATAAAAGAAAAGTTTGGATACCTAAGAGATTAACACGCTTGATAGCACGGATATGCTTCTGTACATTTCTCGCGCTATGTATATTTCTCTCCACCACGTCGAACTATTTTCTCCAACCAAACTCTTCCTTTTTCTTTTGTAAACAGAACGTAAAATACACCAAGGAATAATAATCATAAATAAATCCTAAAAGAGTTAAAAAAAGATCCAACCTCATTACGTGTTGCTTATCAATTCTCTACAATATCAAACATTCCACATCAAATGCATGGCGCTGAACTTCAAGGATAGAAATATCCAACCAAGACCAAAGCGAAGTAAAAATTACTCTGCATGTACATTCACATGGAACGGTAGAGGCAGCGACAGACAACAGAAACCATTACTTTCAACCCACAAGAGAATCATCTGGCAAATCATTACCAAGAGAACCAACGACAAACAAAAAGAAGTAAGCCCACCACCAACATCATATATGCTGTTTTGGTATTTATGTAGTCTTTCCAATTCACTTTATACCATTTGTCTTCCCTCTGACGCTCCTGCAGAATATCATCCAAGTCAGACCACATACCGTACCTTTTACTGTGCGAAGGCATTTGTATGTATGCCACACCATCCATTCATCCACCCACTCACTCACCCACTCGTCTTTTTCGCAGAGTCCCTTTCATATAGACAAAAAAAAAAACATGGTCATAAGGAAAAGAAGAAAACAAAAGATGGCATTATATACACATACATATATGTAAAAACAAATGGCAAAAAGATCATAGGGAAAAGATACTCGAGAAAGAGGAATAAGAAGAAGGCATACAAACACACGAACAAAAAGAAGTCGTCACCACTGATCTCTCTCTCTCTCTCCCTCCCTCTCTCTCTCTCTATATATATATGTATCCTTTTCACTATTTTTTTTCTTCCTGGTCTAACAACATTTCATCAAAAATACGTGCCATCCGCATGGCGTCTTCACTTCTCACACGTGAATCCTTTAACATGCACGTAAAGGACTCCGCAATGTCCTCCCAAGACTGCGTGCGTGATGCTTCCACTGCCGTAATAATCCGTGGAACCTGTTCTATGGTAAGTGTGCTCTTAAACTTTGCCTCGGTCCCACTTGGTGGCTGCATGAAAGAAAGCTCCTCCAGCGCCCGCTGCACACTAGCGAGTGCGGGTATCTGATCCACAAGTGTGTCGTTAAGAAATCGACGAATACGAAGAATTAGTTCCTTCTTGCTTTGTGTGTATGGATACAAACGCCGGCAGTCCGGGTTGCATAACATTTTATGTAGAGAAAACCACGTGTGCGCCTCAGGGACACAGACAAGGAGCATGTCCTCCTTGGGAACGTCCTTGAATTCCCCATTGAAATACTTCTGCGTCACATCAGAGCTACGACGCAGCCACGGCTGAAGCAACATGATCTCAGAGAGTCCCAACACGAGATCGTTTTTGACGAACACTGAATTTGATACTGCCAGTGGTAATTCCTCCAGCCGATCAATGATAAACCAAAGAATGGACAAGGAAGAAAGAGCCCGTTGTATCATTCCATGCGATAACTGTCGTTCCATACGCTGAAGTGAATTTTCCTCTGCAAGCTGTTGCGGTGTAAGCTTGGCATCAACCGTATTAATCCCTTCTTCTGCAAAAAGTCGTGAGACCTGCCGCCAAGAATAATCTAAGAGCTCCAAAATATCATCACCGAAAGCTACTATAACTTCTTCATAGAAACATATGCATTCTAATAAATTTATTAGAATCATCTCGTAGTAGGCAAACATATACATCGCCGTGGGATTCTCTGCCATACTCTCCTTCACCAAAGGCAACACACGATGCCGCCATAATTCCATTACCAACAGCTCATGTAATAATATCGGTAGTTTCCCTTCTTCGATGAGGAACGCCTTTACGAAGTCATCCTTCTTCAGCACGGCGTTACTGTGGGAACACATGTTAAGTCGCTCCACCACCTCCCGTTGTTCTTTCCACTCCGTTGTTCCAACCTTCTCAATTGAAATCGGCTTCAGCTGCTTCACCATAATCTCCACCTCGGAGACAGAGAGCGTGCTGCCCGAGAACTCCATAATGTTTTTTTTTTCCCTCACAGAATGCTGAAACTCTTCTATTGAATGCACATTAATCACAGAAAGAAAGAAAGCAAAAAAAGAAAAGATTTATACAAAACAAGATGGGGACTGGAAGAGAGACACACAAAGAGAACGTAGAAGTCTGTGCGTATAATAAGTATCAGAAAAATAAGAGGAAAGTAAAAGAAAACCACCATGTCATTTCAGGGAACCAATTCCTTTAAAACAGGACAATTGTATTAAAGACAAAACGAAGAAAAACATTGACTGTCACTGTTTTTTTGTTTTCTTTGTCGGTGTGTGCGATCTAAAACTTAAAACAGAAAACAGAAAAAAATGTAATGAAAACAGTAACAAGAAACAATAATAATATAAACACGAGTAATCTCTACATGTACTTTGCCTCTAGTAGGGTATGTTCAGTTTAACTCATTTGTGTCTATTGAAACCATCTAAAACAATCTACGCATAATATGACCTCCACACATGCGGCGACACACAAACAAAAAAAGAAAAAAAAATGAGAGACTTATCAATTTCCATGTTTCTCACTTACATCTATTACAGACACAGAGACATAATGCATAACTGTGTGCATGCGTGGTTGTAATGTGGAGAGAAGAATGAAGGGAATCCAAAATCATCTCACTCTTTTGTTGTTTTCTTTTTAATGCACTTAACTCCTTGTTCATTCTTCTTTTTACATTCCCCCCCCCCCTGTGTGTATCTGTGTGTGGGCGTGTGTTGCTGTGGGTGTGGGTGTGTGTTGCTGTGGTTGTTGTTGCTTGGTTGGGTTATTATGCATGAGAACACTTATCAATCTTTTTCTTTTCATTTTTTTCTAGTTTTCCTTCCCGACTGCGACCTCACCAGCACCGCCCCGTATGCGTTTCCCTGAGGGCGGCTGTATGCCGTTGGGGAGGTAGTAATACTTTAGCAGAAATGGGTGGTGAACCACGCGGTGCAGCGCAAGACGTTTTGTTCCGTCACGCAGTAGAAGACTCGTAATCAAGTCCTTCGCCTCTAGCGGTACTGTATCCGGTATCGAATACTGCATTGCGTGAATCTTCTTACATATGCTCTCTGTGTCTTTGCTGACAAACGGCGTCTTCCCTACAAGCAGCTCATAGCAGAATATCCCAAGACACCACAAATCTGCACTCATGTCGTACGTCTGGCGCCCAATGATCTCCGGTGGGAAGTACTCCGGCGTGCCGCAGGACGTCTTTCGTCGGTTGTTGGGATCGTGCACCGACCAGCCGAAGTCGGCTAATTTGATATTCTGATTGTGATCGAGGAGAATATTTTCTGGTTTGATGTCGCGGTGAAGAATGTGATGCTGGTGAAGATACAGAAGCGCCTCCGCTAACTGCGCCACGTAGCGGGCCGCGGTTGGTATGGGGAAACACTTCACACGGTTCAGTTCCGTGTACAGCATCCCGTTGCTGCAGGGCTCTAAGATAAGATAAATGTCCGTTTCATCAAAGAAGTAACCGTACGTGCGCAGGAGATATTTGTGTCTCGTGTGGAACGCAATCTCAATTTCCCGGCGGAGTTGCGAGACGATGTCAAACTCTGCAAGTTTTTTTATGGAAAGTTTTTTGATCGCACACACAAAGTTGCAATCACGCACAGAGGCCAAGTAAACATCGCCGTAGTTGCCGCCGCCCAATTTATGCAGAAGCTCAAAGTCGGACGGCTTCCAGTCTGACCGGGGGGACTTGGGGAGGGCAATGTAATCAGCCACAACTCGTCCTCCTTCTGCTGCCTTCATTCCCATCACGTCGCCTGCCTTTTTTTTTATTTTGCCCTCAACGGTAAAGGGCGAGAAAGAGGGGGGAAGACCAAAGAAAAGAAAAAAAGCCTAATAACAATAGTGGAACCAATCCTCCTGCTACCAGTGACACTAAACACTGTAGGTCTCTTCACTGTGTGTATGTGTATGTGTCCCTTCTTTTTCTTTTTTCTTTGATTGGGGTAGGATGAGAGGGGAGGTGTGCACTACCACAAAATGAGAGATGAAAAGTAGAAGCAATCAAATAAAAAGAAGCAAATAATAGAAACAAGAAAATAGGGAGTGGTCAGCTATTATTTTTGTTAATAATAATAATAATAATAATAATAATAATAATAATAATAAATACAACTCGTCAAGACTTTTTTCCCATTCATTCATCGCTTTGACAATTAATAAAACGCAAAAAAGAAAAAGCATCTCCTTGAAACATTTATCTCCACCCATCCCACCCTGTGCTCTGTATATGTATGTGTTCATGCTCACCTTCCCCCTCACGATTCTCGCGCTGGGGGGCTCCCTCACTCCAGACATGTATACGAAAAGGAGATTCAGTGGAGTTTGATCCGTCTATCCACCCTTTTAGAAGCATTTGTCACATTGCGTGTATCTATCTTTTTATTTCATTATTAAGACTTGTGATGGTGTTAAATCTCATTCTGCTCTTATGTTCTCTCCCATATTTCTGTTTTTCTTTTCGTTTTTTGTGTAGTATGTCTACATGTATAACTCTGTCTACTTCTAGTCACACACAGCGAGGAGTCAGTGTATTTGGTATTGGTAATATAAACCCTTCTTCCTGTTCTTGTTCGTGTCGCAATTCCTTTTATGCTGCAAACAACTGATCAAATGTACGCTCCTCAATAACAGAAAAGGCACCTTCTCTGTCCTTATGAATATAGTAAAACGTATCCAGCGCCTGTCCCCCGAGCGCCCGCACAAATTGTTCATCGTGAGTGATGACAATTAACTGAAAATGTTTCACAGCGCGGTGATTGTCTATGAGTAGACTCAAGGACTCCGCGAGTGAGCGGGCGTTGTCCTCATCCAGGTTTGTTGTCGGCTCATCAAGTGCGAGTATACCACAATGACAACAAAACGCCTCACTGAGTGCAAGACGAATAAGAACAGATGCCAACACTTTTTGCCCAGCGCTGCATCGCCCACGCATATCCATTTCACTGTTCCCTCGCTTCATGACAACACGGTAACTGTAACTACGCCGTGCAGTTGTGGACGTCGCGTCATCCTCAGAGCGCAGCTCCACGGTATCAATGTCGCTTCCCTTGTATGTCTGTCTCCAGAGGTCGGCCAGGATTTGATTAATCTGCGCAATCTTCTCCTGGTGGTACGACTGCACTGCCTTCTCCAAAGCTCTGTAGTATTTATCAATATCTGCAACGGCAATCTCCGTTGTCTGTACTTTGAGGAAGGTGGATCGGTATCGTTTTTCAATGTCTTTATACTTCTCGCACTCCAATTGTTTCTTGAGTTTCTCTATGTCTTGCAGCATGGTCTCCACATTCCCCGACTGTTGGGCACGGGACTGCTCCAACTGACTCATCTTTTCACGTATCATCTCACGAATACGTGGCACACTTTCACGCAAAATAACATCTTTTCCAAGAATGGACTCAACTCCATGAATCTCACGGCTCTTTAATTCTCCAAGAGATCGTTCCACTTCCGCTAATCTTGCTTCATCCTCGGTTATTCCTTTGCGCTTTTCAAAGACTTCAATATACTTCTCCACCTCGGTCATTCGACGTTGATCCTTATCCATTACACGTCGAGACTCGAGAATAGATTCACGCAGTCGCTTTACTTCCTCAGCAGCTGCCACACTGGATGTATGCGCACTATTCTGCTGCTCCCGTGCTCTAGCCAACTGTTCCCCATATTGCACAGAAAAAAAATTCTGCATCTTTGGCAAAATGTCGTTCAGAACACGTATAGATTCTTCTAATTTCCTCATCTGACTTCGTTGAGGAGAGGATTCCGTCTCTTGATGTTCTTTTTGAAGATGATTAATGTTGCTCTGGATATGTCTGATTTCCCCTTCTAGTTTACTCTTCTCAGTATCAATGACATGGATGCGCTCCTTGTAACCAGAAGCTTCACTTCTGTACCGTGCAAGAACCTCTTCGAGTTCCCCTTGTCTCATCATCTTCATCTCGAATTGGCAATATTCTGCTTGCCTTGTGTTGAGTTCACTGATGAGGGCCTGGTCGGACTCATCGTCCTCACGGCGTTGCGCCTCACTCAGCAGCAAATTGAGACGATACAACTCTGCATCGGCAGCTTCATACTCTGCATTGATGTCTTCATATGTTCGAGCACCACCACCATCACCATCAATCCCAGCACCAAGTACTGAGGTGGCATGTTCTGCATTCATTTCTTTAAGACTGGCTTCTCGTCGGGAAAGTTGTTGCTTCATTGTACGTATATCAGAAGCCAAGGCATTTAAATCTATCACAATCCGCACTAAATCTTCTACATACATTATCTGAGTCTCAACGCCCTCCTTCTTGCGTTCTAGATCTTCTAGCAAAGCAGACTTATTCGCTAACTCCTCATTGATCAATGAGATCCTCTTCTTCAGTTCTGGAACACCAGAAGCCAGTCGTCTCACATTGTGCACATTTGCCTCAATACTTTCCAGACGACGTACTTTTTGCTCCGCCTCAGCTGCCTCCATTTGAGCCATTTGAAGATTCTCGGGTGATGATTCATGATATCTTTGGTTGAGGTCTACAAAGTTGTTAAGCGCCGTGTCATCCTCAAAGTCACGGTCACACACAGGGCATTTGCATTCTGCTTTTGCCACCTCCACGAAGTTCGCATAACAATTTGCCATGGCCTCCAATGCATGTCTTTTGTTTCTCGCTTTATGTAATGATTCCCGGGCTTCTTCTAAGAGAACCTCAAAATGATCCACCTCCTTCAAACCACCAAGAATATTTTGGCACATTGAAGATTTCCTTTGCAACTCGGCATTCTCCCGCATAAGTTCTTCCATTCCTTGTGCACGCTTTTGTTCCAACACAACAAGTTGCCGATCAAGTTCACTGCGTTCTGTCTCAATCTGTCTAAATGAAGACCTTTTTTGATCCCGTAGGTGTTCAACGAGGAGGGAGAGCTGAGCTAAAGAACAATTATCTTCAGATACTGCGTGTCCAAACTTGGATAACTCTGGCACAAGTGATTTACGTATCTCCTCATTAAGAGAAATCTCTTTTTCTGCAATTTGAGTCCTAAGAAAATTCATCTCTGCCTCACCGCCTAAACGTTCCTTATGTTTGGCCAACTCCTGTCGCAGTTTTGCAACAACACGATTCTTTGCTTCTACCTCCTCCAAGATTCTTTGTCGTTGTTTATATTTATCCCCATTTTTCTTTAACTCCTCCATGGCCTCTACACGCTGTTCCAGTTCTGATATTGTCTTTTTCAGTGACTCCAGTTGTGCTGGTCTTACATGTGGCTTTAACTTTACCAGGGACTCCTCCGTATCTATGATACGTTCATGAAGGTGTTTTAATTGCTCTTCTTTCATTTCTTTTTCCTTCTTGTCTGCGTCCATGAGGCGAAGCATTGTGACACGTTGATCCTCAAGAAGTTTCATTTTATCATCAATTGATTGTAGTAATTTATCATACTCTAGTTTTGCCTTTTGTAGCTCTCCATTGAAGTGTTCACTCAGACGTTGTAGACCTTCCATGCTCTTGTCATTATCACCCAAGACAAACCCAGTTGATGCATTCTTGGCAATTTCATCGAGCAGTATACAGTTTTGTTTATACTGTTGCTCCTGATACTCAAGAGAGCTTATTGTCGAGCGAAGTCTCAGTGATATTTCCTCACATTGAAGCTTATTCGCCTCCGCCTTCTCAAGAAAGCTCTCCTTCTCTGATATATCCTTCTCGAGTGTCTTCATGTGTTCCGGAAACGTTTCTTTAAATGCCAACATTTCTTCCAAGCCGAGTGTTGTCGGAGGAAGATTCATGCGACTTAAAGATTGTGTCTTCTCCTCTATGCGACCTTGAATGATGGCAGCCTCACGTGTCAAATCCTCTGCGTTCCGTTCTACCGCGCTGAGTGCTGCTGCAACTGCATGTAGTTCCTTCAATACCGGCTCTGTAGACTTGGCTCGTTCTTGAATTGTTCGAACCAACCCTTCCTTTGCTGCGATATCACTCCTCAGGTGTTCTGCCTGCTCCCGGTGCTCGCGTAACGACATCAAAGTCACTTCATGATCCTTCTGTTGTTTGCGGAGCTCCTTACTATTTTCACGGAGTCTATCAAGTGCTTGCACATAACGTGTTGCCGCAAAAATATCGTCAAATATCTTTTTAACGTCCTTCGGTGCTGACAGGGGCCAATTTCCATCCTCCTGATGGCAGAAGATGACGTGTTCAAGAACTGCTGGAGAGACGCCAAGCATTTCAGGCACGGCCCGATCCACGTCGTTTGTGCGGTACGTACTGGAGACGACTTTGCCGGTGGCGGTGTCCTGGAAGGCCACAGTGCTGTCGAGCGTGGAGAAGGATGTTTTCGTGCGGGTCCGCACCGCCTGAAAGGAGCGTATCACCTGCATCACCTTACCGCCTCTCCCAGTGAACATGAGGCGAATCTGCGCCTTCACGTCCGTCTCGCCCATGACCTTCGGGTCGTAAACAAATGAACTCTTCTCGGTGCCAATGCCGGGCGGCATCTGCCCGGTGCAGGCGTTGAGCAGCGCCTCAATGATTGTTGTTTTCCCCGCACCATTCTTGCCGAGAATGACAGTGAGGGGCTTCTGGAAAACAATGCTCTGGCGGTGGGACGGATTGGGGTCAAAGCTGCGGACTCCGCTAATCTGAATCTGTTCAATGCTGGTCATCCACAAATGTCACTCAAACACACAAACAAGCGAACACAACAACAACAACACCCCTTCGACCCTTAAGGTATATGCATGTGGAAGATCCAAAACCACAGAAGAGAAAAAAAAAGGGAACCAAAAGAAAAAAAGGAGCATACATCATCAAGGAAGCTAACTGTAAAAGAGGGAAAAAAACTACACAGATGCCTTCTTCCCTCATCTTCTTACCCACAACTACTACCATACCTCCCACTTTCCCTCATGACATGTCATAAAGGAAGGATGGAGAGTGGAGCAGGTAAGTGTCTTCAGCACGTCGTGTGAAGACGAAAAGGAGAAGAAAAAAGAAGACGATATAATCATCCTCTTTCTTCTTTTTTTGTAGCATTGATAGTTTATATTTTTCAATTTATAATAAACGAAGGAAATAAAATAAATGCAAGGCGATGAGGCTCCGTGGCTCCAAGAACTGGGTTTTATAGGCGAAAATAATAATAATAATAATAATAATAATAATAATAATAATCGCCCCTACAAAAAAAGAAAGAAGCCACCTCAACGGATAGATGCATTACATCCCAATTAGTTCTTGGCGCCAGCCGGACGGAACGGTACCTTCGTGGTGAAGCGACGCTTGCGCAGCTCGGCTGGGCGGGCGCGGACCGTGCGGCTGTGGATGGCGCACGCGATGCAGTAGCGCTGCTTCATGTAGAGCTTCGGCATTGGGAACTCGGCGCCGTAGACGTTGGACGCCTCGGCCACGTCGCGGGCGGAAGCCTGATCGAGCATGCGGCGCACGACGAAGCGGCCGACGGCCTTGTCCTTCGGCACGAGGCGGCTGCAGTTGAAGCAGTGCACCGGGCGGGTGCGGCCGCGGGAGCCCGGGGGCTTCGCACGGCCATGGTTGCGGCGCTTCGTCGTCATGCCTCCTTTCTGTTGAGCGGGTAGTTTGCCTCCTTCGCTGCGGAGAGAATTACAAGAAAATAATGCGAGTAGAATGTGTGTGGGTGTGTGGTGAGAGGGAGGGAAGTGGGGAAAAATATGCAGAGGACAAATAATAGCGATAGGGGATGAACAATACATAATGAGAACGAACAGCCAAGGAAGCGGTTCAGAGGATGCAAGAGGGGAAAAGAGAGAAAAACAAAAACAAACTTTTTTCTCTTTAAGATGTCGCGGAGACACAGACAATCAAGCCAACAAAGAAGAATATATATATATATATATATATATACTAATAATACTAAAAATAAAGATAAATCCTCAACTTTATTCAGACCCTTGGTACGTCTGCTGCTCTCTATTTGCTGCCTAGCGCGCCAATGTGTGTCTGGTAATGTGTGGCACATGCATGAGGAACTCTCTCTCTCTCCTTCCCCCCCTTTATAAGACAACATCACTACCATCACTATTATCATCAACAACGCCTGTAATAAACAGTCAACAGGGAGAAAACAGGACGGAGAAACATCTAAGAAAAACAACAAGGGGATATAAAACCAAAAGATAAAGAAAAACTCATGAATTACCCATGTGCCTTTACACACAAAAGTATCACTTCTTCGCACACCCACCCACCTCAACAAACACGTCATAAATGTATTTATTTGTTTCGTTATTTTTAGTTCTTTTTTTTCTTCTGCCTTCCCCTTTCGGGTTAGGATCGGCAAAAAAAAGACTTCTCAGGCCTCCCTCATAGTGCGCGCCGCCCTCCCTCCTCTCATGCCATCATTCTCGTGTTATAATATATCGGGCAACAAACAAACATCAACATAAAAAGAACCGTTCAAAACACACAAAGACACACACTAACCGCAAAAAAAAAAAAAGGAGAAAGTAAATAAAAAAAAGAGAACAAAATGAGAGGAAAAGTCCCACGGACGAAACCTCTACCATTCTCTATGGTATTTGACAAGAGCCCGTTAATCCCGTGCATCTCCAACACCATCATCGTAAATGCCAAAGATCGCCTCGGATTCAGCAAGACAAGGAGAGTCGTAGACTTTCATGATACGCTGCTCACCCCGTCCCTTTCGAAGACTCAGACGAGTAGTGGACGCATGCGCCATAATGTGACCGCCAATGGGCTTCTTTGCATCCGCCTGAAACATTTGTGCCGAACCATCTACGTTGGCGACGACCTGGTTCGTCACGACAACAGCTACGCCGTACTCCTCTGCAAGATTATGCAATGAGCGAAGAAACTTTCCAAGATGCATCTGTCTTGCTGCAAGTTCATTGCGCCCACTGTAGTCTGTGCGGTACAGTGCAGTGGCTGAGTCAACAATGATAATAGCAAAACGGTTTTCCGCCATCATCGCAGACGCCTGAAGAAGTAATTGTTGCTGATGATCCGTATTGAAAGCACGCGCACACGCAACGTTGGCCAGAACATCCTGTGGATCAAGCTTATAGCGCTCCGCCACGGCGACCAACCGCTCTGGCCGGAAAGTGCCCTCCGTATCAATGTATAGTGCCATTCCCTCCGCCCCGCCCTGTGAAATGGGCAGCTGGCATGTGACGCAAAGCGTGTGGCAGAGCTGCGATTTTCCTGTGCGAAACTCCCCAAACAACTCGGTGATGCTACCCGTCTCAATGCCGCCGCCCAGCAGCTTGTCCACCTCACGACTACCCGTAGTCACCATAATGATTTCCTTGCGTGCCTCGTGATAAACCACGGCAGATGTAAACCCCATCGGAACCAATTTCGCACATTCTGACATAATTTTCTCCGCCTTCATTTCACTGATACCTTTCACAGCTAAAATATTTTTCTTGGGTGCGTACGCAATGGACTCGACGGTGTAGAAGCCGGACTCCATGAGCTTCTTAATGTCCCCAGTGGCGATGCCGTAATTTTCCAAAACTTGAACAACACGAAACCCGCCGTTGCTTGCACCGTCTACATTTTGTTGTTCCTGCTGCATCTGCTCTGGAGCGGCAACAGCCTCTTGTGGGGTGCTCACAATCTCGTGCACCTCCTCAGTCTCAGCCTCAACGGCCTTTCGCCTGCCTCTCTTTGCGCGGGTGTTCATCCCTCCTTTTTGGTTTTATTATTACTTTGTCTTTTTCTTCCGGTCTGTAGGCGTTCTCTCTTTATTTTTAATAGTTTTTGTTTTCTTTTGTTTTCCTTTCCCTCCGTATTCCACTTTTTGAGTACTTTCGCACGCAACAAAAAGACACACACACAAAAAAATATATATACGAACAGAGAAAAAAATTTCTGTGCAATTGCGAGGCAGGAAGATATTCCCTCTCATTCCCCACTTATGCATACATACATGCATCAACAGCACCATATCCCAGTCTGTGGTAATGTTCAATCAGCATGATAAACCGTGTCTTATCGTACAAGGCAGTCAAATGAAAAATAAAATAAAATAAAAGGGAACAATGAAAATAATGGAAAGACATGGCAAGAAATAATAAAAAAGAACACTATACTATTACTGGTGACAGCATTCCTTCAGCACAAGCACGTCAATTGATGTGCTCAACACCAGAGTAAAGTTGGCCGCACCGTTTACACTTTCCTCCAGTTGCGCACTTCATTGCACACCTTTTGCAAAACAGGGCATGCTTACATGTGTTAGCGCGATACACTATTTCTTCCGCATAGCACTTCATGCATACCGTCGGCTCATCAGATGACGCAGAGGAATGATCGTTTAACGGCATTTGATATATATGACTATATATATATAGTTTTACTTGTCTTTTTTTTTTTCGTGTTCTGCTACTGTGCTTTCTACTGTGCCTGGAATCCTGTATGCTTGTACTTCACTGTTTACCCAGCACTAATCACAATGATGATGATAATGACAAAACTAAAGTTGAAAAAATGATGATGAAACAAAGAAAGAGATAGAGAGGGTGAGAGAAAGAAAAAAAATACAAAAAGAATCCCATCATTCATCATCCATAAGACGTCGAAGGCATTCACTCATTATTTATACGACCGTTATATTTTCAATGCTCCCGCATTAGGAATGATATTTTAAAGAAACAATAACAAGGCAAATAATAAAAGTAATGATCAACGAAGAAAAAAAAAAGAAAAAGAAAAAAACGATGTCTCGGCGGTGCTTTGTTTTTCGTCCTCGTGTATACGCGTACATATATATATATATATATATATAATACCATAACAAATAGAAGCATTGAACACACTTCAGATAAACGAGGTGTAATGTTTAGCTGAGTGGGGTAGAAGAAAGTTTTCCACGTTTCTTTCTTCATCCCACTCTTTACACTCAAATGGAAAAGAACCAAAGAAAGCAAAAAAAAAAGTATATATATATTATTATTTTTATCACACATCCTGTTTTTTTCACAAATAATTCCCAATTCATGCATGGAATATATCAACGTCCACTGAGTTTACGAATGGATATCTCTTTTTCCCTCCCCCATCCTTTTTTCTTCTTTTGGCTTTTACTGAGGGATTTGATCGTATGCCAGTTTATCAATAATGGCCCTATGCTGTGGGTAGGTCGACATAAGTTCGTCCTTTGTAAATAGTTCAAAATCCTCGTAGTCAAAGCCTGGCGAGCACATGCAGCTCACGAGAGCATAGCCTCCCTCCACCTCGCAGCTTGAGCCGAATATAACACCCTTCGGCACGACGGCCTGCAGCACTTCGCCCTTGTCGACATTCGGGCCCACTTGAATCACCTCGTAGGCGCCGCTAGGGTGGAGGAGGTGCACTGTTAGCGGTGCACCCGCGTGGTAGTACCACACCTCGTCGGACTGGATGCGGTGGAAGTGGGAGGGGTTGTTGGGCATCAGCAGAAAGTAGATGCTGCTGTAGTACTTGCGGTCGCCCCTCCTTGTCTGCAGAGACTCGTCAGAGCGCAGGACCACGCGGAAAAAACCGCCTTCGGGGTGGGGCTCAAGCTTAAGGTGGTCCATCCAGTACTGCGCGTCCTTTTCCATGTCGAGCTACAAACACGTATGACGATACCCGCGGCTAATAAGAAAAAAGAGACTAGAAGAGAAAAACACAAATAATAGCAACAATAATAATAATAATAGCAGCGACACAAAGAGGAGAAAAAAGAGAAGGAAACAAGAAAAAAGGCAAAAGGAAGGTAGTGAGAGATGTAATTTGAGAAGGATTTAAAACAGACAGGGCTCCTGTGTCTTGCTCAAACACGACAGATCATCTTTTCGCAAAGGCAAAAACAAAGGAGAATAGTGGAAGGAAAGGCAGCACTGTGTACTAGTTAGGGTGATGAGTTAATGTGAACCCAAACATTACACCCTGTTTTTATTTTTATGTTTTGTTTCGTTTGTTTTTGTGAGGGCGAGTTGTTCCTCCTTTTTCTTCACATTCATCTCTTTCTCTCTTCGTCACTGTTTTTCTTCTTCTTTTTCCTGTTTCATTTTTTATATTCATTCTTCTTCTGATGTACACACACTCATGTCAGAGATGCGCAGTAGGCCCGTCTTTTGAGGTCCATCATGTGTCGCTCCTTTGCCTTTTGCTTGTAGTCCTCTAGAATAGCATCAAACTGCCGCTTGTTTACGGTGCAATCTACCTGTAGTAATTTCTTTGCAATCTCTTCGCACTGTGCGTCTAGCATCTTCACGTCTGCCGCAAGCGTCCTCGCCAAGCTCTCAGGAGAGCCGATCATGCCCAGCAGCGGCGTTGACCGCCGCGCCTCCTGCACACGCTTGACGTTCTCTGCGAGCGACCGCTGCAGGCCCTCCACCTCGGAGCGCAGCTGCTCGACCGCCGGCTGCAGTTTCATGTTCTCCCGCGCCACCCGCTCCATGTCGTCCAGCGTCTGCGCGCTGGCCTCCCGCACCGCCTTGAAGAACGGCAGCTGGTACGCGTACGACTCGAGGCAGTTCGCATTTGCGACGAGGTCCTGCAGCATTGCGTCCGAGAGCGAGCCCAGCTGCGCGGCCAGCGGCCCCATCGCCGGCGGGGCGACGCTCCCCCACAAGCCCATCAGGTTCGCAAAGGCGTTCGCGACGGCGTCGGCCAACTTCGACCGCGCGGGGTCCCACGCGTCGCCGTCACCGACGGTGGCCGCATCGGGCGCGGCGATTGAAATCTTGCGGCCGTCGAAGTACGTCACGAGCGGCGGCACGCGGGGGAACTTCGCGTCCAGCGCAACGCAGAGAGTTAACGTGTAGCCGCGCTCGGGGACGACGTGCTCGACCTGCAGCAGCACCTCGGAGGAGGACTGGCGCACCGACGTCACGCTGTCAAAGCGGCGCCGCAGCTCATCCACGTGTGACTGCAGCTGCGACATGGACAAGCACCTATCACAACGACAGCGAGGAAACTAAAAATGAAGAAAAGGATCAAGAAACACGCAAAGAAAGTAGAGAGAGAAAGAGAGAGAGAGAGAGAGAAAGGGAAGGAATAAAAGGAATCCCACCTTTCGTCATCCATGAGGCGTGCAAGACATGCACGCATTATGTTTGCAACTGCTGCATCTTCAGTTTCTCCCACATTAGGAATGGAATTTATAGAGAAACACCAGCAAAGTAAAAAAGAAATGGGTTAGGTCAAAGAACATCAAACAAACACAAACGCAGAGCAGAAAGCAACAATATCCCAATGGTATTGTATCTCTCCCTTTTTCTTGGGTGGAGGAAGAGGGAGAGGTCCAGCATACCTCTTCCTCTTCCTCCTCCCACCTTTTTTTCTTATTTTCATTTCATCATTTCTCAGCTCCATTGCACGTCATGGGCGCAACTTCTACTACTCCAGCTGACGCAAGAACATCGCATTCTCTGTTCAACGCTTTCTCCCACACACGCGCTGGTGATGGGGCCAGCAAGGGGAAAGTGGCACGCACTACAGGTGTTACGCTTAACGGTACGACGGCATTGTCAATCTTCTCTACACGAGAGCACACAAGATGCACAAGAGCACTTAAATCAACCGTTTCCAAAATATTATATTCGACACCACTCCAATTTTCTGGAGACCCAGTCAAAATATGACTTCCACGTACACGTCGGGGGCACGACAACACTTCAGGTCGCCCCTGGCGCTTGCGAAAAATCCACATGCGACTGCAGCCATCAACGATATTCCCTCTGCTCTCGCTACACTCACCATTAGCGTTGGCAATAAGGTGAGCACTGTCGTGGCGAATCACCATTTCTCTGGCGCCCAAACGCAGCTCAAAGACATGTCCAGCCGACCACCGTCTTCTTTGTGAAGCAGCAGCAGCAGCCAGAGCCTCGATATCAGGGCACGATGGTGACGACTCATCATCTCTAATGTCTTTCTTCTTTAGTACCTCATCTGCATTAAAGAGAGACGGTGTTTCATGCACTGGCTCCCCCTCTCGGATGTCCACACATGTCATGACTATCACCTCCAATGTTACAGAACTAGAAATTTCACCCCCGTCATCATCGGATGGAACAATGCGTACAAATGCAGATGTAGCCCATGGACAAGGGGAATATAACTCGTTGTTTCTACTCTCTGTACCCCCATGTATGCAAAAATACTGAGCACCGTATTCCTCAAGTTTTTCATTGAGGTCCTGCTCAAATTTCATAATAATTTTGCTCGGTTCCCTGCAATCTAATTGTTCTATCAACGGCAGCATTTTCTCCTCCTCTTCCCTCGCCACCATCTGCTCATCATTTGGTAAAGTGATACCACAAGTTCCTCTCTTTTTGTTATATTCTCCTGCGTTCATGCCGTCAATTGTTAAAAGAGGCGCCTGGTAGGCACGACTCCATGGACTTTGGTAAACACATGCCGCACGGCCCCGGTCCACAGAAGTCATCATCCCCTCCTCCGAGACGCTCGCTGCATTCCACGCGCAGCACACAAAGGAATGTCTGCGGGAAAGCCCACCGCCACCTTGGCACCACGACGGGAAGGCCTCCCAGAGTTCTTTCGCCCCGACGGTAAACGGCGGCGGCGGCGGTTTGGGACGCTGCTCCCGCTCAACGAGGCGGAAGATATCATCGAAGACACTCGCGTCATCCGCCACAGAAGCATCAACATTAACGTCATTCACGCGGTCCTCTGCGGCCTGCTGCAGCAGCAACAGTTTGTGAACGTCACCGCGATTCCCAGCGCGTGAGCAGGTGCGCAGCAATGTCTCCATTGCCTTCGCGTGGCTCATACCATTATTCATCCCCAGTCATCTTCATATAGGCACAAATGCATTTCAAGAAGAAAAGGAAAGAAGAGAAAACAGTGAGATGAAGATGCATGCAGGAATAAGAAAGAAAAAAAAAGAAGGCATAAGTCACGAAAGAAACGCGGTGTGCCTGTAGAAATTCACAAAAGTTGTAATACAGAATGAAAAGAAGACTTCGTATTCTCCATCGCTCCAGAATCATCTAGCGGGTATTCAATACATGACGATGCCATTGAAGAGCCCCTTACACAATCTGCGGCGAAATCCACACTTCTATCCAATGCAGAAGCACAAGCAAACGTGACTCCTCCCATTTCGGTGGGAAATGTATCCAGCACCGGCGGCTCCACTGCAGCAGCACAACAGAAGGATTCAATTTTCCGTAACAGCACTGGTTTACCTTTACCACGAACAAGCCATTTATCATTATCATCAACCAAATACACTTGAGTCCTTCATTACACCCACAGAGCGAGAGATATATCCCCGTGTATGCTGTCCTTCTCTCAGAACACCTTCAGGCGTAGAAAAGGCACTCCTATGCAAGAACAAACCATCAAAGAAAAAATGTGATAAAGCCTCATCCACTGCACATCGTTTATTTGACTCCATAGTGAGTAAAGAGCGAAGAAAATCTATTCCAGTTTTCCCAAGCACTGCACGGTACCGATAATGAAGATAATCTTCCACTTTAGAGCTTCTCCTCCCCTCTCTATAGTAACTTCGTTTCTTCAATGATGGCTCCGCCATGAAAAAAAAGATCTGCTACTTTCAATCATGAACGGAGGGAACTCACCCACTCGCTGCCGAATGAAGTGCAGCTGATCCGCCTCCGACGTCCCCGGAAAGAGTGGCTTCCCAATTGCCTACATATCCAACGCAAAGCCGTAATTTGTCATTCCTAATAATATCTCCGCGTGGCGACGTACTCCGTCAGCGGGGGCGGTATGAACCAAAGGCGCACAGGACACCCGGGCCGAAGGAGAGTGCTCGCCGGCTTCACTTCGCGGTGGCATGAGCGCAGGCCTATGAGTTGCGTGAAGAGCTTCCATTAAAGTACACTCAAAGCATTCCATAAATAAACACAGCTGTCCCTTTTGACGAAGGGCACTTTTTAACTGCACTACATTTCGTTTACCTCGCAGCAAATTCAACACATGCAACTCCCGAAGCATCGCACGCATTGCTTAGTTGGCTCCATTCACTTCCTTGAAATGTTTTTCAGCAATAATGTCTCCCGTTTGTTTACACCGACATTTGTAGGCCACACCGTACGAGCCCTCGCCAACTACACTAGTAACCTCAAAGTCTTCCACAGGCTGAAGTGGCGACGGCTCGGACGTTTTCTTCTCTATACGGAATCACAGACAAGAAGAAAAAACTATCTCAGTACAATTTGTACTTTCCTCCAGTCCACTACCATTATCTCCTCTCTTTCTTCTTAGTTTTTTTTTTGCTTTCTTTTTGCCGTGTTGCGGGCGTTTCTCAGTGCTAACACCTGAGTGTACTTTATGCGGGGAATACGGCAGAAGCCTTTAGAGTCTTTGCATCCCAAATACTACACTAACCCACGCACGCACTCACGGATTTCAAGCAATCAGAAGAAGAAATCACTTAAAAAAAAAAAAAATAAATAATAATAATAAAAATAGAATGAAATATATGTATAGTAAAGATTGCAGAAATTCCATTTGTTTAATTATTTTTTCCTGTCTTACAGATACGTAAATAGAGAAAGAAAAGTAATAATAATTATTATTATTACATAGTACTATCACTTCCTCAAAAGGTTTAACCCCCATACTTTCTCCCATACACATGTCATGCGAGAGCATACGCTCCTTCAATATTCTCAAAGAAGTTTGCCGTTGACCTCCCCACCACCACCAACACTTCCTTCACATTCTTATTATTGTTGTTTCCGCTTTGTTTTGTGCGTGCTTGTATTCTCGGCGTGCAAACAGATGATATATCCAATGTATGTGCGTCATTACAGGTGCATGCGAACGGGGTTTCAACAGAAAGGAGCAATATTCTTCCGTCAGAAACATATATTTGTATCTTTCCCTTTTACGCCTTCTTTGCACCCTTGCGCTTTCGACCTCGTGTCAGCGGCTTCTTCATGTTTTTCTTTTTCTTATGCAGTTGCGCCTCTGCACCCGCGGACTTCACAATAGTAAGACGCCCTCGCTGATCCGAGGGTACACGAGAAGCCATATGTGCCTCGACGGCTGAAACGTAGTTTGCCCGAGCCTTCGCTTCAACTGTCTTCAGACGTTTGCTGTGGACAGTCTTCTTTTTGGACTCTCCGACATATTTGCGCAGTGCACCGACGCTCTTAGCGCGGGACTTGCCCTTCAAACCCTTCTGCGCCATTCTGCAGTCCTTCACTCTGATAATACATGTATGTATTTATTTAGAGCATAGAAATAAATAAATAAATGAATTAATACATAAGATAGATGGAAAGAAAATACATACACACCACAGTAGAAATCACCTACTACGATCACAGAGAGAGGTCAAGAAGACATTAACTGTCCCAGTACAAAAGAAGGAAGGATAACCACGAAGAATAAACAAAAAAAAAATACATTTGGTTAAAGGCGTAGAAAGTGCAATGATGATAATAATAAGAAACAAGAGAATCCTCACTTTTGCATTGTGCGTGGATGTATGGAGAGAGTCTAGCTCTTACGCACAACTGTTGTATACATGAATTTACATTTTCAACCTTTGGTTCTATTTTTTTCTGTTTTCATTTGCGCAGCTGTAAGAGAAGAGAGTATTTTTTTTGTGTGTGATTCTTTTCTCTTCTGTTCTTTCTTTCGTTGTCTTTTTCTTTTCTTCATGGATATACACATTGTATAAACAAGTGTATCTTATTTACATCGTGGTACCGTCGGGTAACTATCCATAACACACACACACAAAAAAAAAAGGTAAATCCACACGGAAATATCAAAATTCTAAAAATTCAGGGACACCACACACGCCACACCCCGCTTGATCCAGTGCTCCGGCTCAACATTCGTTGGAATAGTGATGGCGAGAACAAAGTTTGTGGAGTGCCCAGTTGTGCTCAGCGTCCCCGCGCGTGCGAGTGTCTTGTACACCGGGCAGACGTAGTCCTTTGGGTCGTTGGCGTGGTCGACCCTGGGATCGAAGTGTATGAGCGGCATCTCAACATACAACTCCTTCGGCCGCGACTCCGCCAGCACCCCCGCCTCTGCGTCCCAGCGCGCCCCCTCCAAGTAAAGACCGTAAATCACCGCCCCCTCCGCCGGCGCCTTCGCCTTCGCGGGGTCCTTTTCTTTTAATATATTGAAGGCGAAGGAGACGGAGTCGATGGCGACGTGCTGCCGGCGGGCGTAGTTCTGCAGCGTGCCGGTGAGGAAGGCCTGCGGGAAGAAGAAGCCGCCCATCCACAGCGCCGCCGGGACGCCCTCGTCGTACCAGCGCTGGATGAACTGCAGCCGCTGCACCAAGTCATCCACCCAGCTTGAGAGCGGCTTCAGTGAGGGATAGGCCAGGGCAGCCCACGATGCGGGAACGGCATTGATGAAGAAACTCGAGCCAATGGCCTCAAGCTCCGCAGACATGACAACTTCACCGCGTATGGCTTTGGAAAACTCTGCAAGGCTTGTTTTAACAAAGCGGAGGAGACGATTGTACCGTACAGCCTCTTGAACAAGAACAGTATTCATGGATTCCTCATAGCGTGTAGGATATTTCTCGTGGAACTCCTGTACATTAAACATTTTAGGTATCTTCTCTTGAATACCCTGTGCGGTTTGTATTAACATCTCTTCTCGATTCATGTGAGAACCTCCGGACTCCTCACGGGAGACAAGAGACAATATCGTAGAGAGGATATTCGCGGTCGTACTCTGTGCACATGTAATATCGGCATTGTCATGTAAGCCAAACACTTCAGGTTCAGGATTCAAAGGCCAAGTACTCAACAAATTCAAATAATAAAGGCGATCAAATGGTTCCACAGTTTTATACAAGCCAGATGGTGAAAAGGAATAGCCGACTTCAAGAACATTGGGATTAATAAATGTCTTTACAAGTGCTAACATACAACGTCTATCCCAATCGTCTGTCACCCTACCACCGTAGTTAATCTCACAGGTCAGGAAAGTGATGACGTCAAAAGGAACTTCATCGTAAAGGGAGATAAACTTCCGGAGTTGCAGCAAACAAACATTACGATCAGAATCATTGAACTCATATGCGATATTAAATCCCAAAGAACCAAATTTACGACGCTCTTGAATAACTGCATGAAAAAGACAAAGTGCAAAGACCATTTTCTTAAAATCATTGGGTTTGGTACTGTGATCCAAATCTTCATCTGTAAGTCCGTAGTACGATCGGGTCATATTTGCACGAAGTCCCATTGGGGGTTCATTTGTCATTTTCACGGAAATCTGTAACACAGACACAGGGAAAGAGTCCGAAGGCATGGAAGTCAACCAAAGACGAAATTCTTTTTTCACGGTTTCCATAGTAAAGCTCTCTACAATAACTTCTAACGTTGGCATCCAAGATGTTGCTAAATGGCAATTCTGTAGAAGTACCCACTGGCCACGCTCTCGTCCATTTGTTAACAATTCCTCTGCTTTCCGGCCTTGTCCCTGACCCAATGACACTTTATCCAATTTCTTTGTCATGCGCATCTGCTCTGCAAATCGAAGAAGATCATTCATGGGATCAGATCCAGGAGAAATAATGAAAATAAGAGGTGTAAGACATGTACTGTCTTTATATGCGTCCATCAAATCAAACTGTGGGACAATAATAAAACGTTCTCCCATGTAATGCTTCACAAACTCTTGAATGGCTGGTGCGACTTTATCTTTTCTAAAACATCGTGTAATGATGAGTCGTTGTAATTGTGTCTCACGATCTTTCCATTCCCCTGTGAGGGGAAATGTGTGTGCAGAGGAGCTATCAAACAATTGTTTATAATATGTAATGTTTTTGCTGACATGTCGATCAAATCCCGCAAAGTTGGGAAGATGTGAACTGACAAATTGGATTTCATTCCATGAGTTCTCTGTAAGCCACTCAGGTGCAGGATTAGGTTCTGTACCACCTCGCCCAGTAGGTCCCTTCAACAAGAATAGATACTCATCTGAATTAAAAGATTCATTTTGCTGTAAAATGGACGTACATAAATAAAAGGAAAATGTTAACTTATGACGCTCAAACAAAGAACGACAGACATTTGTATAGAAGGAATATGTAAAGAAGTCCGTTAAATTCTTCACACGTACCTCGATGTCATCTGCCTTCTCGGTTTTGTCTACGGCAATCAGGACTAAGTTTATGAACCACTGGAGAGAAAATTGATACATGGGATCCACCATGGCAAGTTCAGAGACACAGAAGAAGAGTAATGCTCCACGATAGGCATGTGGACGATACTTGTTTCGTGTCTCATCGATAATTTTCTCTGTTTCCTGAGCGCGTTTCAAATCCTCTTTAATTTCTGTGGATTTTAGTTTGCTTCTTTCCAACGTGATAATCAACTCCTCCTGATCGAGAATATCTCCCTCCGCCTCTTCTAGCATACGTAAAATATTCTCCTGCATCTCCTTCAGTTCTCTACTTTTCTCCGCACAGTCGCGAGTCAATTTTTGTTTTTCCTGCTCGAGATCATTACGCTCCTTTTCTACCGTCTTCCCTAACAATTGATCCTCCAGACCATTTCTTGTAATAAAGAAATTCAACAAGGACACCGTCACAATTGTCTCGGGGGTATAATTCGGGTTGGGGAGTTTTGTCGTCATGTAAAATTTGAAGTTCTTATCATATGGAATCGCAGAGTCCCCGACACGAATATGAGGCGTGCTTCCAATAAGAAAAACATTGCAGAGCAAAATGGGATCCAAGGCAGGATCAAGAGACTCGCCCACATTTTCCATCAAACAAGGAAGACCAAGACGAATCGCACCCTCAATGACCTTCATAAATTTCTCATCCGACGCCTTGCAAACCTGCAAGTTATCGTCCTTGTGTAAGTTTCTAATCCATGCGTTCGCCTGTCCTTGCGGATCGATTAGTAAAGGCCACGTCTTTGCGTTTGTCAATATAATTGCATTTTCTGTCGACAAGTGATCTTTTGGTAATCCACACAATTGCCATTCCTGTATACGCACGGGATCTCCTGATGTAGACACAAGGTCCATTTGCTCACTTTTCTTAATAGAAAGATCAGAAAGAATTTTGTTCCATGTATCCAGAAGATGACGACGATATGGACCCGTAAGAGGACCAAAGTATGCAATGGATGCAGCAGCTATTAACATATCGCCGGAAATGCACTGCTCTTGTTGCTTGTACTGCGCAACGAGTTCCTTCCATCTTACCTTTTCACCTCCAAGACCATCAATAAGACGGGCGGCGCGTTGCAATTTTTGACTTGTTTGCTCCACCTGATTTTCCAACTGTGTTTGTGTATCCACGGCTTCTGTAAACTCCTGTTCCAATGCCTGCACGGCCTCAATCACTGCGTCCAACTTCATTCTTGTCTCCACGAGAGTCTCATTCACACGCTTTAATTCACCTTCTGCTGCGGATAGCCGTTCTCGTAGCGGCTGAATTTCCCGATTCACAAAGAACCATTTATACATGGCACGCACCCACTGGCACATGGCCATGCACGGCACGGACACTGTCTTCACCTTTTCCGGCTGAAACTCTTCATTGTCGTAGTACGTCCTCACCTTCTCAATCAAGGGCATGTCCATCGCCTCTCGATCAAAGCCTCCCTTTTCAGGGGGCTGCACTAATGTATCTAGCAGTTGATTGGCATTCTTCATGTACGACTTTGCACACAGCCACCAATCTGGAGTCTTCTTCCCACCCGGGGGCCCTGTGTAGAACTCTCGTGGACAGTTACCGAATGTAAGTAGCAAGGCAACGGCCTCCATAACGTATTGTACACCTTTCGGTGGATTTTGATATTTATTCAATTCAGAAATTTCAGCTGCCTTGATCTTCGACAGCACCTTCACGGCCTCCTGCAATGCAGGTTCAGCCTCTGCCAGGCGATCGGCACATTCCCGACGCATTTTTGAACACTCCTCTGCCGTTTCTGTAGCAATGGCTTCCTCATGACGCGCAGAGGATTCCTTCTCTGCGGCATCTTTACGATCCACACGTAGTCGTTCCATGATTTCTTGAATTTCTGTTTTCTTTTGCTCCAAAACAGGTTGCTGTGCTTTTAGCTCCACTTCCAACTGCACAACACGTTCTTCTGTATCAAACAACTTCTCCAATCCATTTTCTAATCGGCCGCACTGTTCCAATACAAAACGTTTTTTGTTTTCCATAAGGAGTGTATAATTGTTTAGCAAGGAAAGGTAGGATGTAGGAGTGACATAGGAGCGACGATGTGTTTCTACAAAAAATCGTTCGGTCGTTTCCGATGCAGACAAATGCATAGACTTGAAACACTCTGAAAGATTTATGATATCCTCGGCTTGGATTTTCATGTTTGCGTTCTGGAGCTGGGCCTTGGCCACAGAAAGTAACGCCTCTCCAGGCCACTCTGCAAACCAATCAATTGTGCAGCACGTAATCAATGCAGGGAACATACGAATTCTATTACGAAACACCTCACCAATGGGAGAAAACGCCAAAACAATATGAAGGTTGGAGCGCACCTCTTTTATGAATCGTGCATATACAGACACTTTTGTTGTTGGTAAGTTCTCACTCATGCAGACTCCCTTAAATTTATCATTGATCAATTCGATGTCTTGATCCTCAAATAAATTTGGCACATCACCGGATGTCAGTAGTCCTGCCACATCCTCCATGAGTGTCGGGTGAATTAGTTGAGTATCTGAAAAAAGAAACGTTCGCTTCTTGTCGTCTTTACCACAGTCCAACAATAATGTTGCCAAGGATTCATGCCACTCTTTTATACCAAAGTTCTTCGTGAACTCTATTGTAAATACCTCCATCTCCGGTATGAGAAAACATGCAAGACGCGTCAACGACTTACGGCCAGAGCCGCCGATTCCAAGAAGAAGACAGTGGCCATTCGGCAGACACAGAACCCTCGCAATGCGGCACACGTGCTCAATGGCGTCTAAAAACAAAACAAGATCCATCACTGTTTCATTCGCATCATTGTATGCAGCCAATTGTTCATTGAAAAAAGAAGCAAGTGCCTTCATGTCATGAATTTGTCTATAACTCCGTTCCCCTTCAGACATAAAATCTCCAAAGATAAGACGTTGCTGTGGAGGCACTAGAGAACGATATCCGTCTGCATAGCCAAGTGTCAATAACTCGCTATTCAGGAAAGATATGAACTCCTCCTTGTCTTCGGTGCTTATTAATCGGTCATAAAACACACGCTGCATCTCATGCATCCATTGTTTCACAAATACTTCTCTTGTAGGCAAACTTTTAGGGTCATTTATGAAAATCATAGGAAACACCCTCATCACATCTCTCATGCTAAATGAGTAATGCACATGAGAGGGAGTCGGTAGGTACGTTTTCTTACATTTATTGAAAATATTCAATGTACTCTCCACCAGTAGTGATGACAACTCGACAATCTCTTCGTTTATTCCCCGTTGCTTCAAACCTCCTTTCAGTATTGTATTCAAAATGGTTCGCTTGGAGTCTTCGGACATGTCTGGGAAAGAAATATAATTAAAATATCTCATCAGACGATTTGACACTTGCGTTCGGCTCCCACCGGGAGGTCCCATCGCCATAATAAAAGATGTGTCAATGATAGAGTTCCATCGAATACCTCCAGTGAATGTATACAAACCACCATGACCCAGCAACTGGCGCAATAACTCCAGTGGGGGCTGAGCTCCATAACGTTCTTTTTGTGGCAAGTTGGCATCATCAATGAAAACCAGAAAATGTTTTCCAACAGGTGCTCCATACACGTGAGAACGCCGTTTATCAAACTTTGACATGAGTGAGCTCTGTAGAACACTGGCCTTTATTTGGGGAGAAAATGTAAAAATCAAACCGAGGAATCGATCCGGTAGTAACCCATTCAATATGAGTTCACTGACAGAGACCGTTTTCCCTGTACCTGTGGGACCAACCGTTACGACATTTACTTTCTGCATCAGTAAATGCTTCAAGATATATTTTTGTCGTGTGTTGTCTATTGTTGGTACCATGATATCTTCAAACCTTGTCACTCTTCCAATCTCACAGGTCTCACACAGTTCATTCCAATGAACCCAGTGAGGCTCCTTCTCATCCTCATCTGGGGCAGGAGAATACATAAAACAGTAATCGTAAATAAGTCCTTCTGGTAAAAATTCATCATGATTGTTTTTCTTAGCCATTTCTCGTAACATCTCACTGAATAGTTCTCTGCTGTGTTCATCACACGTGGCTCCAATACTCCAAACAATAGACATGAAAAATAATGGTGTGATGCACTTCGCAAGAATCTCCGCACGCTCTGGACTCATAGGCGGTTGTCCAGCTGCAGGTTTAGGCACAGCAAAGGATTCAATATATCCATTCATGACTCTGAAAAAAGAATGTATGAGACTTATGTTTGTAGAAGGCACATATTCCTTCATATGTGAGCGAAGAAACTCCAACAGTTTATCCACATACACAATAACCAATTCCGTAATATAATCTCTTTGAGAAACCATGTAATGAGGTAAAGAGTTCTTCCACGTTTCTGTAATCGCATGCGTTGGCACACACGCCGCGGGGTCCATGTAAATCATACCGCAGCGGGACACTGTAGCTGGAGACGCCACTGCCAAGTCCTCCACCTCAAACATCATAGTCATATCTCTGCTCATTTGAATAATCTCACCTGACACAAGACAAAGTTTTTTATTCTCATCCAGTACTGTATTCATGGACTCAATCCACAATGCATCCACAGGACCATCAAACATCACCCAGTGTTTACCCAGTTGATTTCCCTCATCTCCATACTTTGCAGCACGACGGAAAAGTACACAGAGAACACCGTCTTTCCATTCTCCATTCTCATCATATGCTCCATACAATTGATCCATAGTAACAGCCTTCGGGTTACATATATGTGTGTAGACTCTCATGTAATCTCTCGATCCAACGTCTTTGCCTTTGCTTTGTAAAAGTGCACACTCTGATAGTGCCTTCTGCAAAGATGTGTACGCCATCGTTTTCCCACTCCCAGCAGGGCCCACCAACATTAAACCGTGACGTAATGTTATAATATCATAAAGCTGCAGACATTTTTCTATAAAAACAGGAACTGGTTGAAGTTTATCTTCCAGCACGACTTGTTTAAGCACGTCTACCACAGCGCCGTAATCTGTGGATGGGAGTTTTGTACCTGGAAACAAATCACTGATAATACCCTCAAAGAGAATAATATCATCCTTCAGAAATTTGGGTACATTTGAATCCCGTAAAGCTCGAAGTAATAATAAATCTTCTTCCTCGTTTGGATTTTCTCTCTTGTTTAGCCCTGCTGCGGAAATCACTGTATTCACAGCACGCATACCAAAATCATAATGATCCTGAGAAGACAACTGTTCAGAACTCAATTTGAAAGTCATAACCATTTTCTGTGCAAGTCCTCGCGCCTTTTTGTAGCCATAAGAAAACAGACGGATTTCTCCAATAAGTGCGTAGTCAGGCACCATGCATGCAACCGGACGAAAGAGAACTTTTAAATTATCTGGTAATTCCGTACGTCCTGCATAACCTGGATTCATCGTGATGAAGACGGCATGTGTGGGATCCACAACCACCTCACTTTCCTCAAAAACAATACGATATTGTTTTGTCAGACACGCCTGCTGTAGATCTGTGACCTGCTGCGCCACGACCGACAGCACTTCCACATCTATCCGATTAAACTCATCAAAGCACGCCCATGCACCTGCCCATGCAAGTCCCTTGAAAAACTTCGCCATGGAATGACACGTCATACCTTCCTGACAGTTAAACACAACGCACTGCTTTGCAAGAGCCTTGGCTAAATCCTTCGTTGTTTCTGTTTTGCCTGTACCCGCAGGACCTGCGGGAGCTCCACCCAGACAGAGAGCCAGCGCCCCTGTAAGCGTCAAATAAATACGATCTGTTAAAGGTGTAACCACAAGACGTCCTGTATTTCCAAGATATTCTCCGCCGTAAATAAAATGAGCATCCACTTGTTTTATGTGACACAGTTCATCCCCTTGTTCAAAGTAAAAACGTAACTGTTTGATCCAATCAAATGACTGTATAAAACTGACATTATTTTTCTTCAACAACTCCACAGTATCTTTTGCATGGACTTCTACAGTAATCAAAGCTCCCATGTTTATTCTCTCTCTTGCCTTGAGAGGAGACTGCACAATGTCAACAAGTTCATCCAATTGAGCCTCCAAAACGCGGAAAAATTTATTTACATTTCCACTTCGCACAAATCCTTCCTCACAACCGTTTGTCCAAAAGATCTGAGAAACGGCAATAACACACTGTGCGGGCCAACGTAACACCCACAAACGCCTTGGAGTATTTGTGTAGTCAAAAAACGCCTGACGTAATTGATCGTGGACCGCCTCCTTCATCATCGCCTCAACCGACTGCAGCCATATCTCCACATTTCCTTCCGGGACAACAGGCTTCACACTCGGCAGGTGTTCTCCTTCAGCACTGAAGAATCCATTGATCTCCGATGTTGCGTTCCAGGCCAGACGTTGAATAAACTCAAACAGTTTACTGATATGTACATCAATACGTTTTACCTCCTTCGATTGAGAGAGAATCTCCAGTAGTTCTTCATCCGATAAGAAATAAAATCTTGGAAATGTCTGTCGTTTTTCTGATAAATAATCATTCAATCCATGCTGGACCTCTTCCAGGATACGATTCGATTCTCGCAGGCCATCAAGAAGTTTGCTTGTTCCAATACAAAAATCCAACACATTTGGCTGATGTTTTGCACTCGCCATAATTCGGCGCCATGTTTTATCCACACGCTCAAATAACTTTGACAGACGAGGCAATTGCAGTGCAATGTCTTCAGAGCTAAAAATGGGCTCCAAGTAACGCCACGAACGCTGACACTCCAGCCACTGCTCGAGAATATCGGATATCAAATTCAAAGATCTTTCCCAATCTGTAATCGCCTCTTCATAAAAGGCCTTGAAGGGAGAAAACTGTAATTGTTGAGTCAAGTTCAGATGCTCGTCGAGCAATTCTACAATCTCTGATGCATCTTTCACTATGAACGTGCCCGTAGATTTATACGGCTCAATAATAAAGTTACGCGTCTCCCATTTTGCACGCATGTCTTTGAGACACTTCTCAATTTGGGCCTCCTTCCCAGCCACCTCACAGTGTGCAATGATCACATCCTTGTGCTCCAACAGCGGCTCAATGTCATCAAGGAGCATAATTGTTTCTCCCGGCACGAGATTCATCTGAAGTTTTTCTGAAAGACCCTTCCAGTGTCTCTCCTTCATTCCCGGCTGACGTAATGATGTTACCACAGGTACCAATGGTTTGAACTCTTCCACTTTACTTTTTATCTCCTCCACAATCTTCAAAGTCGCATTTTTGTCCTTAAACGTCTTTGATAATTGTGTCATTGTTTTGAATGCGGTTGCGACAACGTGTTCAATCTCATCAGGATCTAACGTGTCAAAGGGGTCTGTATGCCAGCGACGATAACAATCCTGCCATTGATATGTTGTTAGCCATAAATCACTATACGGCTTAAACTCTTTTTCAAGATCAAACACATTACGATAATCTGTCAGCTTATCTCCAAATAATCGTTGATCATTATTAATAGATCGGGCCTCTTCAATACATTTCTTAATCTCTATACTGTTCATCTTCACCTGGGCTGCTACCTTCTCCGCCTCAGATGCATCTGTATATTTTGAAAACGTAGCCACCACACGTTGTAAAGCATCCACCTTTTTGCTGAAGTCTTCCCCTTCTTTTTGTAATCGGGCGTGTAATTCCTCCTCCACCTTCTCAAGATGTTTATTGATCTCTTGTACGTGAAGTGTGAGTTGCCGGGGCCAACCAATGGCCTCCCACTTTTGTCTGGACTCCTCATCGGTGAGTTCATATTGAAAGCTCTCCAAGATGTTATAATATTGTCGCATATCCTCAATGTCTACAAATAACTCAGAAATACGCTCTGGGATATTTAGAATAAAGTTCTTTAGTTCATATAATTTCTCGGGATTTTGAGGTTCTTTTTCTATAGTCTTTACAATTTTTACAAACTCATCCCGTATGTATGTGGTCTTTGTTTTTGCCATTTTGCAAATCAGATCCATAATCAACTTTGCGAGGTCCTGTTCCTTGTTGGCCATAATCTGCCCAAATGATTGGCAGTCCACCACATAATTCCCTACAGTAATGTATGGAGGAAGTTTTTGTGCAACAATTTTCTTTGCCTTGAGATGATGCCGTATCTCCTCCTTCATATCTTCTGTAGAGTGTTCCCGCTCCGCGTACTCCGTAATAAATTCCTTCTTGTCCAGTCGTATCAACGGAAGAAGATCATCGTACATTTGTAAGTAATCTCTCAGGGGCTTCATGGACGTTTGTAGTGCGTCTCGTATGCGCTGGCGCAGCAAGACAACATGTTCCTCCTCCTGTTTCACAGAATCTAAGAAGGGCCCCTCTCCGTCTCGTTTCCAAAAATATTGTGACATGACAAATTTCTCCACCTGTGGAATTGCATCGGTACAATGAATTGCATCATTAAAGAGTTGAATAATTGTATTCTCAAAGTCCTCAAAAGTGATGGAGTACGTAAAGCTCCCGTTTTCTTCAGCCAGACCAATAGTAAACAGCGGTTGCTTCTCCACACAATCATCGGCATCACTGCCAGGCCATTTATTTTCCACATTATTCATATCAATCACATGAACTGTAAATTCTGACACCTCTTCGAAAAAGACAGTAAAGTCTTGAAGTGACGCGTATACAAGAGAAAATAATGTGTCCTCCATCATAAACTTCACAGTCGTGAAGAATTTCTTGAGTTTAGACATTTCATAAATGTCCTGTTTCGATTCATGGACATTTAGCCAACCTTTTCCAGCATGTGCAAAACTTTTCCTAATCACCTCACATATTTTTTCTGTCCATTCTCCTTTTAGATATTTTGCCATGGAAGACATGTGTTCTATTTGTAATTTTTTAAACTCCTCAAGTCGCATTTGACGGGCCTTTGGAAGATTGAAAAGACTATCTTCAAGAACTTTTATACATTCACTTCTTACCCCTGTCAATGCTGTCACAACCTCAGGCTGGGTGTAATAGGTGGAGAAGGTAAAGGACCGTTCACGCTCCTCAAAGTCAAAATCACCAATAGGAATCACAGACGCTCCATCTCCCTTTTCAGTTCGTTGAATTGCCACATTTGGGCCACGCACCAACTCCTGCAAACTCATCTGCGTTGTATTCGCCACCATGCGCAGAATGACCTCATCCCGCTGCATCCGATCCTGCAGAAGAATTCGATTGTGGCATCGCTTCCATGCAAGAGTGAACTCTGCGAGAAGACGATCTGCCCTTTCGTCAACATCTGGAAAAGCTGTCTTACTCAGATTTGAAATTCCTGTACCAAGCTGTCGCAAACGTGCACTGAGACCAGCGTCAAGTCCACTTAGGCCTTCCAATGGCATAGCGTCGCAGCAGAGCCGGTACCGAATCCATGACATGGCCTTTATTCGTTGCTGCTGCGCACTAACGAGTCGCTGTACATAGACAATAGGATCCTCCGCAAGTAGACGCACAAAGAAACGCGGCACCACGTCCTTAACCTCACCAGGAACTGGAGTTGCGCCCCACAGAATTGTTAGTTCATTTTTAGCAGCATCCCAACCAACAACACGGCATGGTCGCATACGAAAATCACCATTTCTTGATTCGAAAATCCCTTCCGCTGGCAAATAGCGGCCTTTTTCATTTTCATTCTGGTTTGCAATACTCATCCACTCGGACGGATTGCGGCAGTCATAGGAGGTGTCATCAAACACTTCTAAAGGGAGCTCTTGCCTGTCTTTCTGTGCAAGTTGTTTCAACGTCAAGCCAGCCACCTCCACTAGGTGATGCACATCGTAAAACTCATACTGCCGACGACGACGCTCAATCTCAATCTTTCGTGGAATGCGGCCGCGCCGGTAGGCAAACGGCACCTGAACTTTGGGCTCAAATGCCGCCTGGTGTGCGTCCGCAAAGAGAATGGCGGTCTCCTTGTACGTCGCGCTCACGCCGATCAGCGAGCGTGGCGTCTCCGCCCCACGCGTCTCGGCAATCGTGAGGGGGCCGTTCGCGACGGGGCCGCGGCCCTTCGCCGACACCGTCTTCTGCGAGCGCTGCGGCGAAATCGGGCTGCCGAACGCGTCCTCCGCGGGGACCTTCGGGTCGGGGCGCAGGTGGTGTTGGAGCATCAGCGTGCCTTCCTCTCCCTATGCAGGCAAACTACAAGACTCGATCTTTCTGAAGGACAAGAAAAGTGATGAAGATAAAAATAAAAGGAAAGAAAAAGACAGAGAAATCAATTCCATAGCGATGCACAACAACAAGCATCGCCATGCGCCCCCCTCCCCGACACACACTCAGCAAAGAAGTCACACACGCACACACACATGCAGATAAACATACACAAAAAAAATAAAAGAGGATATGTTACCAAAAATAAATATGCAAAATAAAAGAACTCATCAAACATCTTACACAACTAGTAAAGAAAACTAACAAGCAGTATTCCATCAACAAAGAAAAAACAAAAGAAAAAAAAACAGGTCAAGAAATTGGTAACAGCCTCCATCCAACAACTTACTTACTTGCACATGCATAGATACCTTCTATACTTACCTGGGGGTGTGGGTGTCTGTAAGCAAAACTTGAATCTCCAGCATACGTCTTTTCTTTTTGCTGCTACAAACTATACGCATGGTCAGTGAAGCTCTAACCAATTTCTTAATTTCCTTTTTTCCTTTATTCCTCTCCTAGTTTCATTTCTTTCTTTGGTGAGTCTACTTGTAATGCCTCATTCAGTTCAGTTCCTCTTTACTTTCTTTTTTTTATTTTCGTTGCTTAACTGCGAATGAGTTCTATGATGCCTACAGCCTCTACAGACAACTCCTTATTGCAATCTCCCTCACGTGCGATAGCCTCTAGTGCAGCCAGTAGACACTCCGAGAGCTTCTGCACATCACGTTTTCTACTACGTTCACATGAGTAGCGTAAGGCACGAAGAATATAAAACACCGTGGTGGGGTTGCCACGTGTATCTGAAATAATCTGCTGCATGTGATTCATAGCTTCCGTTGTCATGAGGCCCTGCTGTGCTGTTGAGGAGAGTCGAACAAAGCAGTAAATGCACATGGCAGCATTCTCGGCAGCTGACCGCACGGGCGAGTTACAGAGCGGCAACCACAATGTCTCCATGCCATGATGTGGCAGAAGCAGAAGGCACTGATGTGTCATTTGGGAGTTTGTATTGTTCATGGAGTGTTTTAAGAAAAAAGCGGAGAGCTCACAACACGGCTCTAAGAGATGATCAAGTTGGTCTGATACCGCCATTGTGAGCGTCTTAAGAAGAACCGCCGTGAAGAATTCCTGTGACGCCAAATAATTCATAATGTCTGTTATCCTCTCCGCCTGCTGCGCAAGTAAAAGTAGCAAATGCAAGGGGACGGAAAGATCGCTGTGCTTGGACCGCAGCATGTACCGCACCAAATGGCCGGTTAACTCCACGGTGGCAATGTCGGTAAACGCCTTCGATCCCCGCTCGCCACATGCCGCAAGTAGCCGCAGGGCAAAGATTGGGATGGGCTCGTTTTCCTTCAGCAAGCCTGGGAGTGCAGCCGCCACAGTCCGCATCAAATGATCCAACTTCTCCGACTCCATGTTTTTCTCATCCTGCGAAAGACCCGATGTATCAACAAGAGGGATAACAAATGCATTTAACGTACGCAATGCTGAAAAGTGTCGTTCAACGTTGGACCCAGAAAGCATAAGAATATACGACGGGAATAGTTTGTTCACCACAGCATAACGGTGCTTCAGAATGCGTTCACCACTTTGTGTGAGAAATCCAACCAACCTATTAAACTCCTCCCCATACATGGCATAGCGCGATGATGACATTGTCTTTTCCAAGCATACTCCAAGACTCCCAAAGACACCGTCACTCAATTTGATCATCAAACCAAGATTTCGAGCACTCAGAAAATTACACATGGCATTCAAAATAATGGAGGTCGTGGTACCAGAGGATATTTCCCTCGCTAATGCAGTCAACTGTGCTTCTAAAAAGGCATCCAGGCAAGAAGCGAGAGAGATTGCACAACGTTGTACGTACAAATCCTTGTCCCGCACAACACTGTCAATGCATCCAACAACTTTACTGGAAGAAAATCTGAGTAAAAGTTGCTCATTCATGCATCCAAGTAGAATAATAAATAACAGCATTTTACCCTTCATAGCAACAGTTGCATTATCCACTCCCTCAGTTAAGCCATTAACGATAGCCTCTACAACTTTTGTAATAGTTTCCAGTACCATATTCGCCTGCTCCCGTGACAGACGTGAATTAGAAAACATATTTGTTCTTTCCCTTCCCCAGCGTTGAATAATTGGATTTTGCAATGTTACTAGGCTTTTTACAATTGCCATGTTAATAAATGTCAAGAGTGCCTGTGCTGTCTTTGGTGCTGTGGTGGCTGAGAGTACATCACCATACATCTCCACCTTTAGATATGTGGACCGCAAAATGACTGGAATAAGATTTTCCTTTAGTACGGCCAACTTCAATGCCCCACACGCTGCGCTAGACCGCATATGTTCACTACAAGTAGCTGATGGTGGAAGTGCATAAATAGACAACAGTGCCGTCAGAACTTCTGCTTTTGTAAAAATCCCAAAAGCAACCCCTTGATCACTCACAGAAGCCAAATTCTCAATCGTTTTTACGGCGTAGTGCTTCAGCACATCATCTGGGTCTTTCAGGATAGATAAATATATATTCAGGACAGCAGTCGGATTAATACCCCACACCCCGCGATCACGTTCCCGCTGTACTGCAATGTAAATGAGAAGTTCTCCCAAGCATGCTGCAAGTTTGCGCTTTACTCTTGGGCTGTCCTCCTCATTATACACCTCAATAATAGAAGAGAGAATATTCGACTTGGCGAGATCCTCATGAATGAATGTAGCGTGGCGTACAAGAATACTCATAATAGAAATGGCTGTGGCACGTACATTGGATGGTGCTTTACGCTGGGAGGCTGTCTTCAGACAAAGCATCATAATAGAGCTGTTCACAATAAAATTAGCAGTCGATACATCTGCACAGACAGTTTCAAAATAACATAAAATATTCAACTTCTCCTCATAACCACAAGAAGAGGAAGAAAGAGCTCGGTAAATCATTCTGATGAAATCGGATTGTTGTTGTTCATTTAATCTTTTTAGTTCACTTTTTGTGGGTGGTTCAAATCCCAACGCACTGGGGTCATATTTTTGTTCAACAAATCGCTCAATTCGACTATTCATCACAAGTGGACGAATATGAGCATCGGAGGTGTGTGCCATCAGTTCATCCAGATTCAAATTCTCCAATCCATCCTTTAATGTGACCACCTCTACACTATGACTAGTATTCTGATTATGATGATTACTGCTTTTTCTAGTGGTGGTAGTCATGGAGCCACTTCTGTTGCCGGTACCGTTATTGTTATTCTTCCCACTCTCCGCCCTCGCTGCTGCCTCTGCTGTTGTTGTTGTTGTCTCAGACTGTCTCCTCTCTTTTTTTCGGTGAAACTGAGATTGCGTGGCGTTCATAGCCACAGCACCACTACCCCCACTAGGTGATCCCGTTGACGTCCGTTGTGCATCCCCCTGGCCAGCAGTCCCGGAGGAAACACCACCGCCGCCATCCGCCGCCGCCGCTGCATCACCCACCGCGGAATGATCCCGCAAGTCTACTTCTTCTGTTACCATGGGGCCTTTAGAGGAGCCCCCTCCCTCACTGGCAGATTGGGCAATAATATAATTGCGCTTTGCATTCTCTACGGCCCACCCTACATGTTTTTCGACCTCTTCTTTAGACATGAATGCATTACCACGATCCCCTGAAGCAGAACTAGTACTGGTAGCGAATGCCTTTTCCTTTGTACTCTCAAAAGCGGGTTGGGGTGGAAACGCAGTCGTAGGAAGCTGCAGTCTTCCCTGCCAAAAATCATGCGACACAACATCACCCCATGTCGCACGCTGAAGCGGATTCTTCACCAGAAGTATTTCCAACAATGCATTAAGCTCATCAGATAGAGCCTCGTGTCGAGTAAACGGCTCGGTCATAATGTTGGTAATAAGTGAACTAAGATCCACGCCATCAAACGGGGGTTTGCCCGTAGCAAGCTCAAACAGGAGGCATCCCAGCGCCCAAAGATCCGTCGCCATAGACGGGACGCCTTCTTTAGTGAACAATTCAGGTGCCATGTAAAGCGGGGTGCCTACATTTCCTTCAGCTCGCACATTGTTGAAATCACACGACAAACCAAAGTCATAAAACCGCATCGTCATGGTGGAATCCATTAAAATATTTGATGGCTTCAAATCTCCGTAAACGACACCACGTGAATGTGTGTACATGAGGCCTTCTGCGATATCTATGCCAAACATCCGCACTGCCGCCTCCGAAAGCCGGCTGTCAAGGTTAATCACCTGCCGCATGTCACCACCCGTGCATAACTCCGTGATGACCCATAAATGATTGTTTGTCTCGTACCAATTGTGGAACTTAATAATGCGTTGGTGATGTGCAGAGCGAAGAAATCTCACATTTGTAAGCACACGTTGTCTCCGGGACTTGTCAATGGATGAGATTGCGTAGTACTCTATCGTCTTCTTCCGCCGACCCTTGTAAACGCTACTAAATCGTCCTTTTCCGACTTCATCGTATATTTGATAGTTGTTCATCCCCTTGTGGTCACACCACACCACTAATTTTACTCCCGCCCCAGCGACTAATCCCCTCTTTTGATACCTTCTCCGATTGGACGGTCAGGCGATTAAAAAAAAAAAAAGTGCACAAAATAAAGATAAAAATAAGAAATGAAAACGAGAAAAGATATAATGATACATATATACGTGGTACCAAGAGATATTTCAATAAACCCGGCAGCTGATCACTCTCCCACTCCTTTCCGGCTTGCAGTATACCAACATACACATGCACACACACACACACATACATACGTACTCAGATAGGACGAGAGAGACAAAGAGATACAGTGACACATATCCATTCCAAATCTCACATTTCACACAACCACTCCTGACGGAAAGAGGAGAAAACGCAAACCACAACAAAAGCAAAGAAAACAACACGAGCAACAAGAGTTTCGTGCCCGTATTATTGATGCATATCAACAAGACATTTTCATTCTCTCACACTTTCTTCTTTCTTTCTTTTTCCTTTTGTTCCTCGGAGCTTAGTGGTATGTTTACTTCTTCGATTTCTTCAATGATTTGCTGTTTTTGTTTTTTTCCTTTTTGATTTCTTATTCTTCTTCTCCTTCCCTTTTCATCATGTCTGTATAAATGTGAGTTTGTAGTGCCATATCCCGAGAGCTGGCTCTCTCAATCAGCAGCCAAAAATATCTCCCCTACAGCGTAGCGCCTTTTCCTCGTTTTTTGTTTTTCTTTTATTGATCTTTCCTTCTTTGGTTCGCTCACAGTGCCTCACCTTTCGTTGTTTCTTCATCTCTATTGCGCCAAATCATATCGCTGCTTTGCGCGCCGAACTACCTGTGTAACGTAGTGGTAGAAGAAGTCAACATACAGCACCGTCTGCAGCACCCCAGCGCACACAGATATAGTGTTCACGCGTCCGTAGGCAATATACCGATAGATCCAGTGCAGTAAATAGAAAAGTCGATATGCGCCCATTGTGGCCAAGTAGTGTGAGGTGAGTGCCTCGTACCGTTCCGTGTACTCCAGCAAAAATATCTGCGGCAGAATGGCTACGGCCTCGAGGTACTGCGAGAAGGCCCAGAGGACATCCATCAGCCACCCGCCGCGGGGGGGGCCGTGGAAAAGGAGGGCGAGCACAGCGCAGGGGATGATGAGGTAGCGGATGCGGAAGGTGTCGTTCTCGTGGTCGTACGTCGCCTTCCACGGACTCTTGTTCCGCATCAGGTAGCAGATGTGCCACGATGTCGCCAGGAAAAAGATCTTCAGTAATGTATTGTACAGGGACACGAACGAGGTGAACAGATCGAGGTAACGTGTCGTGAAGACAATGGCGAAGAGCAGTTGCGACTTGAGAGACACACCTGCCGCAGATCGCTGCCGCAGCATCTTCCCTAACAGAATGATGATGGCAAGGAGGTGAAGCATGTCACCAATTGTACGTATGATATTCATCTTTCTTGATTTATCCCTCTCCTCCTTTCCCTTGTTTTTTATTTTAATCTCCTACCTGCCCTGGAGTTCTGCCGTTATATCTAGAGTTTCAAGAAAACACGAAAGAGTAAATAAAAAAAGGCAATATTCGCTCTTTCTCTCGTTAAGGGTGTGATTTCCTCCTGTTATTCCTTCCATAAGTAGAATAAAAGAGAAAGAAGTATCAGCAAGGAAAAAAAAAACAGAAGTGCAGCACTCAAGGAGTTCGTAGACTTTCCTTTACTTCCACATTTAGAAGTTGTCATTGGCATTGTCGATCCACTTCTCATTATCCTCTTCTCTTTTTCTTCTTCCTCGTCTCCTTACGTCTAGGTTGGGAAGCTCACGTTTACACGGGCGTGTTAGCGAATGAAAAGAAACAAACAAAAACAAAACGCGTGATGAAAAACCGAACCTCCCTCCTCCTCCGCTCCAACATACACACGTACAAGGAAAGAAGCTTGGTGTAAAAGTAGGTGCGTTCAATTTCTCTGCCTAAGTTGCCTTTCTCGGCGGGTAGGGGTCCAGGAGCAACACACAGAAAACAAAATCGGCAATAAGAACATGCAAGTCCTCGCGTTCTTATTCCTTCATTTGTTTTCCTTTAGTGCTTGTCGGACATAGAATCCTCCCCTTTTTCCTCTCTTTATTCCAGCCTCTAAACCGCATGTCACGCATCCATATGACCACTGTTTCCATTCATTTTGGTTTTTCCGTCCCCGTCCGGTGGGTGTAGCAAGAGTATCAACGAATGATGACGTTCCACAATTACATGTATACAATGGTCCTTTCATTCCTTTTTAATATTTCGTGTCGGTACAAGCAGCGGATGCATCTGCGACATGTAAATGAGAATCCATGACAGCCAACAACAAAAGGCTGCAGTGATGGAAAGGATGCGGACAAGTTCTGCCTGACCTCTCGCCAACACCGGCGCAAGAAAAGCACCCGCAGCTCCCACAACAACAAAGAAAAGTGTCCCCAGGCCTATATCCATTTCTACAAATCTTTCGATAATGACAAAACAGCAGAAGAAGAAGAAGTACAAAAAAAAAAACTCTCCTTATAAATGAGCTGTACAAAGTGTTCTCTTTTTATCTCTCCTCTTTTTTCTTCTGACTGTCTTCTATTGTTTTCCCCGCACAGAAACAGGGACAAAAATTACAAGAGCGAGAAGGAAAGAATCCAAAAGAGAAGAAGACACAGAACGCAGATGGGGGAACAGAGGGTAATATGAAGCAACATTCAAAAACGATGTAGACACAAGCATACATAGACACACTCACGTAAACAAGGACACGCACAAAAAATATATAAATATATGTCACGTTCAGGTACACGGAATTCATATCCTAATTTCCAGGCGACAGTACTTCACAGGCCCGTTCCCATCCCTGAGACAACGAGGATTCTTGCCACATGCTTGCAGTTCCATTCGCACACGATACAAGAAGAAAGGTTCCCACAAGTGACCAAGAAAGTTTCGTCACGCTGTCCTCCTGTTGTGGAAGCATCATGCGGTTCCATTCCGTCTGCCCCGTTCCGTCCTGCGACCACACCACCACGAACCCCTCGTCGGACCCCGCTGCAATGTATGTAAACGGCATTCCCACGCCTGGTGCCCACGCCACCTCCCGCCACGACGCCTCCACTTCAAGCGGGAGTTCCTGCGGCCTCCACTCGTCCCCGTAGGGCGTCCACACCGTCACGCAGCGCTCGCCCCCACACGTGACGATGCGGGGCTGGGCGAGCGGCATGCCACCCGGCGGAAGCGGCCCGCCCGCCGCCAGTTCACCCTCGAGCGGCGCCATCAGGGCCATGCCGGGCGCGAGCGACGGGGCCCACGCGAGGGCGCAGCAGCCGTTCGGGTGGGCGGCGAACTCGGTGCGGGTCCACTGCTGCTCGCGGCAGACGAACACCGCCACCGCCCCGCTCGCCAGGCCGACGGCGAACATCCGCCCGTACTCCGGCGGCGCCCACGCAGCGCACCACGGCGCCGACGCGAGGGTGGTGGCGTACACCTTCGCCCACCGCCGCCCGCCGTCGAGGTCGGCCCACAGAGCCACCTGGCAGTCCTCCCCGCACGACAGCAGAGCCGAGGCGTAGTGGGCCGGCGGTGCCCACGACACACACACTACCGTTCCCGCGTGAGCCTCCAGCGCGGCTAAGAGATCCCACTTCTCCGACGACTCGCTACTCACGGCAAAGACACGCACCACGCCATCCTCACCACATGATGCAAGTCGCTTCCCGGACGCATCGACTGCGACATCCGTGACAGGCGCCGAGTGTCCAGTGTCAAGCACCGCATCGGATACCATATCCCACAAAAGCACGTAATAATACACGACCGGCCCCCTAGTGCTTCAATGCAAAATACCTACCTATCTGTGTATGGAGTATTTTTACTCCCTTGTCTGTGTGTGTGTACACAGAGCATTATTCAATAAACGGCACGGGCAAAAAAAAAAAATTCGGTAGTAATAAAAATAATACGACGTCGATACAACACGGAGCATCACAGTGGAACGACAACAGTAAAAAAAAACTCCCTGAAAGGACACGACAAGAAGCCAAAACAATTACACAGCAAGATAAAAATAAAAATACAAGAGGATAAGAAAAAAAAATATTATATGTATGCATAATTTCAAAATCTACTTTGCAGCGACGACAATGGTAATAACAACGATATATGCACACTGTAACAACTCTCCATTATCAAGAGACACACGGACATTGAGGTATAAAAAAATCCCACATTTCAATTTCCTTTGCACTCCATCTCCACGTACGGAAAAAAGAAACACTTACACTACTACAAGAGACTTCCTTTGGGAATCCATTATCTTTTCCAATCGCTGCCTCACGATAATAATATGTTTGTGTAGGTGCACCCAACAACGACCGTATTTCTGCCAGCCCATCGCGTCCAGTCCTACCAGCACTGCAAAAACAACAACAGCAGTTATAACAGGCCAAAAAAACTGATACTCCGGACTCAAAGTGTCTTTCAGAAGCCGCCGCATTCCTTTGAAGGCCAGATAAGCCGGAATGCACATCAAGAGCAAGAAAAAAGCATAGTGTAGTAGCACATAATCGCAGGTAAATGTTACAAGCGCGATATTATGTTTACATCGTGAAAACTTTGTTGCATCGTGCCAATCTCCAAGGTAAAGTCTCGTCGCCTTCACACAAATGAGTTTCGGGTGCATCTCAATGAGTGTATTGAGGGCCTGAACAGACAATTCATTATTCCAATTTCGTGGGGGATCATCTAGAGAAAAGGCATCTAGGACATCCACATTCTTACACGCCATAACTATCCAGTGAATTGCGGTTGCATCGTCCCATCCCTCTAATGTGAGTGTACGTAGCTGCTTACAACGTTGCAAGTAAGGTACTAGATGCAAAGCCATGGGCTGACAAAAACGGGATAGATAAATGTACTCAACACCGGGATTCCAACGAAACAAAGGCTCCATTAACTTTGCATCCAATGCATCAAATGGCTCTGCATTGCAAGAAGCAGGCACAATAATGCTTCTACAGCCCCTCTCCAAGCCAAATACCCAAATCCCGCGGGATCGACTACGATGGGAAGGAAGAAAGTACGCTGTGTTCACAATACATGTGGGTTGCTCTGGAAAACCAAAAAGGGATGGATGGAATGCAGCATAGCCGAGAACTGTTTGAATATCATTTAGACTCCATCTGTGTAGCGGCATCACGCGGAAAAATCCGCGGTAGATGGGTAGGTGGTTTCTCACAGCTCGACGTACTGAGAAGGGGTTGAAAAACTTCGGTCGCCAGTGTCGTGGTTCCATGGTATGACTCCCAGCAACGATCATCCAGGTTGAGGGACAAAAAAAAAGAGGAAGAGGAGGAAAAAAAAAAGAAGATATAATTAATAGTAATGATTCAAGGCCAAGACTTTCACGCACTTCAAAGTAAAGGAACAACAACAAGAACAACAAACGTAAAACATAACAACAGCGCTTCCATCAACCAAACTCAAGCAAAAGCTCGAATACAAAAAAAAAAAGGAATTTATCATTCTCGTTTCCACTCCTCACTAACAAAGACGTCTCGCACGAAGTTAAATCACTCTATCCCATCCACATCAGCAGAGCCGACAAGTCTCGTGAGATCTTCGCAATGTGTCGGTAATGAATGCTTTGCATCAGTAGATTGTGATGACTCCTCACAATGGGGTTCCTCACAATAACACGGGGGAGCAGGGGGGGCATTACCTACACACGCTGGCGTCCCCACCCCTGCTTCCTCGTCTTCCGGTTGTGAATTTATTTCTCCCTCCACAACATTCAGTAAGTCCTCTCTTGTGTAGCTTTCCATTTCCTCGTCATTCTCCAGCAGCAATGTTTCCATCGCATCAAACTTCTTTCCATATATCAGCTGAATTGGTGTCTTCTCAAACATGTTCCGTGTCGTCGCACGCCACCCCCACTGCAGCAGCAGCCGGGCTGCCCCGAGCTGATTGTTAAGCGCGGCGAAGTGCAGCGCGGTGTTGCCCTCGTGATTCGGCACGTCCGGCTGCGGGGCGAAGCCCTTCAGCATCTCTAATATCGCAACATGGCCGTTCGCCGCCGCGAGATGGACCGCTGTGCGCCCCTGTTCGTCCTTCGCGTGGATGAGGGCCGGAGCGGCGGTGAGGTACGAGAGAAGAAGGGCGGCGTCGTCGCCGTCGTTGTAGCGGGCGCAGTCAAGAAAGGCCTCCGCGACCGTCGTCGCCGGGCGATACTCCTCGTCCTCCACCACCACAGGCCGGGGAGAGACCTCCGCCGCAGCACCAGGGAGCATCACTACGGCACAAACTGGCAAATAGGAAAGAAAAGAAAAAAAAGAAGGAAAGAACCACTGCAGAAAAAGAAACGGGAAGGAGGGGCAGGAACGAACAAACACACAGGAGAGAGAGAGATGGAGAGATAGATAAAGTAATCACCACGAGGATCAAAAAAAGCAAAAAAAAAGCAGAAAGTAAAAGGGAACGGTGCAACAAGGAAACAAGGTAAATGAAGGTAAACCGGAAAAAGAAAGGAGATGACTGCGCAAGTAAACGGGACGCATATAGACGTGGAGAAATAAACGCATATACACAGAGGAGCAAAAAAAAAGGATGGATGTGAAAAAAAGGCACGTGGAAACCAGGCGTATATATATATATATATATATATATATATCACAATCTTATGCAATTTTTCGCTCATTAAAAAAAAAAACACTCTCGTCTCATTTCTCGTTCTCACTTTCTCCCTCTCTCTTCATATACATGTATTGACAAGAGTGCACAGGCATATTTTCGAATACAACCAGAAAAACAACACATATGCAAATAGTGATAGAAAAAGGAAAGACACTCACACACACACAGAGAGAGAGAGAGACAAACAAAAGAAAAAAACAAAGAGGATAGGCAAAAAAAAACAACACAGAAAGCCTCTTTACTTCTAAAACAAGGAAAACCCTTCAGCTTAAGTACCTCACACATACACACATTGGAATACAAAGAGCTCATAAAAAAAAAAAAGAGAGTAAACAGATGACGAATTCAATAGAATGAGAATCCTCATATATGTCGAACAACACCACATGAGGAAATATACATGCAAAAAAAAAGGATGCTGCCCTGGAAACAGATGCACACACATGCGTAGTAAAAGCAAAATCCCCAATTATTCAAAGTTAGAACTACTTCAGTTTTACGTGCATTTCTCACCTCATTTGTTTCATTTACTTCCTCTTTGGCTTTTATTCTCTCCCTCTCTCTTTCCGACCACCACTGACTATTTTCTCCTGTTTGATTCCGCAGTGTGGAGAGTACACGACTATCCTCTCCTCTTCTCTCTATTCCCTTCTCGCTCACTGTTTTCCGTCCGTTTGCTTTCTTCCCATCTAACCCTCTTCGCCATTGGTAGTTTTTCCGGTTGTTTTCCTCTCCTTTTTTTTGTTTTTCATTTTCCATTGATGTCACCTCCACACTCCTCCAGTTTCTTATCATCCCATTCCTCATTTCCTTCTTGTTCTCAGCCCACTCAGTCACTCGCAAACACAAATAACAAAGGCAGTTTCACATACGATGACAAAGCTGTCACCACCCACATACATACATGCAGATAAAGCCACAAATGCAGCCAATTCTATTGATCCGCGTCGTTCAGGTTACATATAATTATTTGTGTTAGTGAACACATTAATCAGGCGGATAGATGGATGGATTTGCAAATCCTTTTCCTATTCTTCTCCATTTCTACATTCACTCCTTCCCCATATCGTCTTTATCTGCGTTTCCCTCTTGCTTCGTGTGGATTAACGGTCTTGTATGTGCAGCATCACTTGATGGAAACGATGCACACATGACAATCTCACATTCGCATTAAAGACAGTAACACGGAGAACGCCAAATAAATAAATAAATAAAAGATATCTTCATCTGCACCGGTCGTTGGCGTCCATATCTACACGAATGGTGTGAGTGTGGGTGTGTTTCTCATCTCACAACAAAGATCGTTGTGTGATAAGTGAAAGAAATGAGTAAACACGTATAGTAAAAACAAGCATAACAACTGAAGGTTAATGTGAAAATAGAACAAGTGAGGTATCCCCCAAGAAGTCCTACAGAAATGAAGTAGGTAGGTGCAAGGGAAATAGAACGGGAGGAAAAAACACAAAACACACCAAAAAAAAAAAAAGCAGAAAAATAAATCTAAAAAAATGGAAATTCGTTTGTTCCGTCTGGCCCTTTACATTCACCCTCTCTCTTGTCCTTCCTCCTCCTCCTTCCACGCATCCACACACGCACATTCTCTCTCCCCCTCTCTTTCATACTTATTTCCTTCGGCTCCCCAACCTCCTCCTTTTCTTTCCCTTCCTTCTTCTCGTCCCCTACTCCTGATTTTGTTTTTCTCCTTTTATCAGTCAGTTATTTTTATTCTCCGATGCGTTCACGTTCTTAGAGCGCACCATGCTTCACACACGCAGACAAATACATAAAAGCACACGAGCACAGAAAGAAACATAATATTCATTCAATACTTCACTCATTACTTCTCTTCTTTCACCCGAATGACCACTGTTACATATATCTTGACTAATCCCCTATTGATAGAACCGTGGCTTCTTCACTGATGGCTTGAGGATCTGGAATGAGCAGAGAAGGTCCGCATCCACCGACATGACCGCGCCACTGTTATCAAACTCATTACAATAATTAGGAGCCGAAAAAATGGTTATAAGTTGCCGTTTCGCGAAGAATTGATACCCATCTTCCACTACTTGATGTGCACGGACGATGAGATCAAACTCATGCTTCCGAAGGAATTTCTCTACGATATCTTGGCCAAATGTATAGGAAACACCACGGTCATTTTCACCCCAGCCAGAAAGACCTTCTTCAGGGTCTGACCAAAGTAAGTCACAAATAAGGCCTGCGTCGGTCACATCACATGGTCGTGCAATCCTTTTAATCTGCTCCATCGTTTGTAACTCGGGAGAGAGACCACCGTGGCAACAAAAGATTTTGTCGTCAATGATGCATGCGACAGGGAGACAGTTAAACGTGTCTGTGAAGGCCTTCCAGAGGCGAATATTATAGCGGCGTTTACATTCGTCAAAAAATCCATAGATGCGATTGATGCTTGCGCATTCATGATTACCGCGAAGCACAAAAAAATTCTCAGGAAACTTAACTTTGAAAGCGAGTACAAGGCAGATAGTCTCCAGACCTTGTTTACCGCGATCTACGTAGTCACCGAGAAAGAGATAATTAGCAGAAGGTGGAAAGCCGCCATTGTCAAATAAGCGAAGAAGATCGTAGTACTGTCCATGAATATCACCACATATTTTGATGGGGGCTTCAAGTTCCAGAAGAGCGGGCTGTGCAAGAAGAACATCGCGGCTTCTCAGCGCCAGATTTTTCACATCGTTCTCTGCTAAATTAACTTGTTTGCCAGGCTTAGATACACGGACCTCAAGCAGTTTGTCAATGATGGCATCCACGTCTAGACTCATAGTAAATGTCGGTAGGTCCTTACCCTTGATATAACAATGTGTTTCTTCTTTTATTGGCAGAACAACAGCTTATTCTTCGGGTTATTATATGTATCCGTGTAGTTATTTTTATTGTTTTCCTCGTTCTTTCTTTCTTCTCGTCCTTTTATTTTTCCGGTTGTATTAAGATTTGTTGTATCTTTCTATTCTTTGTCTTTGTTGTTTTCCTTCGTTTCTCCTTTTTTTTTTTTCAGTACGTGTATATTTCTTAGTTTGGTGTATTCCTCGTACTTTTCTTGGGTCTGATTATTTTACTCGCTTCCTTTGGTCAGGTGGAATATGGACCTCTTTCTCACACCCACGCACACACGAGGCCTTTTCCCTTTCCTCCTGTATTGCTCTCTTTGGTATTAACAATATAGGGCCACACAACAGCACTTCCCGTTCCAGCAAAGTGGTGTGGAATTCACGGCCACCGTCTTTTTTCGTCCTTTTTTTTTCTTTTTGGGCTCTGTGCTTGGTGCAGGCGTGTGCTTCCTTTTACTCCTTTTTTCTTATTCTTACAGTTCTCGCCGCAACTATTTTTTTTTTATTCTTTGTATCTTCGTCCAAGAAAAGGGCGAATGATATCTTTTCTTTTCCCCCCATGCAAAACAAGAACAAAACAGAAAAGAGAAAGAAAGAAAAACAAAAAAACAAGAAAAGGTCATGCCGACTAAAAACAACAGCAGTGCAGCAGTAAGAGAAAAAATATATAAAGAAGACATGTGCATGTCTGCAGAATTTTGCTTCGCGTCATAAATGACTCTTGCTAAATGGGTGCAGAATGTTCACTCAATATACTTACACAACTCAGTTTCGTTTGGCTCCCTCTTTTTTTCCTCCTTCGGTTATTTTATTTTTCTTCTTTGTGGATAAGCAGCACTATTCATTGCACCCCTCCCCCCGTTCTTTCGTTATTTTCCGCCTCTGTGCAGGCGCGGGTGTATGAAATCCCTCTTGTCCGTGTTGTCGTTTTTTTTTCTCCCCCTTGTGTATGCAAGCAACCAAATGTGAAGATTCGTCCCTTTCAGGAAGCAAGCATACATACAACCAAAAAAAAAGAAAATGAAAAACAAATTACATCATTTGGAAGGGTGAAAGGGGGGAAAGGCCAGAGAGAGGAAAGGAATAAATATATTAACGAGAAGAGAAAAAAAAACAGCACAGCCCAAACAGAGAAAAAGAGATGCGCATCGACACCCACTCTGCCACAGCGTCACCTCTTGCCCGGAGACATCTGTATACATGCATACTTCAGTTCGAAACCAAAAGGTGGGAGCCGTTGAGAAGAAGGAGGAGAGGTGGAAAAGAGAGGGGCAATCGCAGTCTGATTTGCCTCAACTAGATGACTCGGTCTTCGGTGACTGTTTCCTTTTTCTCCGCCTCACCGCTCATTTCGCCTGTGATGCAGCGCCGCAGCGTGACGGCGGAGGTGCCATGAAGACTCACTGCGAAGCGCATCGGGGGCACAGGGGCGGGCCACTCCACCTCGTAGACCTTCACCTCGCCACAGAAGAATATAATCATTGCCGTGGGACCGGGTGTAAATATCACCTGCACTGTGATGTCGTCATGGCTTTTAAAGCCGGGCCCTGAGATGAACGTCGGTTCGGAATCAAGGCATTGCACGAGCTCACCTGTGTTGCAGTAAGCAATGGAGTATGGCTGGCCTTTCAGCGGCTGGTTCTGAAGAGGTGAATCTGTTCCAATCAGACCAATCGACACCAGCTCACACTTGTCTACATGAAGAACAAAGGTCGACCGGCCTCTCATAGGTAGCGGCTCGGTGCCGCACATGCCAAGTATGTTCTCCGTGCTGAAAAGCGTATTATCTTGTGAAACACCCGGCCCACTCACAAAGCGCCACTGTGCTGGAGGATCGATTAGAGCACGCAAATTCTTAATGCGGTAGAACTCAGCATCCTCCGCCAAGAATGCAATCTTCTCTGTTGCGAGTGGCAACTCATAGCCTCTCAGAAAATTGATGATGTGCCTAAAGCTCTCAGGGTCCCGGTCCAAGAAAGGATTGCCTTTGGCGTCACGAGGCAGATCCCAAAAGTCGTTTTCCACCCACTCGGATAACAAAGACTCCTCTGACCGCAAAGTACTCTCTAACGTTGAGATGCAAGTGCCACCCACATTGATGCAAATTCGTCTATCCTTGGGGGTGGAGCAGGCAGGTGGAACCTGTGTGTGTAGTGTGACATTTTGATTTCCCCTTGTCTCTCCCAATCTCACGGATCGGCTATCACCATGTCCTTTTTTCTCTCGCTTTGAAGGAGGCTCGTCGTCCAATTGTCTCCCCATTTACTCCCTTTTTTATGGAGAGAAAGAAAAGAAGAAGAAATACACACGCACACATATATATAATAAATAAAAAGTATGATTTCTTCTACCGCGCCTCCTTTAAAGTGGCTTCATTTTGTCTTTTGGATTCGTTTTAGCACTTTACTCAATGCGAATAACACTCCCACACACACACACACACACACACACAATCAACCTCTACCTCCCCTCACCTGCACTTAACATAAGACACGAGAGAAGTCAAAAAAAAAAACTTGAGGGAATGAGGGAAAAAAAGGCTTCTGATGTGTTTCACAGTGCATCAAACAAATAATGTCACTCCACAACGTATCATAGATTAAACAAATAGCAAGGAAGAAACAAGAAAAATAATATAAATAAATATAATATAAAACAAAATCTTAACCAGAGGAAGAGAGAGAGAGAGTGTGTGTGTGTGTGTGGATGGGTGAATGGGTGGGGGGTCAGTGTCTGTGTAAAACGTGGTTATTCAATGAATAAATAAAAAAAGAAAGCCTGCGTCCTAAAGATCATCTGCCAACTGCAAGCAATCCTCATCGGCATCGCCGTCATCGCCAATGGTGCAGGGAATCGTAGGGTCTGCAAGTCGGGTGCTTGCGGCTGCAGGAGCGGGTGATCCAATAGACATCTCATGTGGTCTCACGCTCATTACTTCATCCAGTGTGCCGTGTCGCGCCTCTCTTCCTTGATGTGGAAGATCCACAAATGGAAAGGTGAATGTCGCATCGTCCACAGTGCTCGTCTGCCCGCCGCCCTCCAGTGGCTTCTCTGGCAGCATGAGAGCAGCAAGGTGCTCCAGACAGACGATGAGCACCGGCGGCATTAAGTTCGACGTAACCAGTAGCGTCACATCGCGGAGCAGCAGCAGCGCCCCGGCGGCCAACACGTCCGGGTAGCGGCTCGACACACCGCCGTGGATGGCGCAGTGCACCGTCCCGGTTGCGTCCCGCAGAACCACCGTGCAGTCCTGCGCCGACTCCGCCACGACCCGCTCGAGGAAACCGCCGCAGCAGGCCACTTTCTGCGACGTGGAGAGCGCGGCGACGTGGGAGAGAGGCGTCAGCGTGAGGCCCTTCACTGCTGCCTCCCGCTCGAGCAGCAACTGGGAATCCATTGAATGAACTCACCTTCCCCTTCCTTCCCTTATCTTCTCCACCTTAATTCAGCGACTGGGCACTCCGCTCCCTCCCGCGTTTTTTCTTCTCCTTCTCCTCCCCTTCCTACGCCACATGTGGTCAGGACCACAAAAACACAGGAGAAAGAAAAACAAAAGAATAGAAAAAAAAACCAAGGACAGATTAGCAGAGGATGTCTGATATACGTATAGCCATCATCACCACAACCAGCGCTGTGTGTGTGCGTGTGTTGGCGGGGAAAAGGGGAAAAGGGAGAAAAAAACAGAAAATAATGGGAATGCTCAACTGTACACGTATGTATGCATTCTTCCATTTCTTTTCTTCCATACTGTGAGAAGCACCGATCCAAGTAAACGTTATATCCCACCAAACGAACCTTGGGGATGCATAATCTGCGGATTCTCCAATATATTTTAAGAATAATTCCTTTTTTTTAGAGTTGCTCTTGTTCTTCTTCTCCCCATACCGCACTCATTTTCATCCCCCTGTTTTTTTCTTTGTGTGGATGTGTGTGTGTTTTTTTTTCCTTTTTACGTCCACCTCTCACGCCATATAATCCTTATTTTCCTTGGTGTTTTTTCACGTTCATAATTCCCCCACGCAGCACACATACATTGAAGAAGATCTATACCCTTGCTAGAGGTGTTTACGCGCTATACTGGGTATGAAGGGCAAAAAGAGCCGCTGCAGCAAGACCCAGACGAATAGCATATAATGTCCATCCATTAATTGACTCATTACTGCACATTGCACAAATCACGGAGTGTAAAAGCAGCGCCTGGCCAAGCACAAACAAAGGGTAGAAACCAAGCATGAATCCCGCAACCGTCACCAGGACAAACACGATCATCAATGTTGATTCTCCTGAGGATCGGGACATTGGTCTATTACCAGTGCGAGCACGCTCAATGAGCTGTCGCAGTTCACCTTCATGTATCGCACCCCTCGCGGAACGTTCTAAAATCATTTTCTCCAAGCGCTGAAGCGTTTCCTCGTCTTTTTCTTCTTGCTCGCTCTGTGCAAACGACTCTATAATGGATTTAGCAAACCAAACCACCGCAGCCACAACAATCCAATGCATAAACATCATCAGCAAGGAGCTTTCATTTTCTTCCTCTTCAACTCTGTCAGAGCCCCGTGCCCTCGCCGCAATATTCTCACGGGCATTCACCACCGCGGCGAGGAACATATCCACAATTCCTTTTGTCCCTCCAGAACCCATCCATGTAGGAAGAAACATGACCTTGGCCAGAGTGCCTCCCACAAGGCGCACAGTACGTTGAATGTTATCACCAGAAAAGAGTAAAACGAAAAAAAGGGCTTGAATAGTTACTTTAATCAGTGCTTTGCCAATAAATGTCGCTCCAAAAAAGGTCCAGAAAGGCATAAGAAACTGTCCGCATGCCATGCCACATAAATCAAAGGCCATGTTGGGCCAGGCGGAAAGAAGAAGAATCGCCCAAAAACCGTACCGTTCAATCTTGTTCAAGGTCCATTCTTTCATACGATTTAACACATCAAATTTGAAGGCTTCCTCCAAGTCTGCATGTCGTTTACCTTGTTGTGCGGCTGCATAACTCAAAGCATAGGGTGGAATCTCACCAATTGCTGTTCCCGCACCCCAAATAACACAAGCGGGAACTACCTTCAGCAACCGCGCCAAAGTCGATGGAGATGTTGCAGCCGCATTGGGGGTAATGCAAACAAATACGCGATCGCGAGGACCGTAAAAACGGTTTACAGGATAGGTCCAAAAATTGGTATTACCACATGAATCTGCAGAGGCGCAGGCAAGGTAAATATGTGGAAACAGAAAAAGCAATCCCGAATGCATTCCGGTGCCTAATCCGATAGAAGACAATATACCTAGAGTTAACCACCATATAGCATCAGCAAGCATATACTCCACTTCCCTCCATGCTCCTTGGCGAAAAAATGCATCCTTTCGAAGCGCATCACCATTGCCTTCTTCCCACCATTCCATGAACTGGGTCTTGTTGAGGTGAGAAGCGTGGGCAGGAAAAGCCGTCTGTGCTTGCAGACCAGCACCTGATGGATGTCCCAGAACACTAGTATAAAAGACCTCAAAATCTTCGGGAGACACGAGGCCATCCTTGTCCATATCCAGTGCGGTGAAAGCATGACCAGCAGGAGAATCAATCAAAAAGATTGAAGTCGCAGCCATAAGAAGAAGGACAGGGATCAGAACTTTAAGAACTGATGGTGTTAAATGCCTTGTCACGTAGCATGAAATGTACTTTACGCATTTGATGAAAGAAAGTCGAAGAGTCTTCAACGGATAGCGCAGAAGATTTATTTCTTCACGCTCATCATTCAAAATAGCCTTGGCACGCTCCATTCCACAAAAAATCCACTCTATTTCCTCTCCTTCTAGTTCCTATAAAAATGAAAATTATTCCTCTCTATTTCCAGTTACTATATTATCACAAAAAAAAAAGAAAAGAGAGGAGGGAATAAAAAAAAAACTTTAAAGACATACTCTTCGTGCAGGAAATATCAATAATCTTTGCATCAAATAAGAAGAACAACAAGAACGAAATACATACAAGTAGAGTTTCCTTTTCCTTTTTTCTCTTATATAAAGACAAGCCAATGGATACGATTTAACCGTAGAAGCTCATTTCCTTGCTTATGGATCCTTTTCTTTTTTTTTGTTTGGTTTTGTTTTCCGTTATCGTTCATTTCATTTCCCATCAGATTTAACTAGTTAGCGTATTTCTCTCATTATGTCTTCTCATCATTCACTTCTTCTCTTCTTGGGAGCATTATACCTCTCAAAAGACAAAAAACAAAAGAAGAATAAAAATAAAAAGACAGAAAGCATTGAAACGATGGTGGGAAGAAAGAGGAAAAAACATCCACCAACGGCCCAGTAAAATAGTTCTGGTGATCTGTTCCCCCTTCTTCCCATATTTCTCTCTCTCTCCCTCTCCCTCTCCCTTTTTTTTCTTTGCAAGTATTTGGTGTCCCTTAGAACCGAATACTTTGCGTAACCTTCGACTTGATGGAGGGCACACCAACGAATCCACCCTCTGGCTCGGGCTGGAAGGTGCGGGTCTGGGCCTTGTGAATGCGCATGCCCTTCTCGTACTTCCGCCTCTGTGCCGTGCGTGGTGTTTTGCGATCCTTCGGGCGAGTCTTTGTTAGGCCGCGGTGTGTATCGATTTTCTTGCTCGTCTTGCGCCGGTCCACCTCCGGCTCCACGAGTTGCGGCTTTGGACGCGACTTCTCCATCTTCTCATGCGCCAGCCGCTCCTGCTCCTCCTGCAAGAGCATGTCGTAGCCGCCCTCGTCCCCGTCCTCACCGTCGCCAAGAAGGTCGTCCTCACCGCTGCCATACTCCTCCTCATCATCCACCATGGCATCGTCATCCTCAGCATCATTTTGTTGTTTGGTTAGACCATTGGCAGCAAGTGAACGCTGGCGCCTCCGAAGCCTCTCAATCAGTGAAAGACCCTCGCCTCCCTCATTCTCATCATCACTGTCAGCTGCAAGCTTGGTGAAATACTGATCCTCATCCTCGTGGTATCCGAGAGCCGACACCACTGCTTTGCAGTCAGAAACAAGGCTTTCGTTGGGGGTTGTGGACTTCTTCATCCGGATGCGATTCATGGTTGACAGCTCCTCCTTCTCAATTTCCTCAGCATCCTTCAACGCCTCCAACTTCTTACGGTTCTGCCTCCCCTCAGTGTTGGACACAAAGGATCCACGTTCATTGTGCTCAAGCGGGCGCAAGGCATCCAGACGAGCCGCAGCAGTAGTTTTACCACTTAAAAGACGATTCAATGAATACTGAAGCTTTTCCTCTAGAGGGAAAAGTTTTTCAAGGTATACACGAATCTCCACCAAGTTATCAATGACTGGATGCCCAGTTACCTTCTTGCCCTCAGTCTTAAGAAGCAAATAAAAGCTAACATGCATGCAATAACTGAGCATCAACTGCACTTTAGTTTCTAGGAATTGAACCAGATTGCGATCTGCATCAGATAAACGACGCTGAAAGAATAACTCCTGTAGCGGTTTCGCTAATTCCTTTACCTCCGTAAGATATTGCTTCATCTCTTCTAACATCTTGATCAACTCTGGGGACTCGTTCTGTACAATGGCCATTCGCTCCGAGGAAGAGAGGGCGGCGTAGTCCCGCTCCACAGCTTCGATGACAGGCGCAACGTCTAGTGAAGTTTTTAATTCCCCACTGCGTTTCCGCTTTGCGCCAATTGTGATGCCGCCCACATCGAAGTCTGACTCCACCACGTTGCGTCGCATGCTCTTGTTCGCCTCCAATGCAAGCGTCTCTTCCTCCAAGTGGGCGCCCCGCTCCTCATCGTCGTCATCGTAGCCCTCCAACTTGTGGGCATCAGATGGCAGCACGGCTGCCGCATCCCTCTGCTCACCTCCCTTCGCTTTCCCACGGCGATTATGGATGACGTCCTCGTCCTCCACATAGTAGTTTTCCACGTCTAAATCCAGGTCCTCAACGATCTCGTCCTCCTCAACCTCCCGCTTGGAGCGCTTCTTAAGAGCATTTTTCTTTGGCATCTGCCTAAACGTTCACTCGTTGCAATGGAACTAAAGAAATCTGTGAAATGGGGATGAAGAAGAATGAGGGAAAAAATAAACAAGGAATTGTATAGGAATACTAATAATAAAGCATTATAAATGAAGAGAGAGAAACATTGGGAGTGGATGAAACATCAACTCGTTATTTAAATCAATTTAGAGATTGTGTGTGGGTGGGTGTGCTCTTATTCCTCTTTTTTTCTTTCAAAGACAAAAAAAAAAACAGATGGGATAGGGGAAGGAACATTTCTAACCCCATAACTCCGCGGCATCAACAGCGGGACCATAGACACCACGACTAGAAACTCCTTGCTCCCGACACCATCGGCCACGAACTCGCTGCAGTTTCATATACCATCCCCAAAATTCTAATGTCTTTAATTCCTCCACCTTCCTTCTATCACTACGCATCTTTTTTGCTGTGTCGATCTTTTGCTCAGACGCATGTTCAAAAACAACTCGGGGCGTCATTGGCATGACCGGCAAATGGCGAGATTCCCTTTGCGGTTTTGGATGATTTGCCAATAGTTTGTGAACATCACTAAAGCCCTGATACAAACCGGGCTGTGGTGAGGCGGGCACTTGTCCTTGGTAGTCCGTTCCTGTCCGCATGAGATAACGGTGACGGAAGTCAGATACCCAAAAAGACGGCCGGGAATAATTTTCATTCATCACTATGCGCCAGTACTGTCGGTTGTAAGAGTTTGTCCGTGAGCTGCTCCAGCGTCGCTCAAAATGCCGAATTTTTGGCGGAACAGGATACGACTGGATCGACTTCCGCTGCAGGAAGAAGGTTAAACGCAGCATGGCTACAAACAAGCAAACAGACAGTCAAACAAACAAAAACACTTAACAAGGCGAGTGTTTACGAATGAACGCTTCTGAAGAGACAAAATACAAATCAATTTTGTATACACGGCCCAAGAACACACACACACACTGCGCAGTGGGGTGTTTTAATTCCTCAGAGCGACAAATAAAGTACTTGTGTTACACTGCATATAATAAATCAATACAAGAAATAAGAAGGAAAAAAGAAGAAAACAGAAATTCGTCAAGAACATGGAACTATAGGAGTAGAGTGTAGGAGGTGTAGTGACTTTTTTGGGGGGAAAGAAAAAACAGCACGATGGGCAAAATGAATTCATCCAGAAAAAAATTTGTAGGGTTTTCTTGACACATTCTTTTTCTTTCCTCTTTTTTAACAAGTCGGTAACTGTTTTTTTTTTTTTGAACCTTCTTCTTTGTACATGGCAATCTAATACATCGGAATCAAGCCCTCTAAGAGATCAACACCAAAAAAAAAAATGGAAGAATTGAAAGAGTTTATCTCTCTGTCTTTGTGTGACCGTCAGAAAAACTATGTGGTGTTGAGCAGCAATATCAATGAACACAAAAAAAAAGCTAGGAAGAAAAATAAAAGACACTCTGCGCATTTTTTCAAACGGTATCTGAATATCTCTCCAAGCGATTGCGTGCATGAAGTGGTTGTTGTGTCATTGTTTTGTATTGCCCAGGCACAATTTGGCTTGGTGTGTATATTTCTCCAGTGGCTGTATCATCACGTGGATGGTGCGCAGAGTGATGCATGGTGTACGTACCCTGTTGAATATCAAAGATGCTTCTTTTACTGTAATCCTTATTCACCTCTGCTTGATTAAAACGATCTGCATAGGAGTCAGAATACTCTGTGGCCCATAGACCGTTATGTCGCATCAAGTGTCTCTGAGAAAGAGTCAAGGCAGTCTGCTCATGCGCTGACGTCAGAGTGTGGTACGTACGAGGAAGAGGGGCTGTTGCATTACGATCATTGGATGCAGCCGCTTCATTAATATCATATGGAGCGTGGAAATCATGCGTTGTACTCATCCACTCGCTAGCCGACCAAGGGTGATATCCTTGCGGCATTTCATGCTTCTTCATATCCTTCAAGGTTTCCTTTAACGAATGTCGGTCCACATTTCGTCCCTGCTCAATCATCTTCCTTGTTTTTTCTCGCCTAACTGGACCCTCCTTTTCCACCAAATTGTACCGGCTCTTGTAGACTGGCACCAAAACATCACCGTCGGGTGAATTCGGATCTCTTTTAGTAACCCAGTACGAAGACGGGTCAATTCCACTCATGTCGCAGTAGTCCCACGATGTCGGGCGGTAGCGATCAGGTGTCGGTCCTTCTAGTGGCATTGTTTTCAACCCCTCACGATCATTTGTGCATTTGTCAATGTCCTCAATTCCCTTCGAAAGGGCGTCGAGAACATCAGGGTCGAATGTTCCCTTCCCAATTGTCCGGTTTTGCGTCGTTGTGGTCTCCATCAAGCGTGGCTTCCTTCCACGACCACCACCATCAGTGCCTTCGCCCCCAAAAGAACCGCTTCCCTCCAAGTAGCTCATTTGAGCTGCATTCAACTGCGGCTTGATCTCTGATCCATCTCCCACCAAACGATGCAGTCCAATGAGTGTGTAGTCTAACGTCCGCGGCAGACTGCTCTTGTCTTCGGGAAAAGGGACGAGCTTCTTGTTGATCTCCATCTCAAAGGCATGTGGTTTCTTTCTGGCCACGTCATCCGGCTCGCGGGGCGGAACCTCTCCATTCGCTCCCCAGTAGGCACTGGAGGCAAACCCTTCTTTAATGCGCGATGCCAGGAACTCCTTCATTGAAAGACTGTCCGAGAGGGACTTCAGAGTACCCACGGAACTCATCGTCTTGGTGCCACCCGAGAGTGTCTGCGCACCATCATCCACCATGATTCCTTACTTGCGTCAGCAACCACAAGAAATAAAAGAAGGAAGGAAGAAAGGAAGGAAAGAAGAAGGAAAGATACAAAAAAAAAGGACTAATAAAGGAATAAAAGGCGTATTTTTTTTTTTTAAGCGAGACAAGAAAAAGAGTATGAAGACAAGGAGGGAGTGAAGAAGGAAAGAAAAGCAACACAGTAACAAACACAGAAACACATATACACAGGGGGAACGAAGGATCAAACATTGTCACCAATAGTACAGAGTCAATAACCTCCTGTCAGACACGAAGACATTCATTTGGAAAGGGACACGACATTGAGAAGCCTTACGTATAAACTCTGCATTCAGGGGAGAAAGCTCCTTGTTAAGCAGTAGAATCTTATTGTTCTTGTTGCTGGCTTCTTTTCTTTTGTCTTTTGGAATCCGTTGTCAGTCATTGGTATCGCAATTCCCGAAGGAGTTCCATCTGCTCCTCATGAAATGCTTTCAAGCATGTACACATGTTTTCAACCTCACGCAAAGCGCATTGTGCCTCTTCACGGCGTCTCTGAATTTCATTCAACTCCTGCTCTAAAACGCGATTGCTTTCCTTTTGTGTAGTAAATTTATCTCGCTCTTGGCCCACCGCAGTGACAATCATGTTCATAATCTTTTCGGTACGACAACTGTCATCTGGAATCAAATAAGAAGAACACTGGGACTGATCCGCGGACACGAAGTAGGACATGTTTGCAGAGGATGAGAATCTTGAAGTGTTTTGCTCAGCTGCCATCAGATCACTCTCAAAGAGATGCGGGGTTGAGAGAGTAAATCGGTCCGGTGGTCTAAAAGTGCCCGTGGGAACTTGTTGGGCCCATGGATTCGTGGATCGTAGTGTCAGCGAAACATATTGCGACGAAAGGGATTTCGTCGCTGCAGATGACGCCATAATGCGCAAAAGACTTATGAAGCGGGGGCGGGGGACAAGGTGTCCAAACACAAAATACAGTAATGAAAACGAAGTTTGTTTTTTTTATGTGAAGTATGGAGAGGGAGAGTGGGAAGAGCTCTAAGACGCTAACCAGCTCCCACGTCTAACAAATCGTCTATCTCCAAATAACAGTAATTAATACAAGGCCCAAAACAACTTCAAACAAAAAAACGAAAAAAAAATAGGGGGAGATGGAAAGAATTACATTATCAACTTCCAAAAAATATTTACAACAAAACAAAAAAAGGGAACAGGATGGAGCAAAAGAAAAAGAAGCTTTTCTGGTTCGCAAAGAGTATCCCCACCTTCTATTCCATTTTTTTTTTCCTGTCCCTTTTTTTCTTTTTGTTTGTTTGTTTGTTGTCGTCGTTGCCCTTGTTTTAAAACTATATTTCCCACTCAAACGATGAATCCCGGCAGCAACAACAACAACTCTCAGTGCTCCACATCTGACTCGGTTGCTTCAGCGTCAACATTTTCCTTGTTTTCCTCCGGAACATAATTTAGACGAGTAAGCAATTCCTTGAGCCTCGAAGTTGCCATCGACGCACCAGAATCTCCCTTTGTTGCCGCTCGCAATATAGCATCACCAAACTCTTTCTTTCTCTGGCAAATCTCGTAGCAATACTCCTCAATGGTATCCTCAATAATAATACGGGTAACGTAAACATGTTTTTTCTGACCAATACGGTAGCAACGATGAACGGCCTGCTCTTCAATAGCAGGATTCCACCATGGATCAACCACCAAAACGTGATTTGCAGCTGTAAGATTTAAGCCAACGCCAGTTGCAGTTTTACTGGCAAGTATAATCCGGACATCATCGCTTGTTTGAAAACGACGAATGACAAGATTACGATTACTCAATGTCATTGTGCCATCCAAACGAAGATGAGAAACACTCAAACCATCAAGAGCGACAGATATAACATCCATAAAAGACGTAAAATGGGAAAAAATAATCATTTTATCATCTGGATGATCTTTACGCATCATATCAATGCAATTTAATATCATTTCTAGTTTTGTGCTAATCTCCAGCTCCCGTCTTTTAAATTTTGCGATACGCTCTGCTGAGGTAAGTGTATAATTCTTAAAAATAGAAGTACTCGTAATAGTCACACCACATGTAGGACAAGGCAACCGTACTGCCATATTTTCACCATCCACAGCCTCACGAAAACGTAAAAGAAGGCATTCGTGACAAAAACTATGGCCACATTTTGTATTCACCGCCGACGCGGCTTCACTTTTGCAAATACCACAAACGGATACTGATAATGCCCGGCCCTCACTAATCCATGGATGACAACAAGCTTGCCGTAAGCGAGTCATCATGGCAAAAATATGAAACGCACCTTCCTTGTGTTCTGAAGTTGCTAATGCTGTTCTCGAGCGGGCAAGAATGCTATTGTATTGCTTAGATTCTTGAACAGAAAAGCGTTTTTTTAAAACTTGCTCTGATTTGGGAGGAAGATCGACTAAAACCTCTTTTTTCCCATTACGAATCATTACAGGTCCACGACGAAGAAAAGCCGGTTGTAGCGATCGTGCTATACCACGTTGTAGTATTGGATCGTTTAAAACTTCTTCTGGGTTACATCCTGGAAGTAAAGGAAGACGAGGTAAACCAACAAAGTGCAGAAGATTTTGAAGATCTTCAATCGTATTATGAAGAGGCGTTGCAGTAACGACCCATCGATGGAATCCCTGTAATTCCTTAACCGCTCGCCATCGTTGCGTATTAGTGTGACGAATCATGTGAGCTTCATCCAAAATAATACGCTTCCACCTTACATGAAATAACGGACCTGCTTCTTTTCGATTAAAAGTAATATTTTGATCGTCGAATATTGCAGTTAGTGCAGCTTGGGCAGAATTTGTAAGAGTATCATAGGTTGTAATCACAAAATCATATAATTCTAGTTCTGTATTAGTGATAAATTTATTTTGACCATGGTACAAGAAAACTCTTAACCCTCGAGACGATTTTACTTTGGATTCAATTTCACTTTTCCATTGTAACATAAGCGCCGCTGGAACAATTACAAGTGTTCGAAGTTCCCTTGATTCAATCATATCAAACGATCGTTTTTGTTCATCATCTAAAAAAGCAGTTGCCCGTTTTTCATATAAAGGGTGGAATTTACTTGCAAACTTAAGCCATTTATCAACCTCATGTCGAATGGATGCTATTTCTTCGTCTTCAAATTCATTGTTCTCCACTTTCCTCATCAAAACACGAAGTTCTATACCGGGACGATTGATTCTTGAACAATTAGCAATAACACTTATACGCTGTAACTGACGAATAACCGTAAGTAACCGATAGCCCGCCGCCCTTGCCTGCATCTTTTGTACATGCGATTGATGAAAAACTCTGTTAAAATGATACGATGAGAGACACAAACCGATCATCTGCACAGTTTTTCCCATACCCAAATGGTCTGCCATTATTCCTCCCACGTGATCCCGTTCTCGTTGCACCATCCAGTGAACGCCTTCTTTCTGAAAGGGAAGAAGCGTCGTTGCTAAATCAGGAACATCCAACGCGTCGAAATCATCATATTGTAAAGAAGAATAAAACCCCTGGAGCGATGCCGGATCATTCGTCGGGAGAGACGCCTGTTTTACAACTCGTGAAAGACATGTTATCCTAAAGAAACAGTGACGAGACGCCCGCATTTGTTTTTGTTTTTTTTTACCTTCTATTGTTAAGTATTCAGAACAATAATAGTAATAAATAAATAAATAAAATGGAATGAAATAAAAATAAATCAGGGAGAAAAATAGATTGAAACTAATTCCAAAAAAAAAAAGAGGCAATACAAAAGGAGAATTAAAGAAGAAGGAGAAGACAAAAGAAATAAATACCCCCAAAGAAAAAGGGAAAAAAGATACATCAACAACTTTAATAGGATTCCAGCAAGCAAACAAAAATTAAAAATAATAACATACCCAAAAAGTTTCTCACTTGCCGATATATATAAGATGATGGCCTTCAGAAAGATATCAAATAACTTGAATTTCTATTTGTGCTCTGCGATGTTGAGATTGCATTAGCAACTCTTTCTTTGAGCAAAGAATCAGCTGCACCTCTCAAAAACCTTTCGGAAATATCATGTTCTTTCTCAGAATCCTCGGGTATCTCAAACATACACCAGGAAGTACTTATGCTCTTCTCCAAGAAAGCGTTGGGTGTCTGCCTCCGCTGAACAGCAATGGTCGACCCATTTTCACAATCCACATGAACATTCACAGACTTACCGCCAGCATTTTTCACATTTTTGTGCTGAATCTGTAAACATGTCATCATGTTTTTCAGGGTTTCTTCAGAACGCAGTCCACTCAAAATACATGCAGAGAAAGGCTTTGGTTGCACCTCAGTTCCCTCGTTCAATGAAAGAAAAGCATCTTTTTTTCTTGAATATTCGAAGATCTCCTCTTGATACACTGCAGGAACTCGTTTTTTCCGCCTTGCTGCAGCAAGCGGTTGAGTAAGAACAGATGATGGATGTGTGGCCTCCGAACTTTGCCACAACGTCTGGCATACATCCAGCAGGTGGAAATGACGGGGAGAGGGAGAGAGCAAAATATAATAATGAATAAGATTTTCAAACAGTTTTGACATCACCTCAGCAGATCTCTCCACGCTGGTTTTAGTTGTAGGTTCTGAAGAGAAATGTACACTAAGTGAGGATTTTAACGCAAAAAATAAGCAAATGGCAGCAAATTCTCCAGGTGTCCCGCTACAAAGACTATATAGTTCATTTAACAGAGGTTTGGATTCTCCGTGGTGAGTACTTCCGTTAATTACTCTAATCAAACGGGAAACGAGGCCCTTGCTTTTATCAATACTTTTTATAAATAATTTTTCCGCAGTCAAAGCCTTACTTTCGTTCGTAATGGTCTTTGATGAAGTTAATTTTTCAAAGGAATTACTCCATATACGCCACAACAAAGTATCCCTTGAGGCAGAATACGCATTATAGAGTTCTTCTTCGGGCCGTTCGTTAGCCAAATCATCAGGATTTAATCGCTCATTCTGATGTAATTGAAGATTTCTATAATTGGCACTCGTTAAAATCATCCATAAAATTCTATCACCAAGGGAATGTAGTTCCTGAAGTTTATCATAATGTTTCAAAATAGTTTCTTGACCAAAGACGGTTGTTCGGTTTTTCTTCGCAATACAATTAGCAATATAAACCTTAGCATCTAGCCATAATCTTGATATTGGACTCCCTTCAGTACGAGAAAAGGTACTAAACCAACCATCAAAGGCAGAGAGTGATATATGAGCACCGCATTCCTCAAATACATGGGACTGTATCAGTACTGCCAAGACAGCCGCTATAAATGGTCGTTTAGGAGGATCCAAAGGTGCATTAGAACGTGCAAATGATAATGGCACATTTTTCTCGGGAATCAATTGATAATGATGAACTGTGGCGGCCACTTGTTGAGCCAAGGAAGGCGCCAAGTCTTCTAGGCTATACACATCCATACCCTCCTTCCGTTCAGCCTCACACTGAAGTTTGTATGTTTTTACGTAATATATCTCAACAAGTTGCATAACAAATCTTGCTTGGGGTCGTGCTTGGTGAATATGTAGCTGTCGCTCTTCACCCCGAGCGCGTTTTAACGGATTTGCACTATCAAAATCAAAATCATCATACATCATCTCTAGAAGTAATAATACGGTTTGAAGGGCAAACAAAGAAAAAAAAGGGAAAATAAATGAATAAAAAAATAGGGTCAATCAGAGCGAATATTAAAAGACGTCATCAGGAATTCCCTAAACGAAAAGATTATCTAGTGGATACGAATGCGAATAATTGCAGAAAACAAATAATAATAATAATAATAATAATAATAATAATAATAATAATAAATTTTTTTTTGTTGATTTGTTTGTCTTTGAAAAGCGACATATCCAACTAAAAACGGGAACAATAACAATAACAAAAAATTAGTTGTCGTCAGATCTTCCTCCCCAAACAAGGAATTAAAAAGAGAGAATAAAATTAACTCGTGCTCCTCTCATAATTTCCTTTCCGGTGCCCATGCCAAAAAAAAAAAACGCTGGGCGGTACATAAGAAATCCTTTTCGGGAAAGCACGCTGTGACCCCAACAATATCCCGAGCGGAGCGCCGCCCCATCACACACCCACAAAAAAAAAAGCCTCGAAGGACCACCCCCAAAAGCCATCGAAGGAGGTTCGCAATTGGCTTGCCTTTTTCCTTTTAGTTCCGGTGTTCGGGCCCAAAGCACCCGCCCTCGGGAACAAAAAAAAAGCGGCAAGAACGACAACAAAAAAAAAAAGGAACGGCCGCCGCCCATGGCAAAAGGAGTCGCCCCTGCGCGCGGCATGGAAGTGGCGGGGAAGAGGTCGGGGAAGGAGACAAAACAAGTTCTCGCCAGAGGCCCGCGAGCCGCGGGGGAATGCTGGGATGATGCGGTGCGTTTTGGTGCCGAGGTTCATGTGGGACGCGGGGCGGTTGGTCGCGTAGGTTTTTTTTTGTTTGCTTGATTGGTTTCATTTATTTTTTATTTCCATATTTCTTTTCCCGATGCTTTATTATTATTATGATTATGATTATTATTGTTGTTATTATTATGTTTTTTTTTTTCTTTCTACTCCCTCTTTATAATTTTTAGTGTTGCTAGGTTGTTTCCTCGTTTTCTTGCTTATGCTGGCCACTCTTTTTTACACACGCGTGGCAGCAGGGGAATCGACAGAGGGAGAGGTTAAGAAAAAGAGCTTACCCGGAAAATGCATGGCTGACGCAAAGAAGCCTGAGGAACCAACTTCCTCGGCTCAGGATCCAGCTAGGACACCTTCCGTTTCGCCAACAGAGAAATCAAGTTATACTGAACAACACCGAACGAGTCTTTCAGAAAAGCTTATTTCTTCTGCTGATGTTTTTGGGATTGGTGGTGAGACTAACGAGGCACCAGCAATGAATACGACCTATAAAAGAAGACCTTCTATGAGCAGAGAAGCTGCTTTTCAGAAAATAAAGCCATTAGTACATGGATGGTTGGTGAGAAAACGCATACGAAGCCCTTTAGGCAATGTCTTAATAGTGCAAATTATCGAAACAAAAAAGCATAACAGAAATGAGAACGAATCCGGAATGCAGAGGGGGCATAATCGCGCCCAAAGAGCCTTTTATGTCTCACGTCTCGTTTCGTTTTTAGAGAATGGCATTGGCGCAATTAAACTCGATGCGCAAGAAAAGAAGCATGACAGGAAACCTCAGAGAATGCTAACAAGACCGGGATATCAGATAGAAACCCCCTCTTCAAGAGCCAATAATGACGGCAGAGTAGAGCTTCAGCTGTATTCATCAGATAGGGCCCTACAGAATAAAGAGGAGACCCTTAGTTCCTTACAGGAGTCAGTAGGAATGAAGGGCCTTCCCTCGACCAAACTGCTGAAAAATATTACCCCTACATTCCTCTCTGAGAGGAGGTCGATGTTTCTTTGCACCATTTTTTCAGTAGAAGATTACAATGAGCATGTTATTCAAATACCTCGATTTATAATGGGTCAGGAGTGGTATTTGTTGTCTGCAGATCGCTCTTTTGCGTCCTTGTTTGGGGGCGAGTACCATAAGGTTTTGGATAATGCGAATCACATCTCTGCTGCTTTACAATAGTTTTTTTTTGTTTTTAATGTTATTGGTTTTCCTCCCCCACCACCAATTTCTTGTTTCTTTTTTTTTCTTTTTGAGCAGGGTGGGGATGGAGGGATTCCATTTTTAGTGCCCCACTGTATCATACGGTTTATATATATATATGTACAATTATTTTCTTACTCATCTGCAACTGTGATTCAGGTTTACATTCTATTTCTTATTTTTGGATAAGTAACTGGTGTAACCTACCTTAATGAATACGTAATGCATTGGATTTCTTTCCCTCCTTGTTCTTATTCTGTTTCTGTTTTATATAGTACCACGAATACAGGTTCTATGAAAAGATTCTTACGGCTTCACTCAACGCAGGAAACCGCAAAACGATGGATAATGTTACCTTGGGAATCTTTTATTCCCCCTAGAGAGGATAGTCGTTGGGAAGGCATTGGAAGGTCTGTTGTGCAACAGGCTTTGGCGTCAGACACGGGTCGTTTTGCCTTTGAAGAATGTGCCATCGCCAGACAACAGTTAGAAATTCTTGTTCAGTCTGTAGGATATGATACAAATGTTTTTGTATTCGGTGGTTTGGTGGTTTTGGGACTCCTGGAGGTTGGAGGGGATGTGGATTTTGTGGGTGTGATGGATGTTGAGCCTGGAATTGGGGAGGCAGGGGAAATTGTGTCTCGTCTGTCCAGAGAGATGCGACGACTTGGGATGAAGAGCAGTGCTTTGCCAAGAGCTCGTGTTCCTGTTATAAAGGTGGATCGAGCAAGCAAACTGCTTCCCGGTACTCCACTTCATCACTTGTCTGCATGTGGATTGTTTCAATTTACTCGACAGCTAAATGATGGTGAAACACAATCATTCAAGACACGAATGCATGAAAACTATTCTGCTACAAACGTGGATTGGAACAACAATCAACAGTTTGCGACAGTTGAATTTAATTCCACAACGGCGCTCATCTCTGCATTAACACAAATAAAACGTCATGAAGGAATCGATATTCCTCTTCGTCTCCCAGTTGATTCACGAAATGGTCCTGAACTGTATAGACTCCCCTTTGATTTTTGTTTCTCATCTATCGGTTTAAGAAATTCGTACCTTTTGAGTGACACCCTTTCATATTATGTCTTTTCCAGGCACTTACTTCTGTTGTTAAAAAAATGGGGTCGTAGTAGCGGGGTTGTTAATTCAATAGATGGCCTTCTTGCAAGCTATGCTTTGACTGTCATGTGTGTCCATTTCCTGATTAAGGTTGGGAAACTTTCTAAAGTGTCAACTCTTCGTTCAACAGACGAACCCCAACTTCTCCCACTGTTTCCAGAATATCGCCCACTGCATGATGGTAAAGATCTGGATGTTGCAGAGCTTGGGTTTTTAACGGCAGCTTTCTTCGAATACTATGGTCATGTGTTTGATTATGAAAAAAGTGTTGTATGTACCACAAATGTGAATCTCCTTAAGAAAACAATGCGCTGGGAAAAGTCTCCTGGGCTGGAGACTGGGCGACCACCGTATTTTGAGTTTGCCATCAAGGACCCTTATGGTTTGGATAATATAGGAAGAAACCTTGATCGGGAAGCCACAGAATACGTTAGAGATGCTCATATTGCCGCCTTAAAATCTATTCTCCAGGACAAAAAGGATCCCGAGTTTACTATAAATACCATTACACAATCCCCTCCGCGACCTCAAAGGAAGAATCGCACCTTGGCCTCCAGGGGAATAGCCTCTACAAGCTATTCACCCGATCAACTAGAGGCTCATCACATGTTGAAGAAAATGGAATTTCATGAACGTCGAAAAGCTATGGAACGATTTGGTCAACGAACTGTGAGACGTACAGAGCAACAGCGTGTTGTATCAAATGTTGCCAATGACGTTCTCGGATGGATACGTAGCGATGATTCATAATAACAACAAAAGATATATACATATATCCAAAGGCTGTTGAAAAAAAAGAAAGAAAATATGAAGCCAAAGACGAAAGAAAGTATTCTTTTGTACATCATGGATTTCTTTTTTTTTTTCTTTTTTTTTTTTTGCGTGTGTAGCTGTTCCTGCATGTGTTCTTGTTGTTTCTTCTTGCCCTTGAAACCGAATGGATACGTAATTGGTTGCTTTTGGATTTCCTTTCCTTCTTTTATTTGGTGTTTAGGCTAACATGGATAATCTTCTCAAGAAGATTCACTGGTCTCCCAAGCTACAATTGACCTTTAGTGTGGAATCACAACCCAGTGAAACGGATAGCCCATGGCTTGCATTCAGTCAAATCTTACCAGGTCTTTTTGTGACATGTGAGGAAACTATCTGCAATCGTACGTTTGCACAAGAAAATGGAACTGCCCTTATACTGGCATTGAATGGAGGAAATTATGTAGCACCCTACAGAGTATATGAGTATTCTTCTGATTTACAGCGCTGTATTTATACAAAGTTACCGTCGTTTGATATTTTTTTGACTCAACTTGATTCCTATACATCCAGTCAAATACCCGAGGATATCCATTTACGAAAGGTTTTTATCCGTTCGGTTTCCGCTGAAGATAGCCCTACGTACGACATTAGCCGTCATTTTGCCGAGCTGTGTACATTGATTGAACTTGTGATGCTAAATCAAAGGAGAAATGAACATAGTTCTGGGTGCTTGCCTGCAGTAGTTGTACATTGTCTTGTGGGTGTGAGTCGATCTGTGGCAGTGGTTGTGGCCTATATTATGAAACGAAGTGGTTGCTCTAGAGATGAGGCTCTTTTATCAGTGAGAAAGTCCCGTTCTATTGCCAATCCTAATCCCGGTTTTCTGGCACAACTTTCGTATTGGGAAAAGAGTGGACATTATCGTGTTGCTGATAAACTGGCTGCTTCCATCACTGCACATGAATTGTGTGAAAGAGAAATGTTACAAGTGTTTATGAAAAATTATTTTCCCTTGATTCTTCATGTTAATAAGATGGTGTATGATAGAGAGTTTTTTGGTCTTGTTTTAGCTGAAGCAGGTCTCGATGAGACTGACCTTTGCTATGTACTGAAAACAATTTCCAATTACATTTCATCCTCTATATCTGATGAGGTATTTTTAGATGTACCTTTTTTTTTTAGTAATATCTGTGAAATAATCGCAAGTTTGGCTCGTTTTGTTCCATCTTTACTGGCATATTCTGATGAAAGACCGCAATATTACTTTGATGATGCTCTCTATTTTGGCATTTGTAAAAGTCTTGCTGGTTTGGGATCTTCGCATTCCTCCTCGCTTATTATTAATTCATTTTGCTCTTTGCTTCAAGGTATTGATGCAAAACATCTTTCAAGAAATCCTTCAGGACAACCACGAAGTTTTGATTCTACCAAGAAAAAAGCTGGGAGAATCCCTGAAGAGTTGAAACTTTCATTTCCTTTTCTTCCCTTTTTGGCGCCCTTTGCAGCGGGGTTCGTACAACAACAAGTTGGCGAGTTTGGGAACGAACGCTGGACAACTCAGGAGGCTGACAAAAAACTTCATGATGTATTATCATTGTTTCGAGACAATTTTCTTTTAACAGCTTCTGGGTCGGTGTGTTCTTCTTCAACTTCCATGACAAGTCGCTGGCATGCAAGCTCACTCCTGCGGTATCTGGAATTTGACATGGAGGTGAAAGTGATGGAAGGTGTAGAAAGAGGTGCTACTCTGTCGAAAGCGGTGGGTCCTTATATTTGCCTGGATCAGTTGGATTTAAACGTGTGCATGGTATGGGTACGCAAACTTGCAGGCGCAGTTGTAGGAACGCGTTTTTTTTATGATGCAGTAGATCGTTATTTTACTAAACACTATGGTGCTGTTTTCCCTCCGAATGCGGAGCGTTTACTGGCTGATAGATTTACACCATGGCAAGAGGTTTCTGATATATTGCAATCTGCAAGTAAGTTGTACGCCCAAAAATGCGGTGGGGAGCCACCTGATCTCTTGTCATGGATAAAAGAAGAGATGAGTTTACTAGTTTCAAATGGCACTGTGGCCTTCCCTAATATTTTGTAGCGATTCAGAATTAGAGTGAATTTATGTGTGTGTGTGTGTGTGTGTGTGTGTGTGTGTGTGTATGTGTTCTTTTTACTAATCATTGTCTTTTTTCCTCCATCTCCATCCCCTCTCTCCTTTTTGTTGTTATTGGAATGGTGCTGCCCAGTTTATATGAAATAATGGTGTTTTGATACTCATCAGATTCCACATTACTGTTGACATGTGATTCTTCTTTTTCTGTGTGTGTATTTCTTTTTCTGATCTTGTCATTATTATTATTATTATTACTATTATTATTATTATTTTGCTTCAAAAACGAAAAAAAAAATTAAAGAGTTATTTTAAGACGTAGTTCTTTATTTTGAAATGGCAAGTGCTTTTGATGACCTTACGCGTCAGTTTTTAAAGCGTAACTATGACATCTTTGACAGAGATAAAATTGGGCGTGTGCCTCTAACAGATCTTCTTCTTCTTCTGCAGATTTGTGGTGCCACGCCGACTGAAGCAGAGGTAGAGTCCTGGAAGGGCGATGCAGATCCCGATGGACGTGGATCTATGAACTTTGAAGGATTTTGTCGTGTCATGATGACAGCCTTCAAAACAATGAAGACCGCAAGAGACCTTAAGGAGGCGTTTCAGGGTATAGATCCCGATGGCAAAGGGCTGTTGTCACAAACTGAGCTGCGGTATTATTTGACAACGTACGGCGATTGCTTAAGTACAGAAGAAATGAACGAATTTGTGGAGGAGATGCTCTCTGAGATGGATATGGAAGGTAACTTTGTGTATACAGATTTGGTTTACAAGATGACCCCAGACATGCTCCATTGACATTTCTTTTTTTTCTTTTGGTTATATTTATATATTGCTGTTGTTGGTGTTGCACGAAAAGGATGTATAGCACCACTGAAGAGATGTGAATGTATTTTAGTGTTGCTTAGACAAAACTATTTGTTCAAGTTTTGTCTTTTTGTTGATTATTTCTTTTTCTTTGTGCGTGCGTGGTGTTTTTTTTTGTGTGTGCGGTTCTGTTTGAATCCAGATTCCTTCTCTCTATGGTACTCTATTCTGCTCTTTACTGTTATTATTATCTTTTTCCTTATTATTATTGTTATTATTATTATTATTATTATTCCCTTCCCCCCACCCCTTCATTCCTCCCTTAAGCGAGAATGGCGACTATACCTGTGATTCTGGAGGACACATTCACAGTCACGGCACTCAATCCGGACGGCGTTGTGTACATTAGAGTGTCCCGGATTCAGTGCAAAAACGACCGTGGAAATCTCACCATCACCTCCGACATAAACACGGAGGAGTTCCCCGTGAGTCTGGGCGAGCGCCTCACCATAATGCTCGCGAACTCCATCGAGCTGTCTGGGCAGACCGGATCGAAGCACTACGACCAGAGCGTCTACCACCGCGAGACACGCCTGCAGGACTGCGACTACGCCATGCACGGGCGCGTGTACGGGCATGAGGTGGATGAGAGCAGCTTAGACGTGAAGGTGCACATCAGCTGCGGCGGACTGCTGACACAGGTGATCGGTAGCCCGCAGAGCCTGCGGGACATTCACTACAATAGCGATGTCTACATCTTAATCAAATGTGTGGGGAAGTGAAGGAATGATTTGTCGTTGTTTTTGTTTTTGTTTTGGCTTCTTTGGATGATGATGATTGATCTTAATGGACGTGCGTCCTCAATCATATATATATATATATATATATATATATATATATACATACATAAAAATGGGAAACAAAATAACTAAAAAATACTTATAGACGCAGAAGTGAAATTGATACATCAAGAGATTTTTTTTTTCTCTTGTGCGTGTTCTTCCTTTTTTTGTTCCCTGATCAAACAAACGGAAATAGTAAATAACAATAATAACCATAATTAGAAGAAGAGTAAAAGAGATACAGTGTGGAGCGGTGTTCACCCTTGACCATCTCTCTCTTTCTACATCTATATGCATATATTTACTATTTGAATATTTCTTATGTTGCTTTTGTTCCTCTCCTCTTTCATTCTTTCTTCCTCCTCTTCATATTATCATTGTTATTATTATGACTTCGCTGCTAAACGAAATTGGGTTCGATTGCCTGTGGCCCCATAAGTAATAGGTATGAGGCGATCCCGAAACGAAGTTCTCATCTCTCTCTGGGGGCCGTTTCTATGCCACCAACGTTGCGCCAACACAGATGTGAAGCAACCGTATCGCCGTCGTTCTTCCGATCCTCAGACGATTAGGGAAAAGAGGAATTTCCAGAGAGACATGAAATTCTCCAAGCAGCGCCCTCTTCCAACCGCTCCATGGCTCCAGGACAAGAAGCGAACCTACATGGACGATGCAGAGCGGCTGTATGGAAGGAAAGAGACATGGTGCAAAATTAAAGACGAGGCATTGCGTGAGAAGTTGGCCTCTTTGCTGCAGGACTATCTGAAGGACATGATCGATGCGACCAAGCTGGAGGTTCGGAATGCTAAGAAGTACATGCGACTCTCCGACCAGTTGGATGCTGAGTATCGTAGTTATGTGGCAGCGGCAACTTTTTCTTCCCCACATCTTTTGCGCTCGTGGGCGAAAACGGTTTGTCAAAACGAGGAAGAAGAGAAACGTATGCTGACCACATCAGATGATTCTCATGATGCCTTTTTGTCAGAAGAAGATGCCGACGGTACTGCTCTGAGAAGGGGGGAAGCGGCTGGGGGAGGAAATGAAAATGATGAGGAGGAAGAAAAAGAACATGAGGAGACACGCACGGCGCGGAAAAAGTTTTTGGAAGCACGACGCCGTCAAGGTGAGGAGGCAATTCTAGAAAACACACCCGCCACCATGGACCTGCTGAGGGAGGAGAAGCGAAATGCCCCTTATTCGGCATTTCCGTTTCTGCGGCAGCGGGCTGTGGAGGAGGAGACAACACTGGATCCTTCGTTAGTTGACTGGACGGCAAAGTATTTCCCGGACGATGATGATCGCACCTTCTCTTTTCCACCAAAGCTGCACATGCATACAGAAGAAAAACAAGAAAGAGGAGGAGACGGGCATGGTGGTAGTAGTAATGGTGTTGTTGGTGATTTATTATCGGGTCCCAGGCCGAGTGCGCGTCGTCGGTTGCAGCGCTCGCTGCGGTTGCATGAAGACATGCATCGACCCACATTTGACGCGGAAGGATTTTTCTACCGGGTCCGTCGTCAAGGCAACGAGGAGGACCGTGCACCAAAGCCGCGGGCGGCGCGTGGCTCCGATGCACATAGCGACCGGGATCGTGAGGTGGTGAAGGTGCCGTGGGACACAGTGGTGAAGGCGAAGGAACAGGGGTACTCGGCGGATATCTTGCGTGCAAAGGAACGACTAGTGCGCCTTTCAAGAGGTGAGGATCCAAAGACAATTCCATGAGTTTGTTCTTCCTGTTTTTGGTTGTTGTTGTTGTTGTTGTTAATATATTTTTCTTTTTTTATTTTGAGCACTCTCTTCCTTATCAACATTATTTATCATCCGCACTGCAAATGGGCTGACAGATTATTCTGATAATGTATTTTTGATCCTATGCAGAGAGAATGATGAAGTTGCTTTCTCTTTCTTTTATTTATTCATTCTTCGGGAACCGTGCGTTGGGTAGGGAGAAGCAGGATCCTTGATTCACCGTGTATGCTAGCAACATGCTTAAAGGGCCATGTCATTAAGTATAGTGCAGATAATGGTGCTGGTATCATCAGACCACTGCTGCAGCCTGCCACCAGTGTTTATTCGCCTACAGGATTATTGATAGATGTGAAACCAAGCGATCAAATTATGTTTTCTGTGGAAGATGTGCACATGACATGCATGGAGCAAACAGTACATGCAAAGTGCGAGAAGAGATCCTTTGCAATAGTTCCAGTTGTAGCTAAGGGCTGTTTTGTTCGCTTCAGCTTACAGCATGACTACATGACAAGAAGAAACTTCGGAGTGGGTGCAACTCCGGTGTTTCAGGCGAAAAACATTGTTGTGATGGATGAGTCATCATTGCAGAGTTCTTCACATTACATGAGCAAACTTGAATGGTTGACGTGGAAGGATGAGGAGAGGCGTTTGAATGATTTACTTCACAGCAAAAACTGGAGGGGTCCTCCCTCGTCGGCCTCTCATGCTTTCAGACAGAATTCACACACTATCATGCCTATCGATTTCTAAGATTGGATGATTGATGTGCAGAAAATACACAGACGTATTTTTTTTTTTTCATTCTTTTGCTGTTCTTACGAGGACTCACTTCCTGAGTAAAGAACAAAAAACACTGGGGTTGTGAAGAGGAAAGAAAAATAAAATATTTATCTCTCCCTCTCTCATTCCGTTCGAAATGGAGGTGAGACGAGAGCATTCAAAGAAATATATGTATCTATGTATATGTGAAATGTGTATTCCCTTGTTTTTTTTATTTTCCATTTCTTCCCCCCACCTCTCTCTTTTACCCTGCTGTAGGGATAACGAAGAAGTACCACACACACATACAGGTGAGAACAGCAACAAAAAAAAACGAGAAACATAGTTAAATCAACCATATTTTGCAGCTAACTAACGATCTATCCATGTTCCGTGTCTCTTGTGTCAGTCGTATGGCGCCATGCTGCGTGCTCTACAACAAGGGGAAGGTGATCTCGTGGATGTCCGGCCGCGGCTTCGGCTTTATCGAGGACGACGCGGACAAGAAGCAGCACTTCGTGCACTTCTCCGCGCTACAGACGGAGACGGGCGGCTTCCGCGCCCTCACCGTAGGCCAGGAGGTTGAGTTCGAGGTCGCCTCGCAGGACGGCCGCACCCGCGCGGAGAACGTCACGTCGCCGGGCGGGTCGAAGCTCCCGTCGGGCCCGCGCCCACCGGAGGGAATGGGACGCGGCCGCGGTGGGTTCGGCGGGCGCGGCGGGCGCGGCTTCGGCGGCAGAGGGCGAGGCGGTGGCGACAACCAGCAGGGCGGCCACCAGAGCTTCAGCGACGATTTTTAAGTAAGATAAAGAAAGAGGGGAAGGAAGCACGGCGATGGGCGGCATATGCTGCACTTAGGCTGTGCGGATTGGAGGAGGTGAGTGAAATGAAAGGAGTAAGGAGTAGCTGTTTTTTTTTTTTTGTGTGTGTGTCCAAAATGTGCCGTCTGAGTGCTTCGGCTGTCATGGATGGTGGGGTAAACGAAAATATCTCTAAAGCATCCGCACACCCTTCCCATTTTCTTCCATTTCCTTTCTTTCTTTTAGGAGGAGAAGGAAGGGGGAAAAAATAAGGGAATGGGATCGGAATGACGTCGAGATGAAGGTAGGAAGCTGGAGTGGTGTGTATGTGTGATGGAAGAGCAAATAAGAAAAAAAGGGGGCAGGAAAAACCTATTCTATGGTAGTAAATAAGGAAACGAAGACGGAAATGACAATGATGATAATATATACATAGAGAAAGGGAGAGGAGTAAAATCGCACCCGTTTCCATTTTATTCACATTCTGGGTGGATGCTCATATCACTCTTTCATGCACAGAATACGAGGACAAATAGATGAATCAGATATGCAAAGGAAATAAAATAAAATAAAACTAGAACAAAAAAAAATGAGGGAAATAATAATAAATAAAAAAACTAAAAGAAAAACTGAATTGAGAGAATCACGTCAGACATCCCCCATCTTACCTCTGTAGTAGCCACTTTAGAGAGAAAGAAATAAAGAGAGAAAGAACCACGTTGTTCCTCAGAATGGTATGAGCTGAATGCGTCTTCTTCAAGATTGAATTGACATTCGTGCTTTTTTTCTCATTTTGTTCACTTTTTTTTTTGGTTTTGGTTTTGTCTGTCGGTTTCTTTATGTTTTCTGCTTCTTTTTTCCCATTTTTTTGGGGGGTTTTGTTTTCTTCCCTTCTTACTTCTTTTGGGATGTTATGGGTGGCTATGGAAGGGGATCTCACTTCGCTCCTCCTCCTCCTCTCTTTCTCTCCATATCCTCTTGTTAACGTGGTTTGAACTAGCTTCAGTAGTGTACTGTAATAATAAGAGGATACATACGCACATACATCTACACATAATTGTTGTTCTTAACATTATTTCTGGGTAACTTGACACGGATAAACAAACATGGCTTCTCAGTGCATTGAAAATTCGAGTTGCGATTGCCCCATGTGTAGACTCATGTGCTACATGTCGGGGATGTATGGCAACCAGCGACAAGCTTCTAGACATGTAATGCTCTCTCGTCCGTCGCCTTACTTTACAGAAACAGGAGGTCTTCCCCCACCATTACCCGCACTGAATCACACTCATCTTCAGAGAAAACTTCGCGTGTGCCCTGTGTTTGAGGCCTACGGTTTTTGCCCTTATGTCCGTGTTTGTTTCTTGCCCCATGTTGGTGGAGTTGTGCCATTGGTACAACGAGCAGCGGACGCCGAAGAGGAATTTAATCGACTTGTTGCAAAATCGCGCTCTGAAGAAGAACAGGATGTATGGATCTGCTCTGTGTGTGGCTATGATGGCGTAGTTGAGAGTAATGTAGACAAAGTCGGTGAGATGTACTACTACCGCCAATGTCCTCGTTGCTCTTTAATGTGTTATTATCCCCATCTGTTGTATTTAGTTGATGCCGTGCTTCAAGCAAGCGGTGATGACTATCAGATGTTTAAAACGGTGATAGATCGGTACCGAGAGAGAATACCAGACATTTTGAAAATCCCGCTGACATATGAGGCACACCGTATCTCCTCCATGGCCTTTGCCTGGAGTTTAGTTTCACCGAAATCCGTGAAGGATGCACTGGATGCCGCCTATCGCGCTCTACCACAAATGACGTCTCTTGTCAGCATTGGTAGCGGCAGTGGATACATAGAACATATTTTTAACAGAGTTGCAAACGGCGTGGGTGCGGTTCCACGAGACCCCGATGCCTCCCTTGGCCCGTCCTCCTTCGAAGGTGTCTACGCCTCTTTCTACCCAGGCAAGAAGCTATCCATCTTTGCCTTTGACGAGGTGACGCTGAACTGCCCGTACAGCGTGGGGGTCTCGATAGGCGGGCCGGCATCCGTCCGGTCCCTGCACTGCCCCACAGCTGTTCTGCTCTTGTGTTGGCCGCCCTTCGGATCGGCGCAGGACGAACAGAGCTCGATGGGCTTCGAGGCGTTAGAGTACTTCACACAGGCCGGCGGCGAGGTGGTTATATACATCGGGGACGAGGCGTCAACCGGGGACTGGAGATTTCACGAGCTGCTGCACACACACTACAAGCTAGTTAAGGATTATACGGTGCGTCGCGAGTTGCGCAGGTGGTACCCGCAAGAAATGGGCCTCGTGTATGCAGGGAATGATACAATCGGCGTGTACAAAGTGAGACCACGGCCACTGTATTATTCACAATGATGGTAGGGAAGCAGTGCGTGTCTATTTGTGGGTGGTTATGTATGTATGTAATGCTGGAATTTATACCCCAACCACATATATATATATATGGGCCTGCGTTTTTCTTGCTCTCTTTTTTGCAACTCGTTGTGAGCAAGTGCGAGAGAGGCGAGGATTAACCTTCTCTAATAAATTTTATAAAGTTGGCTTCTTTACAGACACCATCATAGCCACAATATATATAGGAAAAAAAAACATGCTCATGCACATGCACAAAAAAAAATTCTTTCTACCCACTGAAAGCGTTTTCCTGATATAATTATTATTAAATTTCCTTTTTGTTTTTTTCTTTGTTTAGGAGTGGATTCTTTTTGACACAAGTGGGGTAGAGCTAACTGTGGATTTGGGAACCTGAAGAAATGAGAAGGCTAATGAAGAAGAAAAAGAAAAAGCGTACACATAAAAGAAGATGTGCGAACTCATATCCATTTATCTACGTTTATGTATCTATGTATACACTAAAGAAAATGAAAAGTAAAAAAAAATGGAGGGACGCTCACACACGTACAAACAAAAGGAGGAAGCATTCCACCGTTAATCATTTCGTTTGACGTATAAATCTCACATGCTTAAAATGGGTGATCATCTTCTGTGAGGGGGCAAAGAAGATTAGATCAATGTCGTGGGCGTTTTTTTTTTTTGCTCTTTGTCGTTCGCTCGTTTGTTTGTGTTTTTTTAGAGGGGTTTGTCCTCATTCTACAGCTCACTTTCTGAAATTGGTTTTATATTACATGCAAAGAAAAATAAGGATGAAGAGAGAATGAATAACTTTGCTCATATTATCTTTTTTTTTCCTGGATATTAGAGTGCTGTACCTGCATACAGACATATGCTTATATCTATCTGTATGCGTCTATGCAACTGTTGTTAATTATTATTATCACTACTGATGTATTTCATCAGACAATATCGTCTCCGTTTCTTTTCTTTTCTTTTTTTTTTTCGAACTCATGTCTTCTTTTTCTCCTTGTTGCTCTTCAATGTATTCCGTTTCGTTGTAGATTTTTCTTTTCTCTTCCCCCCCCTCACTACCTTATTGGATGCCAATAGGCGGATTTCGCCATTGAGGCACTTCCAGATCTGCTTTTCGTGTAGCCCTGATTTATTTATTCTTCATGTGTTGTGATGAATCAGTTCGAGTTGTTCGTCGCACACTCAGAGAGCGCCCGGTCGGATGCGTGGCGCCACGTTCGCCGCCTGCGGGAGTTGGACACCCGCATCGATGAGGTCATGCGGCGCCTCCGTGAGATTGCGGCACACATGTCGGCAGCCGACGGCGTGAAAGGGAAAGGCGGCGGGCGCAGAAACGGAAATGTCAGCAGGAAGAGAGAGCGCAAGTCCGATGCGGATAATGTCGTGGAGGTCGTCGACGTTGATGATATTTCTGAGAGCGATGCGGAGGTGCGCTCGGAGGCATCTGTAGTTTCACTGGAGGAGGCGGGCGCGCGATTGTTTTGGGAGTACCGCACGTGCCGCCGCCGTGCCGAGCGCTACGCAGTCGAGCGGGAGAAAGTCGCGGAGGAACTGCGGGCGTGCGGGGATGAGATCAACGAGTACTTCGCGGTGCACATGGCGCAACTGCGGAAGGCGCTGCGTGCTGCCGAGGGAGGATCCTCCTCGTGAAAATATTTCACAGTAAAAAAGAAAAAGAGACAAAAGAAATGGATGGGGGAAACTGCTCTTTTGAAGAGGGTGTGTATATATGACATTGAGTACGTACCGAAAAGAGAAAAAGAAAAAGAGAGACAAGCAGAAACAAACAAAATAATAATAATAATAATGATAGTAATCAGCAGGTAGTCTTGTCTCATGATTTTTGTGCTAATTGTTTGTTATAGTTGTATATCTCTCTTCTATCACTTCTTCTTTTTTATTTTTTCTTGTATGTTCTGTTTACTCTACCTATCTATCTATCCCAAACGTTCTTGTCTGTATTGGGCGAGGTATTCGTGAAGAGAGACACCACGCAGAAAAGCAAAAAAGAAAGAGGGCAAGCTGCTCCTTCAACGCCCCTGGTTTATTTGCAGGAAATACAATGACGACAATTCAGCGGAAGGCCCCGCGCCTCTTCACAGGTGCTGTTTTCCCAGAAGAAGTCAGTCGTGGTCTCGTGGCTTTTGCGCAGCGTCACAATTTAATGAGTGATGTGTGGGTGCCGAAGAGACTTGTGGGGAAAGTGCAGCCCGGCATCACTCTTCTGCCCAATGCAATCCTCTGCGACGTGTCACTTATGCCGGGATGTGGAGCCACGGACTGTAATGAAATCGGCTATGATCGCTTGTTGGTAAATGCCGCACACACGACGGATAGTTATTTCTTTGAGTCCTACCAGAGCGGCATCTCACGGGGTCTGCACGGGGCACTTGCACTGACACAGTTTGGCACACCACAGCGTGATTTTGGGTTTTCCCAAGCCGCCATGGAGGGAAATGAGAAGCTGTTCAAAAGTCCATATTGGCTGAGGTGTGGGAAAAAAAAACGTCAATGGATAAATGCAGAAGAAACACATCACCCGGGACGATATAATCCTTTCGACTGCACCTCATACGTGCCGCATACATGGACGAATCAATTCTTTCCGCAGGTCGCAGCCAAGTTGATGCGACGAAAGGCATCTAGGTTTGGGTACATTTCCCGCACGTGGATAACTCTGAAGGAGGGGGAGGCACACGGGACCAAAATTGATACCAAACGAATAAACGACAGTCCCCCGATATTTGTTTCTTTTTTTTCTGGGAGAGGAGATGTACAGTGCGTGGAATATTTCTGCGCCGATCAGTTTGAGGATCCCGCCGTGTTTCCCACTCGACGGGAAATTGATCTCGCCGCAAGTGGTGTGTACATAGGCGCAGAGAAAGTGCGTGGTTACCCTTTACTCGCCTCATTGGCGGCGGAGTCATCCTCAGCTGTTCGGCATCGTCAACTCGCAGAAGAAACATCCAAGTTTTCTGAACCGGTTCTCTTTGGAGTGCCGCACAATGTTGCTACATCCGTGTTAAATTCCGGATTCAAAGACTCACTTCGGAAATTCGCACTTCTCCGTGGGTTTTCTCGCCTTGAGTTTCTTCTTCACACCGCAGAGGTCTCCACGCAGTTGAGACTAAAGCCACAGGAACAGGGCATTGTCTACAATCTACCTGTGAAGCCCAATGCATCTTTTGCCGAACAGGATTCTTTTTGTTTTTTCAACGCACAACAGTTTGAGGAGTCAACTGTGGTGGAGGAAATGATAAGAAGAACTCCAACACATTTCTTCTTTCAGCACCCGCTTACTGGAGTGGTGATGATGGAGTGTGCACGGGCACAGTGCGCAAATCCGAATTATTCACAAACATGGATACCCAATTCTGTACTGGAGTATATTTCTGGCATATGGAAACTCTCTTCGAGTGCTGTTGGTGTTGCCGGACATAAAGGATTGCATACATCGACCATCACACTGTATAACACAAAGGATATGGACATACCACAAGAGGCGTTGGAGTGGTGGCCAAAGTACACCCCACATGATGTACAGAACAGAATGTATTTTGGCAAAAGGAAAATGCTCTTGTCATTGCGTGCGTGGGAGCAGGGCTATACATCCCCGTTGTGGGTAACACAGTCATTAATGACACGCGTTGGTGGAATAGCAAGAAAACAAAAGCGTCGACGGGAAAGTCTCCTCCGAGGAAAGCCATTTGAAAAACCGCCTACTGTGCTCATGGATGAAGGAGAGTACATCAACGTGGAAGAGATTGAGAATCCTGAAGTTCTCCTTGCAAGCGTTTCGGGAGCTTGAAGTGAGAAGTAAAGGATTTTGTCTAAAAGCATTTTGGTCTTTTGTAACTCTGTGTGTGTGTGTGTGTGTCTGTGTGTTATCGTGCCCCTGCTGACAATGAGAGTTTGTGGAAAACATCTTTTGGGGATTACGGCATCCGCCTCTCAAGTGCATAATAATAAACGAAAAAAAATTAAACAACAGCAACAACAGATTTTGCTAGTTGAGGTTCTCTTGGATTGTTTCCTTTGTTTTTCTTTTATATTTTCTGATTGTTTTTATTTTTTTATTCTTTTTTCTTTGGTTCAGAGTTGTGGTGCTTTTCCCTTTTTTTCTTGTTCCCCTTCCCCCGTCCTTTGTCTTCTTCACAATCATTTTCTTTGTTTGATTCTCTCATAGCCCATTTTCATATTATGAGGTAAAGACTTTTCTCTTTTTTTAAGCTTCTTGGGTGTTTTTTTGTGTGTGCGTTTGTGTATATGTTTTCTCTCCTGTTCTTGTTTTGTTTCAGATTCTTTTTTTTTTAATGTATTTCTGCAGCTGGGTCCAATAGTTCCAGAATATATACATAAATATACACATAAATATGCCACCTCGTCGAAAGCGCTCACGGGAGGAGAGACAAGCGCACAACGACCGCGAAAATAATGATAATAATACCGATGATGATAGAGATGAGGAGGACGAGGAGGAGCTTGGCGAGGACCTCTTCGGGGATAACTACGAGCAGGACTACCTCCACCTGGAGGAGGAGAGCGAGGTCGCGGAGGACGATGTTGAGGACGACAATGACTGGATCGATGACACCAGCGACGTGTCTGTCATTTCTGACTCGGGCCGTCTGGCCGTTGATGCGATGCTGGACAGGCGGAGGGAGGTCGAGCGGCGACTCCGCTTGGAGCAGCGGGAGCTGGAAAAGGGCGTGTTTAGCGACATCGATGACGAGGAGTCTCTTGTCAGTGCAGAGAGTGACTACTACAATGCCGATGCAGCCGGTGAAAACAACGGGGAGGGCGGAGCTGGGCAAAGCAGAGAGGATGCACACAACGGTGGTGATGAGGAGGGTGGTGGGAGTGGAGGCATAGACAACAAAGACGATGGTGTCTATGTTCGTGGTGACATGGAGGCGATGGACTTTGATTGGCGACAACCCCAGTGCGATTTGGTAGAGTGGCTCGCACAGGAGCTTCCTCGACGGGTTGTTAAGAATCGCATCTATAACTTTTACTTGAACTATGTGGAAAATGGCGTAAGTGTTTATGAGCAAAAAGTGAATTTAATGACACGTGAGAATGAGCAAAGCTTTCAGTTGAGTTATAGTCATTTAAGCCGTGCCTATGACTCCGTCTTGGCATTGTGGTTGGTCGATGTCCCAGATCTTATGATTGAGTTATTGGAAGATGCTGCAAATTACTTTGTTTTCCGTTTATTCCCGCACTATAAGAAAGTACATCGCCATATTTTGGTTAGAATTTGTGATTTACCATTATGTGATCCTATTCGTGACTTTCGACAAATTCACATGAATGTGTTGGTACGTGTGGAGGGTGTGGTAATTCGACGATCTCCTGTTTACCCGCAAATGCAGGCTGTTCGATATGACTGTGTTCGCTGCAGTTACATCATTGGGCCCATTTACCAACGTGGGGACCGAGAGCAACGGGTGACTTTGTGCCCAAGTTGTCATAGCAAAGGACCTTTCCGTGTGAATATGGCACTTACAGAGTACCGGAATCATCAGACCATTTTGCTTCAAGAATCCCCAGGAAAAGTCCCACCTGGTCGTCTCCCACGTAGTTTAGAGGTGATTCTTACGAATGATCTCATTGATCGTGCCAATCCTGGGGAGGAAGTTGATGTCACCGGTATCTATAGAAATAACTTTGATCCGCTGTTGAACAGTCGTCAAGGGTTTCCTGTCTTTACTACTGTATTACATGCAAACAATGTGATTCGACGGAATGCAGAAGTTGACAGCTTTAGGCTTCCGGAGGATGAGAGAGCGCGTATTATGGAACTAGCAAAACATCCCAATTTAAAACGCAAGATGATTCAGTCTATTGCGCCGAGTATACATGGCCGGGAGGATATAAAACTTGGCCTGCTCCTTGCCATACTTGGCGGCGTGCCAAAAGATGTGGGCGGGGATCAGTCCCACCGCATTCGTGGTGACATCAACGTCTTGCTGGTTGGCGACCCGGGCTGCGCCAAGTCTCAGTTCCTCAAGTTTGTCGAGAAGACAGCCAACCGGGCGGTGTTCACAACCGGGCGGGGCTCCACTGCGGTGGGGCTGACCGCCTCCGTGCACAAGGACCGAGTGACGGGGGACTTCGTCCTGGAGGGCGGCGCCCTCGTCATCGCGGACCGCGGCATCTGCCTCATCGACGAGTTCGACAAAATGTCCGATCAGGACCGCACGTCCATTCACGAGGCGATGGAGCAGCAGACGATATCCGTCGCGCGCGGTGGGATCGTCACAACGCTCTCGGCGCGCTGCTGCATCGTCGCCGCGGCGAACCCAATCAGCGGGCGATACGACCCGTCCATGTCGTTTGATGCAAACGTGAACCTCACAACGCCAATTCTCTCACGCTTTGACTTGTTGTTTGTTGTGCGGGACGAGGTCAATGTGGAGATGGACGAGAAGCTGGCAACATTCATCTGCCACTCGCACATCCGCAATCACCCCCGCTCGCAGGAGGAGAGTAAACGTACAGAGCGTGAGCTGCACCAGCAACTCTCCAAATTGCGTTACGCCTTGGAGAACGCATCGACGGAGGAGGAACGTGCAGCCATTGATGAGGAACTGCAGAACCTGCGGCAGCACATGCGGGAGAAGCCGCTGGAGGAGGATGACGATCCATCGAGTCTGAAACCACTGCCGCAGTCTCTGTTGCGGAAGTATATTTTGTATGCGAAGGCACACTGCCACCCGCGTGTTTCAAACATCGATGCGAACACAATCGCAAGACTTTACACGGAGCTTCGACAGGAGTCAAAACATGGTGGTGTGGCGATCACAGTTCGTCACATGGAGTCTGTGATTCGTCTGGCTGAGGCGCACGCACGTCTCCATCTTCGTGATTTTGTCCGCGATGAAGATGTGACTGCCTCCATCTCTCTCTTCTTGCGCTGCTTTATTCAGACACAAAAGTACAGTCTGCGCAGCGCGATGGAGACTCGCTTCCGGAAGTACTTCGACTCGGAGATGGAGCCGCTGCCGCTCATCCAGCATCACATTAAAGTGGCGGTGCACTCAATCCGCGCCTTTGAGCGGCAACTCTCCGGAGGCGTGGAGCCAACGAGAGTGCGCATTGACGTGTCGCAGCTGGAGCACTGCACGATGAATGTATCCCGCGAGGCATTGAGTGCATTTTTTGATTCCGAGGAATTTAAGAAGGAGTACACATTAATTCGTGACCCCGCGACAGGGGCACCACTTCAAATAGAACACTCGCTGAGATGATTCCTGTTTTTTTTTCTTATTGTTGTTGCCTTGCTCCTTTTTGTTTTGTCCAGCAGATAAGAGAAGGGGAAAAAGTAATAGTACAAGGTAATTTACAAGACCATCTGGTCTGATCTGTGATTTTTGTCGTTGTTGGTGTTTGTGTCTGTGTATATGTGCTTTGGGCTCCTCTTTACTTGTGGTTGCATCTCTGTGTACTTTCTCCTTCTTCCTTCTTTTACGCTTTATTTTAAAAATAATAATAATAATAATAATAATAATAATAATAATAATAATAATAATAATAATAATATATCGAAGTAGTTTCTGCGTGTGGTAGACCGCAGCAGATCCTTTTTCACAATATGAGCACTTTCTTGTCAACGCTTAGCGAACCAACGATGCTCTTCTCTGTGGTTCTTGTTGCGGGGACTGTGATGTTTATTGCACTGATTTCACATTTTTTGCGTCCATATTATTTAACTGCGTCTTCCAATTACTTCAAAGGTGCTAGTGACTCTGATGGTGCCGTATTAAAAAATACATCCTCATCAGAAACAGCAGCGGCGGCGGCGGCAGAAGCAATGATAAAGACGAAGGAATCAAAGATAGAGCATAAAAATAATTTCACGTGTGGCGCGGTTACCGAAGAGAAGAAAAAGTGCATACAACCCACTTCTGTACTGCGTGGCTTTCCTCAAGTGGATTCCCTTATTGTATCACCATGCCAACGCTTCTTATTCATTAACTGTCGTAGCAAACGGAGGGCACGGTTGTACCCACAGAACAGAAACCGCAGTTTCATGGCGCGAGGTAAGGAGTTGAAGGAGAAATACTTTGTTTCCGTGGATGATGCAGTGAAATCTGCAATGAATGATGACGATGCAAAGGTGGAGGTGTATTCTGTTGCCTTTTCTTATGACGGTGAGAGATTTGCGGTTAGTGAAAGGAATAGCGATACATTTTTTATCTTTTCCATCAATAGTAAGTGTCAGTTAACTGTGCAGTCGTCCTGTAAGTTACCTCATCGTAGGTTAGTGTCATCTCTTCCTCCGTGGGGATTGGCTGGTGTGGCCTATGATCTCATTGTCATGATGTATGATAAAGACTGCGAGTTGGAACTGTTTAGTCTCCAATCGAAGGAGTTCTTTGGGAAGACGAAATTCAAAGTGGGAAACGCATTGGCATGGGCACAGCGGAGCAACACCATTTCGGTTGCTGGGTCATTTCTTAAAGAGCCGCGAGTAGCGACGTTGCAGCCGCGTTCTAATGGAAATACTTTTCAACTTTTAAACAGTGTACATGTGGAGGAGGAGGTGAAGGTGCGTGTATCGGCACTGTGCCTCACCTCCAAGAACGTCCCTGCATTTAATACGCGTGAGTATCTGATTTTCTTCACGGAGGAAGGCAAAGGATTTATCTACGACATTGAGGCTCAAAGTATCAACTCCAAAACAGAGCGTTCATTGTCTCTTGTGGGTCAATTCCATGATTCCAAGTTTGCTGGGTGGGACGCGGTGTCTCGGGTGAATATGACGTGCTGCATCTACGGCACCGCATACCACGAGCGCTTGTCCATTGCCCTCTATCGTGGTGCAGATGTGACAGTTTTCCGGCAAACAACTACGCATGGCTCTTCAGGTGAATTGTTCTCGCTAGAGTCCGTGATGGTGCTGCATGATTGTCATGAAGGGGACTGTGTGAATCAGGCGGTGTTTATTCAGAACGGAGAGGGACTGGCGACGAGTGGTTTTGTCGATGGGGGGAATGTTCGCTTGTGGACTCTGCCCCCACTCCCCAATTCATGAGTCGTGGTTTGATTGGTACAACTGTAGTACCTGGGTGCGCTAAAGAAAAACATGAAGAAAAAAGAAACGGTCTGTGTGTGTGTGTGTGTGTGTGTGTGCGTGTGTAAGATCCAGATAGGATACTCCAAGGACTGTGTATTTAAGGAGACCATCAGTAAGACTGAGAGAGAATAGACCTTTTATTTATTTGGTGTATTATTTATTATTTATATGCATTTTATTATATATATTATGTATGTATGTGTGCTTATTTATATTTACTTATTTATTTTTTCCTTCATTCCCTTTTGTTTCTGCTCATGTAACCCAAGTATTCTGCAAGAGAGGGGAGATTGCGGGCTTGGAATAGCGGGGGAGTTGCCGCAGCCTTAGAGTCATCTAAATAAACATATATAAATAGAGAGGGGGAGCAGATGAAGCGCCCGAGAGGAAAGCAGGCAAAGAACGGCGGTGCTCGGACGGGGGAAAAGCGCGCTCGGAAGCACATCTCCTTCGCCCGGGACCCGGTGAAAGTCCGCTTCGTGAAGCCGCCCCCGCGCTCCATGAACCACCGCTACTGGTTCACGGAGACGGAATCCGTCGTCAAGAAGGGACTCACCTTCGAGGTCGAGCCCGGCATTGACGTCTCGGTGGACGTGGACTGCCGCATGCAGCTGACGAGCCTGTCGCTGCCGCCCGGGGGGTCCTCGCCGGCCGGGGGGCGGTCGTACTTGGAGGTGCGGCAGAATCCCTCGCTTGGGGCCGCGCGCCGCGGGACGCCGTGGCTCACTGTTGCCTCGGTTGCTGAGGGGTGCATAGAGAAGCTGCGGGTCATTCTGTCGGTCGGTAGTTACACGCTGCGGTGCGTGGGGAAGAAACCAGTGCAGGTGTTTTCTCAGGTGTGGGACTTTGAGACACGTCTGAGTTAGGAGCTTCGCGGACAGACAAGCAAACACACAAAAAGAAGAGAAAAGAAAAAGAAAATGAAGAGTGTAAGAACCATGCGGGACTGCGGGCAAACTGTTCAGGAAGTTTGCTTCTATATTTTTCTCTCTATTTGTGAATGAGTGAATGAATGCTTCTATTTGAACTCAGGAGAGGAGAGAGTGTCGGTGGAATGGGTGGAAATTTCTGCGGAGGAATAACTGTCAGGAAGAGAAGTATCTGATGGACGAAAGATCAAGAAGAAAAAAACGAGAGAAATAAAGTAGAAGAATTGATGTGGGGAGAACAAAACTAAAAGCAAAGAAAAGCCAAGGAAAAAAAAGGAAGAAAGAATTTAAAGGCGTTTCCTCCAGATTCTGGTCGAAACATGGTTCAGTTCAACCAAGCAATGACGTCTAAAAAAGAAAGAGAAGGGGAAGAAACATCTGACCTCTTGTAATATATATGTGTATCTCTGTGGAGCTTTTCTATCCTTTCTTAACCTCCCACCTGCTTCTCCTCTCCTTCACTGGCACAAACATGCATATGAGGTCAATATATGTGTGTGTTTTGCTGGTCACACTTTTTTTTTCGTCTTTCTGTGTCTGTGAGTGCGCGTCTCTCTTCGTGTGATTCTCTCTCTATACTTGTGTCCAAGAGAGTGTGCGGCATGTACGTAATGTATTTTCTACCAAAGGCACATTATCTATGTGCGTGTGTGTGTTCCCCATCTCTCTCTTTCTCTCGCTCTCGCTCTTTTCTGATGATGAAACAAAGAGTAAATAATAGAAAGGAAGGAGAAATAAAAGGAGACAAACCGCAAACAAACAAAAGAGGGGCAAGATAATTCAAAAAAATTAGAGAGTGAAAAAGAAAAAGAAAACAGAAGAAAATAAAAAGGGAAATAAAATCTGTGGGGGCCAAGCATATATATATATATATATATATATATATATTTGTTGTTTAAATTTCTCTTCTTATTAAGCGGGAATGGCAGAAAAACAATTGACGGTGAAAAAGCGCAACGGAACTTTCCAGATTTTTGATTCAAACAAGGTCCTTGCACGATTTCAACGTGTGGCATATGATTTGGACCCAAAATATGTTGACGTCAGAATGCTTACGGATACTGTAGTTGGTGGTGTGCACGATGAGATCTCAACGATGGAGCTAGACACACTGATTGCTGAGACCGCGGCATACTCCGTGATCAAGCATCCAGACTATGCACTTTTGGGTGGACGTCTCTGCGTGACGGCACTGCATAAAACAACCAAAGATTCTGTCTTGGAGACATTTGCTATTCTTCATGGCCATAAAATCCCGCAAACAGGTCGCCCAGCCCCTCTCGTGTCCGACGAGCTATGGGAAATTGTCCAAAAACATCACGAAGAACTGCAAAGCATTATTGACTACCAAAGGGACATGCGCTATGAATTCTTTGGTTATAGAACCTTGGAGAGGTCTTACTTGCTGCGTATGGAAAAGGGTGGTGGTGAAAGGGAAATTGCAGAACGACCCCAACATATGCTTCTGCGGGTCGCTGTTGGCATTCATGGCGAGGACATGAAGAGAGTGAAGGAAACATATGATCATATGTCTCTTGGGGATTTTACACATGCCACGCCGACATTATTTAACGCTGGGACGCCTTTTCCTCAAATGAGCTCTTGTTTTCTTGTTGCAATGCGGGAGGACAGTATTGAAGGAATCTATGACACATTGAAACAATGCGCAGTTATCAGCAAGTCAGCTGGTGGTATTGGAATACACGTGCACAATATCCGTTGCGCCGGAAGTTACATTGCAGGAACAAACGGTGTGTCTAATGGACTTGTACCCATGCTTCGTGTGTGGAACAATACAGCGCGTTATGTCGACCAAGGTGGCGGTAAGAGGAAGGGTGCCTTTGCTATTTACGTGGAGCCATGGCATGGCGATATCTTTAATATTCTCCTCCTTAAGAGAAATACAGGGAAGGAGGATCAACGTGCACGAGATTTGTTTTATGCCCTTTGGATTCCCGATCTATTCATGGAACGTGTACAAAGTGGAGGCACGTGGACTTTAATGGATCCACACACAGCACCGGGACTCTCTGACACATATGGTGATGAGTTCAAGAAATTATATGAATCGTATGAAAAAGAGAATCGAGGCGTGAAGACGGTACAAGCGCAGTCCCTGTGGTTTGCAATCCTTGAGTCTCAGATGGAAACAGGGGTTCCTTTTATGTTATATAAAGACGCATGTAATCGCAAATCCAATCAGAAGAATATTGGTGTTATTAAGTGTTCTAATCTTTGCACTGAAATTGTAGAGTATACATCCAAGGATGAGGTTGCTGTGTGTAACCTCGCATCCATTGCCCTACCGCGCTTTGTTGATAAAGAAAAGAGAGTCTACGATCACCAACGATTGTATGAAGTCACAAAAATTGTTACATACAATCTTAATCGTGTGATTGACCGTAACTATTATCCACTGCCCGAGACCCGACGAAGCAATGAACTTAACCGTCCAATTGGAATCGGTGTTCAAGGAATGGCTGATACATTTATTATGATGCGTTTACCATTCACGTGTAAGGAGGCAAGGATTTTAAATGAAGATATCTTTGAAACTATCTACTATGGCGCAGTAGAAGCAAGTGTGGAACTAGCAGAGAGAGAAGGACCTTATGCACGGTTCCCTGGCAGTCCCGCATCGGAAGGTCTTTTGCAATTTGATCTTTGGGAGCAAAAGCCGCGAAGTGGACGTTGGGACTGGGAAACATTGAAGAAACGCGTTGTGAAGAGTGGCATGCGGAATTCGTTGTTGTTGGCACCAATGCCGACCGCATCCACGTCTCAGATTCTTGGAAACAACGAGTGCTTTGAGCCCTTTACATCAAACATTTACGTGCGCCGAGTGTTGAGTGGGGAGTTCCCCGTTGTGAACAAATATCTCGTCGTGGACCTCATCGAACGGGGGTTGTGGAATGAAGCGATGAGGAATGAGATTATTGCCTACAATGGCTCTGTGCAGAAAATTAAAAATATCCCTGCAGACATAAAGGAGTTGTACCGTGTAGTCTGGGAAATTCGGCAGAAGGATCTGATCGAGATGGCTGCAGACCGTGGTAAGTACATTGATCAGAGTCAGAGTTTGAATCTCTTCTTGGAGAAGCCAACCTCCAGTCAACTCACATCAATGCACTTTTTTGCGTGGAAATCTGGCCTCAAGACGGGAATGTACTACTTGCGAAGCAAACCCGCCGCAGATGCAATCAAATTCACTCTGGACCCGAACACATTGAAAGGACTTGAGAAGGATGATGACCAACCATCAATCGCAGTAACGACTAATGAGGATTGTTTGAACTGTGGTTCGTGAGTGCGTTGTGTCCCTCTGTCGTGGTAGTAGTAGTCGTCGTAGTACCCGTTTTGTTTTTCTTACTGCCTTTTTTCTCCGTTTTTTTTGTTTTTGTTTCGAACTACACATGATGAGTCTGAAAGAGATGATCGGAAAGGAGTTGTCGCATGCTGTGTGAGATGTGTGGTTTTCTCCACGCCAGCTGTCCGACAAAAAGAAGAAAAAGAAAGAAAAAAATATAGAGGTGGGAAGGGAATGATCCGGGAAACATTAATTGAAATAAATAATTCTTGCTTTCTTTTTTTTTCTTTCCCTCACTCTATCTCTCTCTTTTTGGTGTCTTGTTTATTGCAGTTTGTCATCGCCTTCAGCTCTCCTCTCTCTCAGTTTTCTCTCAGAGAAAGTAGTTCATCGTCACCATCGTGCATGCCGCTTGATTTTTTATCATTATGCGGATGGGTTTATGCGCTTTGGTAGAGACGATCTTCCCCCTCCCCCGCTTTCTTTCTCTCTGAGAAAAAACTCAGAGAGAAGGGTAGCTGAAAGCGATGGAGGGGATGGGAAACTGCAGTCAGCAAGACACCAAAACACAAAAGAAATAGATGAGAGAAACAACAACAAAAAGAGAATGTTGTAGAAGAATGACAGATATGATACGATCACCAGTTACCCATAGAAACGTGTTTTTCTTTTTTTCTTTATATATACACATATATATATATATATATATATATATATATGTGTGGGTGGGTGGGTGTGGGTGTTTGTCTTGGGCGTGAACTTCCCTAAATATGACACTGAATAAGACCGTAAGGCAAAGAAACAAGAAATGAATAAATAAGAATACTTATAATCACCTTATATTACACTTTTGCCAGAACGTGAAAAAGAAAAAAGGGAAAAATAAAGGTCTTGCTCTTCCATTTAATGGGGATTGTCTTTTTTTTTTGTGTGTGTGTGCGTTTTTTTTCTGTCCATATGATTCTATTGGTATTGCAATTCTTTTTCTTTTATTTTACTAAATATGGAAAAAGAAGGAGTTTCTGAGAAGAAACCGGAGCCGCCCCCGGCTATACAACTGCGTCATGCCATTTATTCTTTTTTTCTTCTCTATATAAATGCTTCTTTTACATTTTGGCATTTTGTTTGCGGAGATACCTGAGTTTTTTCTGCTGTTATACTTTGACACGTGTGTCGGTGCATGCACGGATGCATCTCGAATTGCTGTGTATGTGCTTTTTCTTTGGTTTTTTATTTTTTCCTTTTCTGTACTTTTTTTCTCTCCTTTCCCCCATGTGCCGGATGTGTCATGGAACGCTGTGGTCTGTCACGCTGAGAGACCAGTGCAGTGGTTTCTTTCATTATATATATATATATGTGTGGTCGCTGAGAGAGCGTCTGAGAAACAATAAAAATAAAGAAAAAGTGGAGTCTGCGTGTAAGCCTGGCCATGCAGGATGAGAAAGTCGGCATTGAGCGGCTGGAGGATGAGCTGCAGTACTACGCGGACCTCGTCGCGGAGGAGCGCGCGACCATCGCGGAGTTGCAGCAGCTGCGGGTGGCTGCGGGCGACTCCGGCGGCTACGATGGCGCGGACCGGCGGGAGCGGGCGGTGTCGGCGAACAGAAAACTGTGGCGGGCTGTCGGCGGGCGGCGGCGCACCCGGCCACTCGGCGGCGTCCCGCAGGTGGACGAGGTGCGGAACAAGATCACCGCCGCGTGGCGCGAGGTCGCCGAGGTGGAGGAGGAGGTGCGGACGCTGCTGAAGGTGCGGCGGCGGCGAAACAGGGGCCTCGCGGAGGTGCGGGAGGGCGACAGCTCTGTCTCGGAGCTGCGGAAGAAGCAGCACGATGAGGAGCGGCACCTCCGCGAGAGGATGAAGGAGCTGGAGAAGGAGCTGAAGGCGGTGGAGAAGCGGGACGTCGCGCTGCACGAGCGCTTTTCCCAGCTGCAGAAACAACTTCTGCTGCACGTGACGGAGAAGGACGCCGCGGAGCTGAAGGATAGATACGACCAGCAGATGCGGCTCATCGACGATCTGCAGCGGCAGCGGAAGGAGCAGGCAGCGGCGCGCGGGGAGTTGGTGGGCGAGGGGCACCAGCTGACGATGAAGGCGGAGAAGGCGAGGTTAGAACTGGAGCGGGAGATTGCGGAACTGAAGGCACTCGTCCTGGAGCGTGATGAGGAACTCACTCAACTGTACCGCTCCATAGGCGGTCGGCGTACTCAAAATCCTTGATGTCGCTTTCTCGCCCCCTCTCTTTCTCACCGTCTCCAAACGTTGGTATGAAAAAGAAACAAAAAAAGGAGAACGAGGAAGGTAGTAGGACTCTGGCAAGTGGAATGTTAGATAGCCGCAAAATTGCTTGGGCGTTTTTCTGCCGTGGTACATGTGTGTATGATTCTTCTCTTTGTACAATAGCATTTTCTTTTATTTGCCGTTTCTTTTTCTTTATTTCATTTGTATGTGTGTGTGTGTGTGTGTGTGTGCGTGCGCGCGTCGTGCTTATTTGTTTATTGGGTAGAAAGTTTTACCTTTCCATGGTTTCCTTCCTTCTCTGCCTCCCTGCATAGACTAACAGAAACCCACACTGCACCCGCTGCACTCATGTTTTTTTGCTTTGCATTATTATTGTTGCAGTGCGCTCTGGTGATACACGTGGATGACTCTTATATGTATCTTTATTTTATACCTGAAAGTGTGTGTAGGGAGAGAATGCTATAAATACACTTCTTTCTCCCCATTCTCTCATTCAGCCATAGAAATATACATGTATGTATATGTAGTTTTATGCACTCATGCATTTTGATTCTGCTACGGAAATGCCATTTGGTGATGCTATTGCTCATTCTCTTACTTTTTGTTTCCTTTTTCCTTGTCAACTATATGTATATATATACGTGAGACCAGCTGAAGAACTTCTCTCTTGCTTCCTCACACACTCTCCCCAATCCTTTCGTGTACAAATATATATATATATATACCGTTTAACCCGAAGATAAGAGTGATACAGAACAAGAAGAAAAAAAGGGAAAAACCACAGCAACAGAACAGTGCAGAACTTGGTAACGAAAAGGTAGTCAATTTCCTTCATTCTCTCCATATCTTTTTTCTCTCCCTTTGTGAGCGTGTGGGTGTGCGCGCTTGAATGTATTGTAGAGAAATGGAGAACTTGTCACCCGCTTCGCCTCATAAATTGTCAACTGAAAATGACGGAGAGATACCTGAGAATTCTCATCCCTGCATAGTAAAGCCTTCAGAGCTTCTCTTGTTTCGTCAAACAGACGAATCCGTGCCTAGTGCCTACCCATGTATTGATGATTATTTCAATACGGATAAAACTCGTCACTTGACTTTGATAGAACGACGTGAAAAGAAACTCTGTAGCGCCAGTTTTCCAAGCTTGAATGCAGAAACATTGCATGAAGAGTCTCGCGATGCCATTGCTCCGAATGCTGCAAGTCCGAGTTCAGTGGTTCGTGGATGGTCCCTAACACATCATGGTAGAACCTTAGGCCCATCCTCCTTTGATGGGATTGTAAAGATAGTGAGCTATAATATTCTGGCTCAGCGTTTGATATCTACAGATCTGTATCCGCACTGCCCTATGTTTGCCCTTGCAGAGGATTACCGATGCTCCCTTTTGAAACAGGAATTGACTGATGCTGCTCCAGATATTATAATGCTTCAGGAAATTAGTGTTGATACTTTTGAAAAGCCAGGATTACTAGGTGATTGGTTGCGAACAAAGTGCCAGTTTGCGGGGGATCATGTTGTTATCACGGATCTGAAAGGACGCCCACGGTTTGAGAGGGATGATGAACCTTTTGTAAATGCAAATGATCCATATGCTTCCAGTGAAACTGACGCTTCATCTCCGCAAATGGGGGGTGAGAGGGGGTTGCAGGTGAATACCACTGTTTCTGACTGTAGCAGCCAGCTCCGGAAGCGGTCAGAGATGGAGGGAGTCTGCATCTTCTACCTGAAAGATCGCTTTGATCCATGTGAGATTATTCCAATTCAGTTTAATAAGATTGCTGCAACGGAGGAACAACTCACACAACGTGAGCGGCGTTCACTTCAAGTAGGCTCGCATAATGTCGCTCTTATTTCTGTTTTGCGTGACCGTTTGAAGCCCAATATGATTTACGTGATTGGGACTGTACACCTTATATGGCAGCGTACGGAGTGCCAGTTATGGCAAATGCACCATGTATTGAATGAGATGGAGCGGTTAAAACTAAAGTACGAGGCAGAACCAAATGGCGGTCTAAAAGATAGTCGTCCACCGCAAGTTTCATTGATACTTGCAGGTGATTTTAACTCAGATGTAACTTCCCCACCCATTCGGTATGCCTTGACAGGTTCACCGCCTCCGGGTAGTGAGGTGATGAATTATTGGAAAATCCCTGAAGAGGGAACGAATGAAGAAGCCCGTGAGGCATGTAGCCCAGCACACTCTGAGAAGAATAATGGAGATGGTGAAGTATTTGGTGATCCGCAGTTATTATTATCGGGAGGAGGAGGAAGAGGTAATTTGAAGCGATACCGAATCACCGGCACCGTTGGACATTCACTCTCGTTTAGTGATAGTTATGCCTCGTACCGCGAGAAACATCCACGGCACGTGTCGGCAGTCAACCCGTCCTCAAACGGCGAAGGAGGAGTGCTAGACCACATCCTCGTGGACGAGCGGCACGTACTATGCACATCCGTTATGCGACTCGCCGGCCGCGCGGAGTTGCCCACAAGAGATTGCCCAAGCGACCACTACCCGGTTGGTGTCACCATTCTTCCACGCGTCTCACTAGAGTAATCATCAAAAAACAACAACAACAACAACAACAACATAAAAATAAAATAAAAAAAAGGTCTTCTCTTGGGGTGATGACGTATGTAAAACTACTACTGCTGCTGATGCTGCCATTTCTTTTTTTTTCCCCTATTTTTTCTGGCTCCGTTTTGGGGCGCAGTTATCGCTGTACATAATGTGAGTGTATGTATTACACTCAAGTCTGGCTGTAATGGTTTTATTATTACAGACAACTAGCTGTGTATAAAAAGAAATATATATGATGCAGCGAAATACTGAGTTTGTGTGTTGAAATGGTTGCTGTGGAGTATTCCAACGGGTACTAATTCACGATTCTTTTCTCCCTCATTCACTCTTTTGTTTTGTTTTCTTACGTGTTTTCTACCCTTTATTTATTCATTCTATTTTCTTCTCGTTAGTCTTCCACGATGCGAAGAAGAGAAGACCAAAAGGGAAAAAACAAGGAGGAAAAAGATGCACATCCCTTCCTTCTGGTGCTGTAAGGAAGAGGGGAAGTATATCTGATGTATGTATTGATTGAGAAGGGGGGGGGAATACGGGAGTGAACGCGGAAAAGGATTACATTGGAAAATCAAGGAGAGAAGGAAAGCCAACACACAATCAAACGAATGACAAATAAATGGTTGTATAACTGTCGATGTAATCCATTACAGTACCTTGAGTGATGTGGACTAGGCCGCTGTTTTTTTTTTTTGCATTTTTTTTTTAATTGCATGCCGCGATTTATGTTTACTAGCAGAATAATTGCTCTTGCACCATAGAACACCGTAAGTGCGCGAAACGTAAGTTCACGTACTAACGACAAAATACAGAAAAGAAACAAGGAAAAGAAATATATAAAAATAAAATAAGGAGAAGCAAATAAGCAAAAAAAAAAGAAGCGAAAAAGATAAAATTATATATGTGAACACAATGTTCGGGGGATGCGTCATGAGTCCATGTTTTTTTGTTGTCATTTTTTATTGTTCTTTTTTTTTTGTTTTCTTCACGTTTTATTTTTAATTTGTGACTCTCCTGTTAATTCTTTCCCTTTCATGTGTTCACCTGTGTACACCTATGGTGATATGCATCTAGCAGGGATTGTGAATGTGTTTTGGTTTTTTTTTTTCCTTTTCTCTTCCTTTCTTGTCTTTTTTTGTTTCCGCTTTGATTGTTATCATTGTTCTGTTACTCTGGCCGTTGTTATTGAGCACTTGGACTGACATGTGTGTAAAAGCGTCAGGGGGGCGGGGTTGGAGCGGGGGCGCAGAGACGAAAATGCATCGTGTATGAGCAACGTCGAAGAAGAGAGGGGAAGAAAGATAGAGACGATTATGAGAACGATGACAGTGAACGGTGAGGGTGAGGAGGTGAGATGCAGCGTAGCTGTCATGCTTCTTTTTTTTTTTTGGTTTTCTTGTTCTGCCCCCTCCCTTTCTCGCTTCTCCTCTTTTGTTATGTCAGCAAATATCATCATCCAGATATACATGTGCATTCAAACATACATTGCACTATATACATATATAGCCCAGTTGTATGTGGCTACTTGAAAGTGGTAACAATTCTTATGGGATCGTAGGGATTTTTCATAAACGGTGTTCTTCTTTTATAGCACCGTATGTGGAATAAAAGGATGTATACAAAGCTTCCGTCTTTCGTCTTTTTCTTTTTTCCGGTTTTTATTTTCTGTTGCTTTCCGTTCGTTTGTTTTTTTTTCATTTTCTTTCTTTCTTCTGTGTTTGTTTGTCTCTTCTTTTTGTTGTTTGTTGGCTTCCGTGTGTGTGTGTGTGTGTGTGTGTGTGTGTGTGTGTGTGTGTGAGTGTGGGTGGGTGTATTTGTATGCTCTCCTTCTTGGCTTTTTGTTTCTTTTTCCTACTTTATTTTCTCTCTTTTTTTTTCAGCTTTTGTTTTCTTTTGTGAGACCTTCTTGGAAGGAAATGCGGCAGATTTTTGTTTCCCTCTCTTGTTTCCTCTCCTCATCTCTCCAATGTCTCTCTCCGTGTATTCTATTTTCTCTCTTCGTTTGCTTCTAAAAGTTTGCATTTCTGTGATTGCGCCATCAATGGGGGGACCCCAAGACAAGCCGCAGGAGCCGCCAGCAGTTCCACAGCAAAAGAAGTCGCTGCAGGAGGAACGGCTCAACACGAAAGATCTTGAGAACGCGCTCGACACCGTCTTCTCGTGGGGCCGCCCGCGCGGCGAGGATGGAACCTTCAAACTATTTAATTGCATCGTCGACATGGGAAGGACGGTGATGAACCCCATACAGTCGAACAAGGAGTTTCAGAATTTCATGCACAGTGACGTCGGGCAGACAGTCACGAAGCAGGTGATGCGTTATTTGGATACAGATGGGGACGGGCGTGTCACTGCGCGGGACTTTCAAATCATGTACGACCGGGACCTCAAGAAAATGCTCCGCCAAAATGAGAGTACGTTGAATGCGTTGCTGCCTTTTCTTGGCCAGTGTCTCTTTGGGCTGGCGGCGGGGTTTGCTGTTGGCAGAGTCGCGTACCGCCTGTATGAAAAAAAAGTATTAATCATCATTTCTTCCGTGGTGCTCTACAGCGGAGTCCAGTACATGGCACAGATGAATTTTGTGAATCAAAATACGTTGGAAGCCGCCTTCAGAAAGAAAGTGCGGGATCTCGCAGATGTAAACGGAGACGGGGAGATCAATAAGGAAGATGTAAATTTTCTCATTCAGAATCGTATGCAGTACATTGCCACAAAACTTGGACCCGGAGGTATTGCGCCAGGCATGGTCGGCTACGGCACGCTCGCCCTCGGTATATTGCGTGGGTTACGAAAAATTTGAGAGAGTGAGGAATGTACAAGGGAGAGGGGATGAATTACTATATCTGAGCTTACAAATTATACACAATAAAAATGCTTAATGTTCGGTATATATTTCCAGGGCTGAACTGAGAACGGATTTGCCTTTTTTTCTTTTTTTTGTATCCGCGTGCCTGTCACGCGTTTAGTTTACGTGGGGAAAAAAAAAGACCGGGGGTAGGGGAGGAGAAGGTGAGGAATGAACGACAACGACATCCCTTTCCATTCATTCCATCAGAAAGAAAGAATATTTTTTTCCTTTGTTTTTTTTTGGTGTTTCCTAATCTCTCTGTGTGTGTGTGTGTATGTGAGGGGTACTCTTGATTCCTTATTTGTCGCCCTCTTTTCAATTCTTTTTTTTTGTATGTTCTCTCTAGCAAAATCTGTGAGTGTGAGAAAGGTGGGGAAGGGGGATTCTTATTTTTATTTTTTTAGTGTGCAATGTTTCACGCCACCTCGTCCTTCTGCGCCCGCGCTGTCATTAAGCGCCGCACCCCGCAACTGTGGGGGGCGCCGGGGGCGCCGATTATCCGCATGCGGGGCCACCACGTCGTGTGGAAGTTTCAGTCGTACGATCTTATTGTAGAGCACACGCACAAGCGGCGCAACTCCGACACGCGGCTGCTGCACTATCTCGGGAAACACTGCCCGCACCCGCAGAAGTCGCTCTGGTCCCCCGACACCCCCGTCGCGCAGGACAGACATCTGTTTATGCTCACCACGGTTGACGTGGATGCATTCAAGTACTGGTTTGGAGTGAAGCGGTGCCGGCTGTCAATGCGTCCGTGGGCCCTGCTTGCGAAGGCAGGCCTGCTTCCACCATCGCTGCGGGAGAATTCTAAGATTATGCCAAAGCCTCTGTTTGACAAGGAACAGCTTATGCGGTACTATCTTGCCAACCGGAAGGACGAGGCCGTCCTCGAGCGCGAGGAGTACCTGAACTACAAGAACAGTATGGTGAAATCAAAGGAGGAACGAGCGGCAGAGAGACCCGTGGCACCGTATCTTTAGCCGACAAGAGGAGGAGGAGGAGGGAACACATGTAGTGCAGAACAAACTGATGAGAGGGAGAGAAAAAAAAAGGGGGAAAGATGAGTTTACAACGCCTTGGGGTACCTTTGCGTGGAAGCGCTGTTGTGTAGCTGGCACCTAATACCTTACACATTTTCTTGCAGAAACAAAGGAGGAAATAAAGGGAGGAAGAGGGAAAGGGAGAGAGCGTATCAATATTACTTCTCGTATGTTCTCTCTTTGTCTCTCTCTTTTGTGTTGTTTGCGGGTGGAGGGTGAGATGGCTGTTCTTTCTTTATACATATACATACGTGGTGTTGTTACTGTTTATTTCTTCCATTTTCCATATCGCCACATGCCTCAACCTTTTTGATCCCAATTATTTGCGTCACTCACCAGAAGGGTGGATTCTACTAAACTTATTGAATTATATATTTCCCTGTTTTTATTTATATCATCAAGATAACCTCTGAGTAAGTAAAGGGGAAATTTAAAAAATAATAAGAAAAGTAACGAAGGAAAAGGGAAAAAAAAGTAAAATCGCTCTGCGCCTGCTGTATAATGGAGTCTCCGATAAATCCGGCGGTATGGAAGATTTTATTCCATGGCACAGTTGCCTGCATTTCCGCTGCTTCTCTCTTTTCAATGTACCACGAGCGCCATAATATTCTATCCTCTCTGGACGTTCACTTCAAGTCTCTCCGCACGGCAAAGACGGAGGAAGACTGTACTACAGCCGTGGAGGCCATTCTTGGCAAGCTCAAAGAAGACACCGCCCAGAAGAAAGAAACGTCACGCATGTCTGCCATGCGCCACGGAAGGACACTGCTTCGGCTTGTTGAACTGAAGAAGGACGGCTCCAATGCAGAGACGGTGGGCCTGGCGATCAAAGTCATTCTTCGTGTCTTCGGTGTTGACGCAGAGGGCTGCCGCAAGCTGTACATGCTCGGCGGCTACCGAACGCTGATAGCGACACTGAGCGAGGCCCACCGCCAAGGGCGGCAGGAACTCATGGAGGACACGGCGCAGGCGCTGCACACACTCACGCGGGTCAACGACGCCGAGGTGGTGCTGGAGACGGACGTGCCGCTGGGGTCGGAAGGAGCCTACGCCTTGGCCCGCATCCCGGCCACGGTGAAGATGTTGCGCCTGCTCGACCCGCAGAGCCCCATCGTGTTCCTGGGCGCCCTCACAGGCATCTTTGCGAATGTGTGCGCGCTGCGGGTGGGGGCGCTGGCCGTCGGGCGCGGCGTGGAGGGCCGCAGCGGCATCTCGTACTTCCTTCGCCTGCTGGAGCACGGCAATCAGGCCATCGCCGAGCACTGCATTCTCACCATCCGCTATCTCGTGCGGGCTGATATGGGCCACGAGGAAATCTCGGAGGAGGCGAATCTCAAGCTCCTTGCAGAGCACCTCACTGGTAGCGGCGACCCCCGCATCAAGAACTCCATCCTCACAGTTCCCTTGTCCATGCTCGATAGCAAACACGGTGTGAAGTTCTTCACCACCCTGGCGGAGAAGACAGACTTCATTTCTAGTCTCTTTGAGATCTGGTGCCGCGCCTCGGAGAAGATGCTGCGCGACCGGTCCGAAATGCTGATTCAGCTCCTCGCCCGCGTTCCACAGTGCACAGCCACAGTACAGAGATTCCTCGAGCGCTACCGCGTACAAATTGCTGAGCGCCGTGCGAAGGACGAGGAGGCCCAACGCAAACAGATGCAGAGCATACGCCAGAGCCAAATGATGGAGCAAATGATGATGTTAGAGAGTATGGGCTTGGGCGGAGCAGGGGGCATGGGTGGTGAGGGCATGTGGTGATAGAAAGAAGTGATGGAAGACATATAGGGGCAAAAAAAAACATCGGCTGTGCCTCTGTACATGTCTGGGGATTATCTTTCTTTCTGTTTCTTTTTTTTGTTGTTGGTTTCGGTTCGGTTTTTCTTTGGGATCCCTTAATGACTATGCTTTTCATCTTGGAGGAGGCACACATACATTCATTACAAGCAACGACGAAGTAAAATGAGATGGAAATGGTGTAAGGGAATAGATAAAGCAAACAGGTGACTAAATAAAGAAAGAAAGAAAGGAAAAAAAAAAGAATCAACCTAGCAACGAAAAGAAAAGGAGCACGACGTACGCGGAGGAATGAGAGGAAAACACCGCAAACGCGGATACCCCTCCCCTTCTACCACAGGAAGGGGAGGAGAAAAACGAAGACCTGAAAGAAAAACAAAAATATAAAGAAAGCTGAGGAGGGGAAACCAACTTTTAGTGTGTAGTTCTGTGGCTACAGTGATTTCCGCTTCATTTTCCTCTTCCTTCCCCGCATATTAAAACCATCACTTACCTTGTTTCTTTGCCAAGTTCACAGAATACATTTGAGAGAAAGAAAAGAAAAAAAAAACTAACGTTGATAATTCAGAGAAAAAGGGGAAACCAAAAGAACGGAAAAAAAAACGGACTCATTTATATGAGGGTTTTTTCCAACATACATGGAGGGTATATGATAAGTTGGATGAGTGAGACGAGTTGCTGTATTAGTTGTTTTCAGTTATTTATTTTTTTGTGTCTTGTGATACACATATGTGTTCCTCTTTCCTTTTTCTTTTTGTTTTTCCTTTGTTTGTTCTGCACCAAATTTCCTCACCATTATTATTATCAATAATAACATTTGCATCTCCGAGCCTAGTAAAGAAGAAGGAGAAGAGCACGGAAGGAAAGGGCATATGAGTCACGGCGACGGTAGGGGTGGTGGAAGCGATTCTACTGAGGAGGAGGCTCTGTCCAATGGGTGTGAAGAAGGAAACACAATGTCTCATGCAGAACAAGAGGCCCGTTGGGGATTTACGCATGAAGAACTGCAGGTGGCCACCAAGGTGGTGCGTCGACTCTTTCACAATCCCGCACTCTTTGTGGGGGACGCATGTCTGCATGAAAGTCGCCTGTACACAATGATCACCCGGGACCGCAAGACGAAGCGTGAAAACCGTGAGGTGTACAAAATGATCATGAATGAGGAGAAGAGTCGTCGAAAGCGATTTAAGCGCATGCAGGACATTGATGCCATCCGTCGAACTGAAATGAAGCGTGAACGGGAGGAAGCGCTTAATGCACTGATGCAGCCACCAACTACACCGATGCTTATGATTGAGGCGCCTGCGGAGTCACAGTCCTTTGACGAGCGTTTGAGTGTCTTTGAAAGTGGTGCGCTGACGGAACCTCCACGGCAGGTGGATGCTCCGGATTCTCTTTCTCCAATCGACCGCCAGATTATTGCATTGATCGGTGCTTTTGAGAATATTATTCGTTTGGAGGAATCGTATGTCGCAAGTTCCACAACAAGAGACTGGTTAAGAATATCTCAGCTTGTGGCGCAAGTATATCGCTACTTGCCACATAACTTTGGATCACAAATGGCTCCTTGTTTGTTTTATGGCACACCTCCTGCAGGGAGCCCTCAAGAGGAGCGAGAGAAGTATACTGCGATTGTAAAGCTTCGCATCGCACGGCTTTGTGCAAAATTGATTCCGTTGGTGGAAGGAGCCGATAACAATGGCAAGGATGAGGAAAGGAAGAATAGTGATGAAACAAACGTTATGGGTGACAGAAATATACTTCCTGTTTCTAAAGATGTCCTCGTTCCAGACTCCACATTGCTTAGAAATGTATCTTTCTTGCGCCAGTGTGGGGATATAAGCTCTGCGTCCGATGAACTTATCTCTTCCCTACAGCATCATGTTATGCCGGTAGAGAATTTTTTGCAATCCTTTGAGCCTGTGCTTTCCGAAGGAGGAGGTGCGGATAACCAATTTGTTCGACCCGAGGGAAAGGCGACTCCCGTGTTGTTGTCACTGGAGACATCACTGAATCTTTTCATTGCTCGGAGACTGTATTCAAGGAAGTGCATTAGGGACTGGGGAGAATCCCCTTTTGTGTTTCAGACACGCCCACCGATATCAGAGGATGAAGAACCCGATAGCTACTCTGTATTTGATGACGTGCAGGTGTATGTAACCGGTCAGTCTTTGCCGCCTGATGAGGCTCTTCAGTTAAACCGTTGGATTGGATGCCACACCTGCCGCATAAGGTACAACAAGCTGCACCCTTATTATTACAGTCTCTGTCACCTCTGTGGGGAATACAACTTCAATAAAAGACTTCTCACGCGGGATCTACGTGGCAAAGTCGTGCTCCTCACTGGCTGTCGTATTAAGATTGGCTTTGCGATGGCTCTCTCTCTCCTGCGCTGTGGGGCAACACTCGTGGGCACCACGCGATTTGCACATGAGGCGTTGATACGTTTTCAGCGGGAGTCCGATTACACGGAGTGGAGTAGTCGACTGCATCTCTTCTCACTTGATCTTCGGGATCTTTGGCTTGTGACGCAGTTCTGTGCTTTCCTGACGCAGAAATACCCCAAAATATTCGCCATCATTAACAATGCCGCACAAACTATAGCCCGGACAAAGGAGTACACTGCGGCTGTGCGTCACATTGAGGCAGCACCGCCGCCAGAGATTCACCAGCGCCTTTACAAGGACGCAACAGCGAGAGAGTGGCATCAATTTTTTCTCTCGCACTCCTCCGTGACAATTGGAGAGCCGCTTCACATTGAGTACCATCCACACGATCAGCCCTTTTCCGAAGAGGAGAAGACGGAGAAGACGTCTGCGACGAATGTCAACCACAATGAAAGTGAAGCAAGTAGAGAACAGCAGTCGATGATTCCCACGACAAACACAGTCGAGGCTCGTTCTCATCACTTTGATCGCTATGACACATACGCGGAAGAAAGTGATCGGCGAGAGTCGAACTCGTGGATGATGCGGTTAAGTGATGTGCCTGGCAGTGAGGCGGCAGAGCTCATGGCCATTAACGCACTTTCACCACTCATAATTAATAGCAAACTAAAGCCATGTCTGCTGAATCGCGAGGGTGACGCAGTGCCCAACGAGGAGCGGTTTATCATCAATGTCTCTGCCATGGAGGGGCAGTTCTATCGGTACAAGCAGGTGACTCACCCCCACACAAACATGGCGAAGGCTGCCCTCAATATGATGACAAGGACGAGCGGTGAGGACTACGCTCGGGATGGAATTTACATGAACTCCGTGGACACGGGATGGATCACGGATGAGTCACCCAAGGCTAAAAAGGAACGGCGTATGGAGCAGTTACTTTTATGTCCATTGGACGAGGTGGACGCAGCCGCTCGTTGTCTAGATCTTATTTACACAAACAGCAAAGAGTTCGGTAAATTTTTCAAGGACTTCAAAGAAATACCATGGTAAGGTGTGTGTGTGTGTGTGTATAGAGGGGGTGGGGGTTCCTCGGCAACTGTGAACAACAACGCGTAAAATTAAGTGAAGGTAAGAGACTGAAAAGAAAGCAGAAAAAAAGGATTTGAAATCATCCACGACAGTTGGAACTTGAAAAAGGGGGAAAGGTGCATGGAAATAAACAGGTGCTCCGTAAGAACAGAGTAATAATACATACATATACTCAGAAGTGAATGAGGGAGGGAGGGAAGGAACATGACGCCTCCCACTGAACATATTACTTCAAACCTACGCCTCCTGCGTTCTCCATCTTCTCATTTATTTTTCAATCTCTGCTGCTTTTCCTTTTCCCTGCTTATCCTTTTTGGTTACGTGCATAGAGGGAACGAAACAAGAGCCTGGAAAAGTGAGCAAGAGCAAGGTTCAGCCAAAGAAAACAAAGGAAAACAAAAAGTAGCACATGTTAAGACAATTCCTGTCGGTGTTGCTGCTACTCTCAGCGGTGGCGGTAGTGGTGGCAGTGGCCGCACCGGAGGGTGCCGGGAAGGTGGAGGCGCCATGCGTTGGCATCGATCTCGGCACGACGTACTCGGTTGTTGGTGTGTGGCAGAAGGGCGACGTGCACATCATTCCGAACGAGATGGGCAACCGCATCACGCCGTCAGTCGTTGCCTTTACGGAGAATGAGCGTCTGATTGGCGATGGGGCGAAGAACCAGCTGCCGCAGAACCCGCAGAACACGATTTACGCCATCAAGCGACTCATTGGGCGTAAGTACAGCGATGCAACGGTGCAGAAGGACAAGAAACTGCTGTCATACGAGGTGGTGTCAGACAAGGACGGCAAGCCGAAGGTGCAAGTGAGCGTCGGCGGCAAGAAGAAGCAGTTCACACCGGAGGAGGTGAGCGCGATGGTGCTGCAGAAGATGAAGGAGATCGCAGAGACATACCTGGGCGAGAAGGTGAAGAACGCCGTTGTGACTGTTCCCGCATACTTCAACGACGCCCAACGTCAGTCAACAAAGGACGCTGGCACGATTGCTGGACTGAATGTTGTGCGTATCATCAACGAGCCGACGGCTGCCGCCATTGCCTACGGTCTGAACAAGGCTGGGGAGAAGAACATTCTCGTGTTTGATCTTGGTGGTGGTACCTTTGATGTGTCGCTGCTGACGATAGACGAGGGCTTCTTTGAGGTCGTGGCAACAAACGGCGACACACATCTTGGTGGTGAGGACTTCGACAACAACATGATGCGCTACTTCGTGGACATGCTGAATAAGAAGAAGAATGTGGACGTGAGCAAGGACCAGAAGGCACTGGCGCGACTCCGCAAGGCGTGTGAGGCAGCGAAGCGTCAGCTGTCCTCGCACCCCGAGGCACGCGTTGAGGTGGACAGTCTCACGGAGGGCTTTGACTTCAGTGAGAAGATCACGCGCGCGAAGTTTGAGGAGCTGAACATGGATCTGTTCAAGGGAACGCTTACACCCGTGCAGCGCGTGCTGGAGGATGCGAAACTGAAGAAGAGCGACATAGACGAGATTGTGCTTGTGGGCGGCTCGACACGCGTGCCGAAGGTGCAGCAGCTCATCCGCGACTTCTTTGGCGGCAAGGAGCCGAACCGCGGCATCAACCCGGACGAAGCGGTGGCGTATGGTGCGGCGGTGCAGGCTGCGGTGCTGACCGGCGAGAGCGAGGTCGGTGGGCGCGTGGTGCTCGTGGACGTGATCCCGCTGTCGCTCGGCATCGAGACGGTGGGCGGCGTGATGACGAAGCTATCGAGCGCAACACGCAAATCCCGACGAAGAAGAGCCAGGTGTTCTCGACGTACCAGGACAACCAGCCGGGCGTGCTGATCCAGGTGTTCGAGGGCGAGCGGCAGATGACGAAGGACAACCGCCTCCTCGGCAAGTTCGAACTGTCCGGCATTCCACCAGCCGCGCGTGGTGTGCCGCAGATCGAGGTGACGTTTGACGTGGACGAGAACAGCATCCTGCAGGTGAGCGCTGTAGACAAGTCATCGGGGAAGAAGGAGGAGATCACCATCACGAACGACAAGGGCCGGCTGAGCGAGGAGGAGATCGAGCGCATGGTGCGTGAGGCGGCGGAGTTCGAGGACGAGGACCGCAAGGTGCGCGAGCGCGTGGACGCGCGCAATACACTGGAGGGCATCGCGTATTCGCTGCGCAACCAGGTGAACGACAAGGACAAGCTCGGCGGCAAGCTGAGTGAGGAGGACAAGAGTGCCGTGGAGGCCGCAGTGAAGGACGCCATCCAGTTCCTCGACGAGAACCCCAATGCGGACAAGGAGGAGTACGACGAGGCACGGGAGAAGCTGCAGAGCGTGACGAACCCGATCATCCAGAAGGCATACCAAGCTGGTGGAGCTGCGGGCGGTGAGGAGCAGCCGGAGCCCATGGACGACCTGTAAGATATGCACATCGGGTCGACTGCTGCCATTGGTAACTAAAGAGGGTCCAGATTGTTTTTGTGTTACTATCACCACCACTCTCACCACTACTATTGAAACTATGCTACTGTTGGAGGCAGAGAATGCTTTCGGTCCCGTCACGGGGTGGGCTGGGTAGGAGCGGTATCTCCAACGACAGTGTTTTGTCAAGCGGAATAAGGCCTGTGGTGACGAAGATGATGATGGGGTAGGAAATTGTGTCAAGGAACGCGCGTTTTATCTGTGTTACTGAATGATTTTCATTCCTTTTTGTGTACGTGTTTTTCTTTTATTGTGTTTTGTGCGCCGAACCGTGAAACTGCCGTTCTGACCAAATTGACCTTCCTTAGCTAGCAATGAAAGGCACCCCATGAGACGTGATGGGATGGACGATAATAAGGAGGGAATGTAGTAGGTTGTAAGAGAGAAAGGGACGAAAAAATAGAAAGTGAAATAGGAGGACGCAAGCAAGCAGGTGGACCCTTGAAATGATACCTCACTAGGGGATGATTTTCTAGGGAAAACAAACAATGAGGGGTGCCGCATTGCCGCATCTGGGATTCTTTATTTCCCCTTGTTGTTACAATGTGCGCCATGTGTGGGACATGCGGTCCACTGTTGACGTCTTCCTTTGTATTACCACTATTTCGTATCACTAGTTTTGTTGCTGTTGTTGTTGCTGTTCTCTCTATGTGTCTGTTTGTTGTTGTTGTTCACACAATCTCTACCGTGTTCTTGTTTGCTGTAGGTGAGAATCCTGATTTTGCACTCCGTCTTCTTCTCCATCTTGTGCATCCGTTTCTTTTTTTTTGGGAGACGTGCATAGAGGGAACGAAACAAGAACCTGGAAAAGTGAGCAAGAGCAAGGTTCAGCCAAAGAAAACAAAGGAAAACAAAAAGTAGCACATGTTAAGACAATTCCTGTCGGTGTTGCTGCTACTCTCAGCGGTGGCGGTAGTGGTGGCAGTGGCCGCACCGGAGGGTGCCGGGAAGGTGGAGGCGCCATGCGTTGGCATCGATCTCGGCACGACGTACTCGGTTGTTGGTGTGTGGCAGAAGGGCGACGTGCACATCATTCCGAACGAGATGGGCAACCGCATCACGCCGTCAGTCGTTGCCTTTACGGAGAATGAGCGTCTGATTGGCGATGGGGCGAAGAACCAGCTGCCGCAGAACCCGCAGAACACGATTTACGCCATCAAGCGACTCATTGGGCGTAAGTACAGCGATGCAACGGTGCAGAAGGACAAGAAACTGCTGTCATACGAGGTGGTGTCAGACAAGGACGGCAAGCCGAAGGTGCAAGTGAGCGTCGGCGGCAAGAAGAAGCAGTTCACACCGGAGGAGGTGAGCGCGATGGTGCTGCAGAAGATGAAGGAGATCGCAGAGACATACCTGGGCGAGAAGGTGAAGAACGCCGTTGTGACTGTTCCCGCATACTTCAACGACGCCCAACGTCAGTCAACAAAGGACGCTGGCACGATTGCTGGACTGAATGTTGTGCGTATCATCAACGAGCCGACGGCTGCCGCCATTGCCTACGGTCTGAACAAGGCTGGGGAGAAGAACATTCTCGTGTTTGATCTTGGTGGTGGTACCTTTGATGTGTCGCTGCTGACGATAGACGAGGGCTTCTTTGAGGTCGTGGCAACAAACGGCGACACACATCTTGGTGGTGAGGACTTCGACAACAACATGATGCGCTACTTCGTGGACATGCTGAATAAGAAGAAGAATGTGGACGTGAGCAAGGACCAGAAGGCACTGGCGCGACTCCGCAAGGCGTGTGAGGCAGCGAAGCGTCAGCTGTCCTCGCACCCCGAGGCACGCGTTGAGGTGGACAGTCTCACGGAGGGCTTTGACTTCAGTGAGAAGATCACGCGCGCGAAGTTTGAGGAGCTGAACATGGATCTGTTCAAGGGAACGCTTACACCCGTGCAGCGCGTGCTGGAGGATGCGAAACTGAAGAAGAGCGACATAGACGAGATTGTGCTTGTGGGCGGCTCGACACGCGTGCCGAAGGTGCAGCAGCTCATCCGCGACTTCTTTGGCGGCAAGGAGCCGAACCGCGGCATCAACCCGGACGAAGCGGTGGCGTATGGTGCGGCGGTGCAGGCTGCGGTGCTGACCGGCGAGAGCGAGGTCGGTGGGCGCGTGGTGCTCGTGGACGTGATCCCGCTGTCGCTCGGCATCGAGACGGTGGGCGGCGTGATGACGAAGCTTATCGAGCGCAACACGCAAATCCCGACGAAGAAGAGCCAGGTGTTCTCGACGTACCAGGACAACCAGCCGGGCGTGCTGATCCAGGTGTTCGAGGGCGAGCGGCAGATGACGAAGGACAACCGCCTCCTCGGCAAGTTCGAACTGTCCGGCATTCCACCAGCCGCGCGTGGTGTGCCGCAGATCGAGGTGACGTTTGACGTGGACGAGAACAGCATCCTGCAGGTGAGCGCTGTAGACAAGTCATCGGGGAAGAAGGAGGAGATCACCATCACGAACGACAAGGGCCGGCTGAGCGAGGAGGAGATCGAGCGCATGGTGCGTGAGGCGGCGGAGTTCGAGGACGAGGACCGCAAGGTGCGCGAGCGCGTGGACGCGCGCAATACACTGGAGGGCATCGCGTATTCGCTGCGCAACCAGGTGAACGACAAGGACAAGCTCGGCGGCAAGCTGAGTGAGGAGGACAAGAGTGCCGTGGAGGCCGCAGTGAAGGACGCCATCCAGTTCCTCGACGAGAACCCCAATGCGGACAAGGAGGAGTACGACGAGGCACGGGAGAAGCTGCAGAGCGTGACGAACCCGATCATCCAGAAGGCATACCAAGCTGGTGGAGCTGCGGGCGGTGAGGAGCAGCCGGAGCCCATGGACGACCTGTAAGATATGCACATCGGGTCGACTGCTGCCATTGGTAACTAAAGAGGGTCCAGATTGTTTTTGTGTTACTATCACCACCACTCTCACCACTACTATTGAAACTATGCTACTGTTGGAGGCAGAGAATGCTTTCGGTCCCGTCACGGGGTGGGCTGGGTAGGAGCGGTATCTCCAACGACAGTGTTTTGTCAAGCGGAATAAGGCCTGTGGTGACGAAGATGATGATGGGGTAGGAAATTGTGTCAAGGAACGCGCGTTTTATCTGTGTTACTGAATGATTTTCATTCCTTTTTGTGTACGTGTTTTTCTTTTATTGTGTTTTGTGCGCCGAACCGTGAAACTGCCGTTCTGACCAAATTGACCTTCCTTAGCTAGCAATGAAAGGCACCCCATGAGACGTGATGGGATGGACGATAATAAGGAGGGAATGTAGTAGGTTGTAAGAGAGAAAGGGACGAAAAAATAGAAAGTGAAATAGGAGGACGCAAGCAAGCAGGTGGACCCTTGAAATGATACCTCACTAGGGGATGATTTTCTAGGGAAAACAAACAATGAGGGGTGCCGCATTGCCGCATCTGGGATTCTTTATTTCCCCTTGTTGTTACAATGTGCGCCATGTGTGGGACATGCGGTCCACTGTTGACGTCTTCCTTTGTATTACCACTATTTCGTATCACTAGTTTTGTTGCTGTTGTTGTTGCTGTTCTCTCTATGTGTCTGTTTGTTGTTGTTGTTCACACAATCTCTACCGTGTTCTTGTTTGCTGTAGGTGAGAATCCTGATTTTGCACTCCGTCTTCTTCTCCATCTTGTGCATCCGTTTCTTTTTTTTTGGGAGACGTGCATAGAGGGAACGAAACAAGAACCTGGAAAAGTGAGCAAGAGCAAGGTTCAGCCAAAGAAAACAAAGGAAAACAAAAAGTAGCACATGTTAAGACAATTCCTGTCGGTGTTGCTGCTACTCTCAGCGGTGGCGGTAGTGGTGGCAGTGGCCGCACCGGAGGGTGCCGGGAAGGTGGAGGCGCCATGCGTTGGCATCGATCTCGGCACGACGTACTCGGTTGTTGGTGTGTGGCAGAAGGGCGACGTGCACATCATTCCGAACGAGATGGGCAACCGCATCACGCCGTCAGTCGTTGCCTTTACGGAGAATGAGCGTCTGATTGGCGATGGGGCGAAGAACCAGCTGCCGCAGAACCCGCAGAACACGATTTACGCCATCAAGCGACTCATTGGGCGTAAGTACAGCGATGCAACGGTGCAGAAGGACAAGAAACTGCTGTCATACGAGGTGGTGTCAGACAAGGACGGCAAGCCGAAGGTGCAAGTGAGCGTCGGCGGCAAGAAGAAGCAGTTCACACCGGAGGAGGTGAGCGCGATGGTGCTGCAGAAGATGAAGGAGATCGCAGAGACATACCTGGGCGAGAAGGTGAAGAACGCCGTTGTGACTGTTCCCGCATACTTCAACGACGCCCAACGTCAGTCAACAAAGGACGCTGGCACGATTGCTGGACTGAATGTTGTGCGTATCATCAACGAGCCGACGGCTGCCGCCATTGCCTACGGTCTGAACAAGGCTGGGGAGAAGAACATTCTCGTGTTTGATCTTGGTGGTGGTACCTTTGATGTGTCGCTGCTGACGATAGACGAGGGCTTCTTTGAGGTCGTGGCAACAAACGGCGACACACATCTTGGTGGTGAGGACTTCGACAACAACATGATGCGCTACTTCGTGGACATGCTGAATAAGAAGAAGAATGTGGACGTGAGCAAGGACCAGAAGGCACTGGCGCGACTCCGCAAGGCGTGTGAGGCAGCGAAGCGTCAGCTGTCCTCGCACCCCGAGGCACGCGTTGAGGTGGACAGTCTCACGGAGGGCTTTGACTTCAGTGAGAAGATCACGCGCGCGAAGTTTGAGGAGCTGAACATGGATCTGTTCAAGGGAACGCTTACACCCGTGCAGCGCGTGCTGGAGGATGCGAAACTGAAGAAGAGCGACATAGACGAGATTGTGCTTGTGGGCGGCTCGACACGCGTGCCGAAGGTGCAGCAGCTCATCCGCGACTTCTTTGGCGGCAAGGAGCCGAACCGCGGCATCAACCCGGACGAAGCGGTGGCGTATGGTGCGGCGGTGCAGGCTGCGGTGCTGACCGGCGAGAGCGAGGTCGGTGGGCGCGTGGTGCTCGTGGACGTGATCCCGCTGTCGCTCGGCATCGAGACGGTGGGCGGCGTGATGACGAAGCTTATCGAGCGCAACACGCAAATCCCGACGAAGAAGAGCCAGGTGTTCTCGACGTACCAGGACAACCAGCCGGGCGTGCTGATCCAGGTGTTCGAGGGCGAGCGGCAGATGACGAAGGACAACCGCCTCCTCGGCAAGTTCGAACTGTCCGGCATTCCACCAGCCGCGCGTGGTGTGCCGCAGATCGAGGTGACGTTTGACGTGGACGAGAACAGCATCCTGCAGGTGAGCGCTGTAGACAAGTCATCGGGGAAGAAGGAGGAGATCACCATCACGAACGACAAGGGCCGGCTGAGCGAGGAGGAGATCGAGCGCATGGTGCGTGAGGCGGCGGAGTTCGAGGACGAGGACCGCAAGGTGCGCGAGCGCGTGGACGCGCGCAATACACTGGAGGGCATCGCGTATTCGCTGCGCAACCAGGTGAACGACAAGGACAAGCTCGGCGGCAAGCTGAGTGAGGAGGACAAGAGTGCCGTGGAGGCCGCAGTGAAGGACGCCATCCAGTTCCTCGACGAGAACCCCAATGCGGACAAGGAGGAGTACGACGAGGCACGGGAGAAGCTGCAGAGCGTGACGAACCCGATCATCCAGAAGGCATACCAAGCTGGTGGAGCTGCGGGCGGTGAGGAGCAGCCGGAGCCCATGGACGACCTGTAAGATATGCACATCGGGTCGACTGCTGCCATTGGTAACTAAAGAGGGTCCAGATTGTTTTTGTGTTACTATCACCACCACTCTCACCACTACTATTGAAACTATGCTACTGTTGGAGGCAGAGAATGCTTTCGGTCCCGTCACGGGGTGGGCTGGGTAGGAGCGGTATCTCCAACGACAGTGTTTTGTCAAGCGGAATAAGGCCTGTGGTGACGAAGATGATGATGGGGTAGGAAATTGTGTCAAGGAACGCGCGTTTTATCTGTGTTACTGAATGATTTTCATTCCTTTTTGTGTACGTGTTTTTCTTTTATTGTGTTTTGTGCGCCGAACCGTGAAACTGCCGTTCTGACCAAATTGACCTTCCTTAGCTAGCAATGAAAGGCACCCCATGAGACGTGATGGGATGGACGATAATAAGGAGGGAATGTAGTAGGTTGTAAGAGAGAAAGGGACGAAAAAATAGAAAGTGAAATAGGAGGACGCAAGCAAGCAGGTGGACCCTTGAAATGATACCTCACTAGGGGATGATTTTCTAGGGAAAACAAACAATGAGGGGTGCCGCATTGCCGCATCTGGGATTCTTTATTTCCCCTTGTTGTTACAATGTGCGCCATGTGTGGGACATGCGGTCCACTGTTGACTCTTCCTTTGTATTACCACTATTTCGTATCACTAGTTTTGTTGCTGTTGTTGTTGCTGTTCTCTCTATGTGTCGCATGCCGTCAAACATGTGTTGGTATTTGATGCAAACCCTCAGGACGGTCAATGCGGTTATCTCCGGTTTTCCTTTTTTTTTTTCTTCTTCTTTTTTTTGGTGTGTGCGTGTTATTGTGGTTGTTTCTCCACCCACCGCAGAGTGTTTCTCTCATGGAGTCCAGTACGTTCAGAAAGACAGCTAGCGATGAGCGCGAGGCTTTTATCAACTATGGAGGCGCCTACTGGCTCAATCCCGTACCACACGGCACCTTTCGCTCCCGCAGTATGTGCACCTCGACGAAGGCGACAGACAGCATTGACCCCTTTGGTAATCCCAAGCGACCTGACAGGCCTAACTTGTTCGGCATGTCGCGCTACACGGCGTATGGAAGCGGAGGAAAAGGCGGCGACGACGCCGCAGCGGGAGCGATGGGCGTTGCGGCGCATGTCAACGGTGGGCAGCACGGCGGAGAAAAGAACGGTGGAGTGGCGGGTGGTGCTGACGGCACGCTCTCCGAGACGCATGGAGGCGGCAGGGACGGTGATGACATGAGTGGCCCACTGCAGATGTCTGGTACGGATGGCGCCGGTAATTATGCCCGAACCGGTGAAAAGGTACCGTACTGCGCTGAGGACGTGATCCGTGACAAACTCCCACTGGATACCGCCACTCCCGAGCGACGCCTGATGCATCCGGGCAATAACATCTCCCGCATCCCCCCCACCGGTGGCTCCGCCTTCAACGGCACAGTCACCGACCCGTGGGCAGCACCGAGGGAGGTGGACAGCACATACCTTCGTCTCGCACCGCTGTACGAGAGCACGACGCATTACCAGCTGCGCACCGGTCTGTACTACACTGAAGATGAGGCACCACCGCACGGCATGACACTTCCACCAAAGAACTCTCTTCCTAAACGGGAATGGTAGGCCTATGTGAATGAATGTAATAATAAGAACAAAAAGAGACTACATGGGTGGCATGTAGCTTCAAATAGGTAGCATTTGCCTAAGGGGGCGTTGCGTTTGAAGGCTTGTGCTTGATGTATTGATACGATACTGTGGACTCTGTTTTTGTACATTGTCAACATTTTTGAAACAGCTTCTCTTATCAAGGGCTCTTGTATGGGTTGCCCGAAGAAAAAACAAAAGAGGCTATTATTTGAGTTTTTTTTTTTGATAGACTCAATATCTTTCTATCGACATTCCTTTTCTTCTTTTTTCTCTACTTCTTTTCTTTTTTTTCACTCTGATCTTTTCTCTTGTCTAGGTGTGTTGTTGTGATCAGTTTTTTGATGGCGCAGGCACCTGCTGGGAAGCCGTCAGGCAAGTTTCAGGTGCTACTCTCCCGTGATTCTCTAAACAGTTTCCCTGCAAGTGCGTCTTGTGGTAACACCGCAAGTTCTTCAGTCAGTCCGCATTGTGTTCCACCCGTAGTGGCCAAGAGTGCAGTGAGTTCGGCAGCGGACCCCGCACATGCGAACAGTCCGTCTCCGCCCCGACGTTACGGCGGTGCGATTGTGCGGGTGAGTGAACTGCAGAAAACAGGGAATATGTTGAGATCGTCTGCGTTGTCCTTTGCGGGGCCGTGCGGGAGCGAGAGCAGTGCGAAAAATAATCGCCATCCACCGGCGACGATGTTGTGGAGTGCAATGGGCATCGGAAGTGCAGGTGGAATGGAGACAGGTGACTCGTCTAACGTCTCTACCAGGCGGAGACGCATGCCCGCGAAGAAGGTGAAGAAGGCGAGCTCTCGGAAAAGCAAACCAAGTAGAGCTGCTGCACCGCGACGCAGAACGGCACGAACAAAGGAGAGAGGTACTAGTTTTCAGCTGCAGCCAAATGGCGAGCCCTACGAACACCGGTGGTCTACTGTGAACGGGCGTCGCATGCTGCACTACAACGGGCGCACGTACAAGGGCAGAGCGGCCCATCAGCTTTGGGGCAAAATAAAGTCTGCAGTCACACCATCAAAGTCAACAGCTTCACAACCACCTTTGATGGTGAGTAGAGTGGAAAGAAAGAAACCAGAAGAACGGAAACGTACACGCGCAGAGACTTTATCCACGGCGGGGATCATCCCAATTTCCTCTGCGAATACAAACTCTCTGACGTTGAACCGCACGACTCAATTGAGTGCACCTCCCCAAATTGTACCCTCATCTGCTATGCGAACCAAACTATTGCTTGATGATGATGATGATGATAGCACCGATTGTTGTAATGTGCGGAAGGAGTTTAACACTCTTCCTGAAAAAAATAACAGCGCCAGTGTGGTACCCGTTCCCATAAGAGAAGCAAAGACGAGGAGAGATTCAGAGAGTTCAACAATCTCGAGTTTAACATCCTTGAGCCTAGGCAATTTCAGTTCAAGCAGCAGTGTGAGTAGCTTTAGCAGTTTGAACTCCTCTGATATAGATGATGCCTCGGATGAAGGGAGGAGTGTTAAAAACATATCTGTCAAGGAGAGATGCGCCGTTTCCTCTTCAACGTCGTCAAATAAACAATCACCGGCGGTGGTGGTGGAGCATGACGGGTGGCTCTATCCGGCAGAGTTGCTGCCTGTCTTGTGTGAGCAGCAATGTGTCGAGGCGTCTACTATTCGTCAAGACTGCAGTAATGTTCTGGGAGGAGGAAGAGGATTAGGGAGTAATAGTACCACAGCGAGAAACATCAACAATAACAATAATGGTGGTGGCATTATAGAAACAAAAGGGTTGAACTTGGAAAGTAATCAGAGGGCTCGTGGAGTTACTGTCCTTGGCATGGATGCTTGCAAAGAAGTCTCTGAAACACTTCCGCGTCGTGGGGATGATGCAGATGCTGTTCGTCGTAATTCGGCATACTCACTGAGGTACGAAGAAATGGATGCACTAGACAATTTGCTAGAAGTGGGCGCGGAAGACTTTTTTGTTGCAGGCGATGAAATTGGCGGGATGCGGTTTGCGTCGTAGCTCCCTAGGAGTATCACGTTGCGCTGAGAGTTATCAGTATTTCATGAGTATTTAGTTTTGTTTTGTTTTTCTGCTCTTTCCTTTTCTTTCTTTTGTTTATCTCTTCTGGGTTATTCTATTTCATCTGCACATGTGGTAGATGAAATGGACCGGAACTACAGAGAGAGAAAGAGAGTGTGTGTATGTACATGTGCTTATCTTTCCTGCCTTATGTTTTCTTCCTTTTGTCTTTCTTTTTATGCCCCCACCTTTTTTTTTATTGCGATCTTGTCCAACCCACAGGATGGCACTGCAGAACTCTAATCGTCATTGTTTGCGCCTCCTCATACGTTGCCTTCCGCATGACATCACGGAGACAAGAATAAATGATGTCATTCGAGAGCAAGGCGGCTGCAGTGAAATTGGGTGCACGATAGAAATTTCTGTCATTCGTGGCTTTCCTCAGTGTGGTAATCGCCCATATGTTCCCTCCACAGCCATCATCCACATGCAGCCGCTTCAGGGCAGTAGCGTAAAGGAAGCGGCGACTCGTGTTGTTCGGGCAGTGAGAAATATCTTTGACGGTCGTGTAGTATTTGATGATGACAAGGACAACGGAGATGATTGTACAACCGCCATGGCCTCCGTAGTAGAGTGGTCGCCAGTCTCTTGTAGTTTTTCCCCCGTCCTTGGACGAAGCGGAAAATGGATGAAAATGAAGAAACATGAAGCAGTCGATTATAATCCTGACACTCTTGAAGAGGATGAGCATTACAGACTGTTTTGTGCCAAGCTGCAGGAGGAAAAGGAGCCCTGTGAGAAACCATCAGACGATGAGGCGGAAGAACAAGAGATATGTGGGGAGCAAGAGCCTGAGGAGACGATGCCGGTGTCGCTGCTTGTGCAGGAGCTGGCCGCTCGGTACAGGCAGAAGCGGGAGACGAAGACAGTGGGGAGAAAGAGGAGAGCGGCGAAGGGGAAACTGCCGGGGAAGCAAGCCGCAGAGAAGGGTGCGAAGAGGGTGGTGAGAAAGCCACTGCGCCGCAGTTTGGAAGATGAAAATGATGACACCTCTGCCGCTGCTGTGGTGGTGCGGAGAGAGGTGGAGAGCAAGAGGCAGAAGAATTCGAAGCGGCGTAGGCGAAGGACACGAGGAAGAGACACAGACGCTCCTGGAGATGTTGATAGCCCACAAGGAGGAGCGGATTTAAATTTGGAGACGAAGAAAAAGAAAACATGGGACCCAAAGAAAATACGACTGCTTAGGAGAGAAGAAGGAAATCAGGCAACACAAACTGCAGAAGACGCAGAGGCGACGGATCAGGGCAACGAGGTCGTCACTCCCTGTAGAAAGCATGAGAATTCACATCAAAAGCCGAATGAAGAAATAGTTGGTGGAGAGAACAACACTGAATCGCGGAAGAAGCAGGCGAAGGAAACGCGGAGGGAAAGACACAAAAGGAAGAAGAAGTTAAATCCCCTCAAAGAGGGAGAACACCAACAGCAACAGGAGGGTGAAGAGGGCGCGGCGCAGAAGATGCAGGGACAAACCGAGAAGAGAAAAAGAAAACCGGAGAGGCAGAATAATAAACATCGGGCCCAAGAGGGAAAAAAGCAAAGTAATCGTTATGCCTCACTGGAAACTGAAAATATTTCTGTAGAAGACAAGGTCAAACGTACTCCTCTTTCTCAGACCTTGCACGTCGATCCATTCAAAGAGGAGAGCCTTAATGAGTCTTCAAACTCTACAAAATTAACTACGGAGGCTTTCTCCTCTGTTCCTACCGGAGGGAAAAAAGGTTATCGTAGAGAACGCAAAAAGAAGCAACAACCTCAAGTACTGCGTATCCTTGTGAAATCTGATGAAGCTCTTGCACCATCCTCAAAAAGCACATGACAAATAAAGCAGATAAGTTGGAAGAGTCTCCTTCATATTCTATAAACACAAACAGAACTATAAATAGCTCTCTGTTTTGAATTTGTGTTTAATATTCCCTGGATTGGGTATATACGAACATACACACATAATACATATGCATACAGACAAATGTCAGGGAAATCAATAATACCATCCTCTTTTTTTTTCGCCCTTTGTTTTCTTTGTTCCTAGTTTTTTCCTCTCTCCTTTGCTGTCTTTTTTTTTGTCTTTTTATAGTTTCTTGACTCAGCAGCAATGCTCTTCTACCTACTAGGTACATTTCTCGTTGCGACATGGGCCGCTTGGTTTTTGGGTGCTCTCGACTTTCGTCGCCAGTTTCCTGGACAAAAATCTTCGGCAACTGGAGTGGTACGGCCGACTGTGACCAAAGAGAGAAAAGAAGTGACGGTTATCTTTGGATCCCAAACGGGTACGGCGGAGATGTTTTCAAAGACGCTTGTGCGAGAGGGAATCCGACTTGGTGTTCCTATCAAAGGCATTGATGCAGAGAACTATGAAGGCCATAACCTTGAGCACGAACGTCTTGTGATCATTCTGTGCGCCACCTACGGCGAGGGCGAACCCACCGACTCGATGAAGGAATTCCACGACTGGCTCATGGACGACACTCGCGAGCCCGGCGAGGAGCTGAAGAACGTGCAGTACGCCGTCTTCGGCCTCGGCGACCGCCAGTACCGCCACTTCTGCGAGGAGGGAATCGCCGTCGACCGTCGCATGGCGGAGCTGGGGGCGCAGCGTGTATACACGCTCGGCTGCGGCGACTCGGGCCAAAACATCGAGGAGGACTTCGACAACTGGCGGCGGGACATGTGGCCGGCGGTGGGCCGCGCGCTCGGCGTCGAGCTGCAGGAGCACACGGAGGAGCCGACGGTCGCGGAGTGCCGCCTGAAAGTGTGGGATGCTGCGGAGGAGGCACCGCTGCCGTTCCCGAAGCTCGCGTCGGTGTTGGAGCCGACGCAGCGGCTGCCGTCGTGGGTGCCGCTCAGAACAAACGTGGAGCTCCTGAAGAACACGGCGGATCGCAGCACGCGGCTGATTGAACTGGACATCGAGGGCACAATCATCTCGTACCAGAGTGGTGACCACCTCGGCATTCTTCCGCACAACACCGACGCGATGGTGGATGCCTACCTGCAGATACTCGGCGTCAGCGATGCGGAATCAAGTCAGGTTTTTTCTCTGCAGGATATGAAAACGGGTAAAAATATTTTTCCCGCTCGTGTGACGATTCGAACAGCTCTCAAGTGGTACATTGACCTCGGCGGTTATCCGAAGAAGTCGACACTGCGTGCCTTTGCACACTGCGCGGCAGACCCAGCCGATAAGGAAAATTTGCTCCGACTGCTCCGTCCGGAGCCGGAGTCTACGAAGGAATATGCAAAACTCGCATCCAAATTACGGAACGTGTACGGTTTCCTGAGAAAGTACAAATCCATTTCAGTGCCGATTGGGTTCTTCCTTGAAATGATGCCACGGATTGCACCACGCTACTTTTCCATCTCCTCCGATCTCCTCTCCCATCCACATTCCATGTCCATTACTGTGGCGATTGTGGAGGGTGGTCTTTGCACAGGGATGCTGAGGGAGACGTCTGTTGGAGAAAGAATTCCGGTTTTTGTGCGCAAGTCAAAGTTTCATCTCCCATTGCGAGCAAAGGATCGCCCTATTATCATGATTGGGCCTGGAACAGGTGTAGCCCCCCTCATTGGATTTCTTCACCGCCGCAATGTATGGAAGAAGAAGGGTAACAAGTTGGGAAAGGCGATGCTTTTCTTTGGATGCAGAAAGAAAGACGAGGATCACATTTACAGCGACTTTATGTATGAGTGTTTAGCGAATGACACACTCTCTGTGCTGGATGTTTCCTATAGCCGAGAACAGGCAGAAAAGGTCTATGTGCAACATCGTCTGAAGGCGCGCGCGGACGAAGTTTGGGGGATTTTACACGAGGGGGGAAACCTTTACCTCTGCGGCGATGCAAAGCACATGGCAAAAGATGTGGAGATGGCCCTGGTAGAGATTCTGCAGGAGAAGGGGCCGATGCGGGAGGAGGAGGCGAATGCATACTTGACAAAACTGATCGAAGAGGAGCGCTACCTGAAAGATGTCTGGTCTGCATCGTAGCAGAATGATCGCAAAAGGAATAGTATATATATATATATATATATATATTGTTCGTTGTTCTGGTGGTTGTCTCTTCCTTCTTGTTTCGTATTTTTCTTATTATGGAACAGAGAGAAAATAATTAAAAAACGTAGAAAAAAAAGACGAACGAGGATGCTGCGGGAAAAAAATCACTAAAGAAAATCTAATTCTTTTTGTACTTCTTTATTTCTCTGTCTCCTCGCATCGTTCCTTTTGTGTGTTTGGCGGAATGAAGACGAAAGGAATATATAAGACAAAAGATATAAAGGACGCGAGTGGAGAAGTGACGGAGATACATGATGACTTTGTGCGAATGGAGCGGAGCTACAGTGCAGACATGTATGTGTGCTCGCTGCTGCCACGTAAACAGCCACCATCGGCATCATTTAATAGATCAACCTCAGGCATTGTGATGCATGTGGGTCCTGCCGTGTGTGTTGTTGTTGTTTTGGTTTTGTCGTTTTCGGGTATAACTGTTACTTTTCTCCCCTGTTTTTCCCCCTTTCTTACACAACCACATTGTGATTCATGCACACGGACTGCTCTGCATGTGCCAACACACAGAGAAGCAGTTTTGAGGCTCCCTGTCATCATTTCTTTTCGTCTTGTTCTTGATATTTTTTATTTTCCCTCCCTATATTTTCCTTCTTCTCCTTTTTCTTTATGTTTCTTGGGAACGCCACATGCACGTGCTATCCTGCACATTAAGTTCTTAGTGATTAGAAAGTGCAGGCCACGTCACGAACCTTGTCGTGTGTTGGTTGAGCCTTTTTTCCCCCTTTCTCTTTATTTCTTTCTTTTCTCTCTCTCATACACACACTCTTCGAGGGCATTTAATATTATATTGCTACATTGAGCATTGATTTTCTTTCTTTGTCTGCTCGTTTTCCGGTATCTCTTTTTTCTTTTTCTTTTTTTCCGGTGTTTGAAGAAGGTGACGATGGCGTTTTCTCTTCTTGCCTGTACGGATATACTTGGGGAGAAGGTCAACGTCGAGCTGCCCTTCAATGCGCCACCCGCCACAGTGGACGAACTCTACCGTACATTGGAACGTGTTTTTCGTGGGGAGGAACACGACATGAAGGAGTCAAGGGGAGAGAAGTCCACGCGTTCCTCTGAGCCCTTCACGGTGAGCCGGCTGCAGCGCTACGAGGAGGAGGCACAGATGTGGGTGGAGCTTAGTGATGCGCGGCAGCTGCAGGTGCAGGACCAACTGTACGTGTTTCGCAAGAACGCAACAAAAGCGGATATATCGACACATCGTGAGATACCACTCCCCCGCAACAGTCCGCACTTCTATGCTAGGCGGGTGTCAAGTGGTGATGGGGGTGGGGGTGGATGTATTCTGGGTGCGAAGAGTACTGTGAACGCGAAACCCATCAGCGGCACGTCATCACCGCCACCTTTATTCGATCGAATGCTGCGGGAGACATATTCTCTTCACCCGGGGGTATCTTGGAATAGGAAGAGCAGCAATAATGTTTTGATGAATACAACTCCGCTGCCTTATGCGGAATATTCCTCTGGGGGCGCTACGAATAATGTTGCAATTGTTCCAGCGAAGGAGAGCAGTCAGTTTGACCCTTCTGATGTGGCAGCAGAGCGTCTCACGTCGGACCAGATGAGAGTCGTGTTTGCCGTTGGGGATTCATCCAATCGGGGCTACTTGACACTGCGTGACTTTCAATGTATATTTAATGTCTGTCAAATCCACTTTACCATGGATGTTGTGGAAGATCTCCATCGCTCCTTTGCGAAGGAAAAACGTGGCGGTGGTGGTGGTGAGGTAGAAGAAGTAGCAGTCATGGCGTTTAACGACTTCCAGAGTTTTGCACGTGAGTTTGCACAGACCGTTAGCGTTGCCTTCTCACGTTTAGGCACTCAGGAGCAGCAGCGAGTTGTTGAGCAGGAGCAGCATGACAACACCGCCATTCTTGACGATCTGCATGTACAGAGAAAAACGCTTGAGGAACAGTTGGAGGCAGTGAAGAGTCGGATTGCGAAGGAGCAAGAGAAGAAGGCCCAACTGCGAAACGAATTGGATGAGCTGCGGCGGGTGAATGACGCATGGTACCGCGAGCAGGAGCAGAAACTCCTCAACAAGGAGGTTAGTGTGTTCAGATACAGGCAGAAGTTGCATAAGGAGGAGATCGATTATGAGCGACTGGCAGCTGAACGGCGGAGGATGACGACAAACATAACGATGAGTCGCATGCCCTCGCAAATTCAACAGGAAGGAGGATACATGTACGGTGCACGCTACTAGAAGAGAGGCGTTGAGCTGCAACACGAAGGAATAGAGGGGTGGGAAAAAAGAAAAGAAAAGAAAATGGTGGGGGTGAGGCTGGGGGATAAAGGAATCTCTCCGCAGGGATATGAAGTGTTCTTATCATCATAGAAGGAAAGGAAGAAAGAGAAAGAGAGAGCGGAAGTTAACAAGGTGGTGTATTTTGTTGCTGTAGTGTTACCTTGTCATTTTGTCTCGTCTTATTTTTCTGGTTATTCTCTTGTCATGGTTCTCTCATAGCCCTGTTTTCTCCCTCCCTTTTTTTTTCGAGAGGACGAACGACTGTCATGATTTTTTTTTTACCATAGTAGAAGAATTCATGTATTGATTGGATCTCATTAAGTGGCGTATACTCATCTTGTTGAGCTGCATCCGAACTTTCCCCCATCCCTCACTCCCTTCTTCTGTTCTTTCTTTTAATTTATTATTATTATTATTATTATTATTATTATTCTCCACTCCGTTGACTTTTCAGGAGGACCAGAGAAAAAGAAGAGGAAAAAAAAAAGAATCCATTCGGAGGCTGGCTGACTCAGTGGGCCTAAATGTCATCCTGCACACGTGTATAGTTTTTCTGAGGGGGTTCTTTTCTTTTTTTTAGTGCTTGCACTTGGGCTGGGACTTAATGCTGCGGCCCACACGCCTGCTGCTTGCGATCTCCTCCTTTGGACTGAAGGAAGCGCATGAGGATGTCTCTGCTGTCAGTCATGGCAGCACACGCCAGCAGTCAGTCGCTCTGCTGCAGGCCATTCCCCGCATGCCGGAGGGATTTTTTTTCCCTTTTAATTCCAATTGCTGCCGCCTGTGTGGCGAGGTGCCGTTCCGCGGGTCGCTTCATACATCGTCCGAGGCGCATCAGGCGGTAGAATCAATCATGTGGCTGCTGCTTGCAAGAGCGAAGAACCACCGTAGCGGGGCGGTGGGGGTTTCTCCAGAGGCGGCACGTGAGTTTTTTTCTGAGGAAGCACAACGATGGGAAAACGTGCTGAGTTATTCCTCCTCCTGTTTTTCGTCTCCTCTGTGTGGTGGTGGCGAATCAGAAGAGAAACGTAATATTGTTCCTGCTGAGGATTTATCCGGTGTGTCCCTAGAGAATCTTTGGTGTCGCACATTAGACCGCAAAGCCTCACAGCTACGCGACAGAATTCATGTGTTGATGCAGTTGGGCGTGCTGAATGTAACCACGCTGCGTGGCGTCAAGGGCGATTTGAATGGTGGCATCCAGCGCGACGCCGGTTTCCAGCGCATGGAATGTATTGGCGATCACAACTGGGGGCATTCCATTTGCCGGCGAGTCGTCGCCCTGTTCCCGGAGGTTAACTGGCGCACACCATCAAATGTCTGTGTGATTAATGCCCTCCGCACAGTGCTGGAGAGCAACCACCACTTGGACGACGTCTTTGGTGCGCTCCGCCTGGACGAGGTGCTTGGAGGCGCGGAGTCACGGAAGAAATCAACGAAGTTTAAGGCGGATGTGATTGAGGCCATTGCGGGGGAGTTGCGTGTGGCTCTGTGGTCATTGGAGCCGTACGACACGGACGGGATTAGCACACGCCCCTCCATGCACGCCGTTCCCTTCACGTCTCCCTTGGTGGTCTCTCTGAGGAGTTGTCTGAATGAATTGTTAAATTTTATCATTTACTGCTACCTGGCTAAACATGGCGCGCCGCTCGTGCAGACTGTTGTGGGGCTTTCACGCCGTGAGCAGTATCTCATGGACTTGTCGTCATCGCCGGGTTATGCTCTGCACAAAAAGCGGCAGCGGCGGTCAGAAAAAAGTAGTGGCAGCCCGCGGTGGATTCTCCCACCAACGCCGACGTTGGTTCGGGAGCCGCGCCCCAAACTCTGCAGGCGTGCCACGGCGCGCGCGCGGCTCTCACTCACCGCACTCAGTGAACTTGACGACGGGGCGACGCACACGGATGGACGGCTGCAGAAGAAAAGAACTCCGGCAGCGGCGGTGGGGAGCCCTGGTCGACGTGGCACGCCGGTGAATGTTGTGCGTGGGCTCATCAATGCGTGTGGTGCCGTGAAGGCGCACACGTCGTCCAGACAAATATGAGGGACATGTAGAAAGGAGTGAAAGAGAGAGAAAGAGAGAGAAATTCCAAAAAGGAAGGAAAAAAAAAAGAAAAGAAACATTGTGTGGGTGTATTGAGTTTCAGTTGCAGTTTTCGTCTGTCTGTCTGTCTTTGTGTGAAGAGAGGTGATGGTAATGGTTAAGCTACTCATATTCTCTTTTCATTCTGCTTTACACATAAGTTTCTCGTTCGCTCCTCATTCTCTCTTTTTCTCTTTAACGCTTAGAAAAAGAATCATCAAAGGTTTTCATACAAATCCACTGACCCCACCTCAAGGTAGAGAGCGAGTAAAGAATAAAAATAAGAGGCGCATTAGACACTGATTTTGTCTCGGTTTTTTCCCCCACATACACACACTCTCTCTTTTCTCTCTACCAATATTTTATACTCTATACACTCATTTGCTTCACACAATATATATATAGTTTCAGGATTGGTGGCCATTTCACTTCTAGTTTCTTTTTTCCTTTTTTTTTTGATTATTTTTCCTTGTTTGTCTTCCCTTTTCTTTCCTTCTCTTTCTCTCTCTGCTTGTTGGTGTTCTTTGAATTTTCTCAGTTTTAGGAATTACCACAACAACCGCTTCTCTCTCTCTCTCTCTCTTAAGATATAAAATGGCGAGCGAGTCACAATCCGAGGCCTCCGTGACTGTGGTGAACAGACCGCCAAACCCCGCCACCCGGAAGAATTGGCTCCCCCAGCAGACCCCCGCGTCGTTCGCTACACCCCCCGGGAGTCGAACATCACCGGAGGTAATTACTTTGCCGCAGACGGGGAATAATAATAATAACATTAATAACATTAATAATAATAATAATAATATTAATAATAATAATAATATTAACAATAATAATAATAATAATAATAATAATAATAATAATGTTAATATTAATGTTAATAATAATAACTATAAGCAGATGGATGAGGGAGAAATGAATAAGAAAGCGAAGGTGAGTGACAAGCAGGATATTGTTGAAGCGAATGAACGGAATATGAACCCACTTCTCCCTGGTGGAGGTAAAGTGCGGAGGAGGTCAACTCTGCACTCCGAAGAAATCATGTGTGGATCTCATAATCCCTTTTCTCGTGCACGGCGGGTGTTGTTCGCATTCGGTAAACAGCCGCAGCCCCATCGCTCTGCCGCACGCATGTATGATATAAGTATGCTGGAAATGGAGCAGCGGATGGAGTTGTGGAGAATCTTTCTTGTGAAACTCTATAAGCTTTGGATGTATGAAAATACACTGAGGTGTCGTTGCTTTAGAGGAGCTCTTGATAAAACGACCGTTGAGGAAATGATTGCATTGTTGCTTAACAATCTTGTGGATATTACTTTGGATTATGTCTTCAGGGAGTACATTACATTGAGGTCTGGCAGCATATGTGGTTCCAAGGGGAAACATGTGTGGCCACCTTGGCGTCATGTGGTGCGGCCTTGGCAAAAAAAAAAAGTATGTGATGATTATGTTTCTGCTTCTCATAAAGCTCTTGGTTCTGTTGCTACTAATAATAATACTGTTTCTCATGCAGATGTTAGTAGTACTGGTGGTAGGAGGAGAACTTCTTCCTCTTCCTTTGGAACGCCATCAACTCAAGAATCAATGCTTACAAGTGAACTGTGGCAAGTCAACTCTGCATTGCGTCTGTATGTAATAAAGTTTGTTTCCCAGTATTTCCGGTACAAAATGTGGGAGGATGTTCTACTCACATGCGAGCCCCTCATGCAATGCAGTGTAAATAAGTTCATCATAAGTTGTGGTGCTGCCGCCGCCGCCAGCAGTAGTGTCGTCCAAAGCAACAGTATCTATAAGAATAATAATAATAATAATAATAATAATAACAGTAGTATTTGTGGGTGTAGTCCTGGTTATACACAGTGGCGAGTATTTCTCGCGGGATTACGTTGCATGATGACTATCATTAAGCCAAAGGCAGCAGAGACCTCTCCCGTCTCCCGCTTGGAATTTCTCTCGGACACATTCAGTACATCCCACCCGTCCCGGCATGAAGGTCATTCTCCCTCCGGTGTGTATAGACAAAATAGACGTGTCACCGTGAGTTCTCTGAACCGCAGTGGACATTACACTGGGATAAATAGTAGCACTTCACGCACTGTCCTTTCCACGTCTCTCGCGCTGGAGGATGAAAACACGATTTCACTCAACAGTGATATTGGGGACGAGTATATGGGCTCCGGCGAGGATGCGTCCCTCACGTATCATTCCTTCTTTGGTGGAAATGATCAGTCTTCTTACGGGAGTAGTTGTAATTATTATAACCATGGTGGGAATATATGTACACAGAGAGTTAAGGACAATTCTCATGCACCTGGGACACACGTGTGGGATTAACACCGCGGTCATAATAATGTGAGAGAGAAACGTCTCTGCCACACTTCGTGCTCTTTGTGTTATATATGCATGTTGGACTGCATTCCCCCCGCTTTTATTATTATTATTATTATTATTATTATTATTATTATTATTATTATTATTATGCGCTTAGAGCGCCTCGAATGGCATCAGAGTATATTGTTCTTGGGAAGTATAAAGTGCAGACACGTGTTACGTTTCAAGGTCGAGGAGGAATACATGTATGTTTGTTTGTTTTTGTACTACCATGAGAGAAAGCAATGATAATAATAATAATAATAATAATATTATTATCATTTATTATTACTATTATTATTATTATTATTATTTCTATTATTGAATCTTTTTATTTTCTTTTCCTCTCGTTGAGATTCTAGAAGAAATGCATGATCTGTGTCTTCGGAAGTTGTTACTTCCATTTAATGAAGAAAATTATGTGTTGTTTACACGATATAAACACGCAGTTCAGTTGTTCTGTGTGGACTTAAAGTATTTGCGTCTGATAACACTGCTGGAGAGAACAACTCTCATGTTTCTGGATTGTTATCGTGGAGAATTTAATGGAGCAAAATCTGCAAGTTGTTAAGCGAAGTAACAAAAAAAAAAAGAAAGAAAAAAAATATATAAGAGATAAATAAATTAATAATCGTGATATTCCTTTGTAGTCTTTGCATTGTGGTATCTTTCTTTTTGTATGTATGCTGTATTCTATGAGGTGTCTGTGTGGGCGGGAAATAAAGAAGATGTATGTGTGAAATGCATGTATCCATAGTCTCTGCATGTATAAAATGGAAAGAAAGAGATGAAGAAGACACATCTGGGGTACAACTTCTCTCGTCTAGTTTGAACTGTAATGATGAACTGACTTGCGTTATTTTATTTTTATCAATTTTTTTTGTTTTTTGTGGACTTCAGTTTGACGCTCAGTTTTTTTTTTTTTCTTTTTTTTCTTTGTCGTGAGCGTTGTTACTCCCCCCACTAAGACGTTGCCGCTGCGTTAGTTCTCATCCGCATGAATGAGTGGTGTGGGCCCAACTCTCCTCTTTCATCTTAATATATATATATATATATGTGTGTGTGTGTGTGTCTTTATGTTTCGCACCCTTTTATTTTTTACCTATCTTCCTATCTATTTATATACACACACTCACTCTGTCTCTTTCTCTCTCTTTTAGTTGCACGGTCTTCGTCTTAACATATTATTATTATTATTATTATTATTATTTTATTAATTTTTTTTTTTCTGTTTCTCTGTAACAGCAGCTATAATAATAACAACGACAACGACAGAGTGGGGAACTCGTAGTAGAAACTATTATTTACATAACATGTATATAAAGGGAAATAGATGACTCAGCTGCCGTCTCTCCCAACGCACCGGCGCACAACGACACGGTACGAACCGTACTCTGCAGACATTGGCGCCGTTGCGTTTCGCCCAAAACTTCCCATAATTTCAAAGAGCGACAAATATAATAAAATTATTAATAATGATAATAATGAGGGCGGTGGTGTAATGGTACCCCGCGGTGCATTGTGGCAGTATTGCAGGCACGCAGCATCGCAGCAGCGCATGCGGCTCACAGACGTGCCGCGTCATCGCTCCATGCAGTGGCTCATGTATGAGGAGGAACAGGAGCGCTCCCTCATCATCGCCGCATTCCTCTCAACATCTCCCGTGCAGTGTTTCTTTGACCATAGTGAAGACCGGGGCAGTCGTAACAGTCATCTCGTATGGAAGTTTACGCGGGAGGGGCCTCTCTTTACGAGTGAGGAGGAATTAACAAAAATGATAGGAAATGCCTTTTCGTATAAAATCCAAGAGAATGAAAAGAAGATTGCCTCCTTGCAATGTATAGAAGAGGAGGAAAACTATTGTCGTTACCATGATGTTATTAAACCGTGCCTCAACGATTATCAAAAACTGAAATGTCTTCAAGACGTGTACAAGGAGAAATGTCTGGTGTGGAATAAATGTCTACAAGAGATGAGAATATACCGCGATATGCTGAATGTAATAAAAGAGGAGAAGAAACACCGATTGTCTTTGCTGGGTGAGTTCCTGTCGTGTGAGACTCCACTGCCATGCAAACATCTGCTGTGGGACCTTGAAGTTTTGGAGGAGTCAAATCATTCCCTCCATCTCCCACCACCGCCGCCTCCCACTCTTACTCTTCTTCACCGTAGCCATCATGGCGGTGGTGGGAATTCTTCTCCTTCTCTTCCCATTCATAAAAATGATATCTTTTTCTTCTTGGAGCCCGAGGTTAACATCTTATGCTTGTTTGTTGCGATTGTTGTAAAGGAGAATAATCTCCTACAAGAGTCGTTGCTGCAAAAACGCGAAGAAGATTTGTTTTTGCTGCAGACACAGTATGGGATTTACACCGCTGCCCTGCAATGTATACAAAAGATAAGGAAGAAGGAGCAGGACCGATATGAGCTCTTGTTGAATTATCATACGTTTTGTATGAAGTTATCACGTGAAGAAAGAACAGAAGATGAAGAAAAAGCACAAGAAGAAAGAGAAAATAAAATGTCTCATATTTTGAAAAAGAAGAGAAGTACAGAAGAGAGGGAATACCGTGGCGTAAAACACCCGTGGTTGCACTATTACTTGGAGCAGCCGGGGTCTCCCTTTGTACCGTACTTTACATACATGCATCTTCTGAATAGTCTCGGGGTGGAGGGGGCGGCACGACAGGAAATCATGAAGTATGAGCAGGTGGAGTTTGCTTCTCTTTTTTGTATGTGTGAGAATTTTAATAGACTTCTTGTTCTTGAAGAAGAAAAGAAAATGAGAAGAAATGTATGTTTTCTGGAAGAGGAGCAAGAACGGTTTATGATTTGTTCTGAAGAAATTTCTTCTTTGGAAAGACATATACAACCAGGCACTTTTTTCCATCAATTGCATCTGTTTATGCAGAGACTACATGAGAAGCATGAGATGGAAAAGACTGCAACATATATACAAAACATTCTTCATTTCCTCGGGGAGTATGAGAGATGTAGACGAGGAGAAATATTGCTTCTGGAAAAGAAAATGCGTGTAAATAATCGATACTTCTTTTTCACGATGTACACAAAAGGCGGGGACCAGTATGTTGCTAGGCGATGGATGTTTCAGCACGCGGTGGAGTTACTAAGAAAAGAAGAGGAGGAATTGCGCCTGCATATTGAACAGGAGGAAAGAGACGCCCTCGTCACTCGCACGACAGCACATCGCTGGCTGGTGGAGTACAGCCACTCGATGATTCACACGTTGCGGCAGCGAACGTTACAACGGGCGGGGGATCATTTTATGATGGAGCAGGAGAAACTACGGGGAGATATTTTGTCTCAATGTATGCACGAGCGGTATACTCTCTTTGAGAAGAAGTTGTGTGTTCCTTCATGTATGCATGTGCCTGGGAGGGAAGGCGGGGAGCACTGGGAACTTGGTAGAGATGAGCCGGGTGAGTTGGACATTCGGCAAGTGACTATCTCTGACCTTTCGGAGTTTCTCCAGGATGATGTTCTCTTCACTCTCTTTGATTCTTCCACATAGTAATTCCCAAAGAGAGAAGGAGGGAATGGAAGAAGAAAAAAAGAAAAAAAATTCTGGAATGTAAATAGAGTCATTACATGTGAGTCCTTGTTTGCGATTTCCCTCTTTTTTTTTTTGCTACACGGTGTGTCTACTGATATGGAACTATTTATTTATGTATCTATTTGATGTGTAATGTTACATTATTTATTTATTTTCTGTTTTTGCCGTCTTGGTATTATACTATTCTTTTGCTCTTTCTTCTTGGTTCTACAGGGATAAAGAGTCATAGTATTTTTTATTTTTTTTTCTGTTTTTTTTGTTACTAATATATATATATATATATATATATATATATATATATATATTTATTTATTTATTTATATTTATCTTTATTTATAGTAATAATGGTTGAATAAAAGGGGAGAAAAAAGGAGAGAAGAAAATGTCATCAGATATGAGTTCCCCACCCACTTCCACATCTAACGGAGCCTCCTCCTCCTCTTCCTCATCATTACCGCCGCTCTACTCCGTGCTCGGTGTGCCGGTGAATGTCAGCCAGGCGGAGTTGTCCCGCCACTTCAAGCGGCTCTCGCTGCAGATGCATCCAGACCGCGTGGCCTACCGCAATGAACACTGCCAAGATGGTGGGAAAAGTAATACTAATAATAATAATAGTGTTGTTATGAGTGAGGCGGAGGTGCAGCGGCGGTATCAACGAATAACGGAGGCGTACGGGATTCTCTCGGACCCGCGGCGGCGGGCGGCGTACGACACGCGGCACGGCGTGAACTTTCAGTCGCGCGTGGCAGCGCTGCGGGAGGCGATGAACAGACATGAGGTGGCCGCCGTGCCCACGGCGAAGCGGCACTGCAGTGAGGAAGGAAGAGATGCGGAGAAGGAGAGCACGGGTGGCGGTGTGATGGATAAAGAGGAAGAGGAGGAGGAGGAATATACTCCTTGTTAACTCCATTCTGCATATTTCCTCTTGCATCTGTGGCAGAGATTAATGAGAACTAATTTATTTGTGGTGTATTGTGTTGGTGTCATGTTGTATGAATCTCTTTACTATGATTTATTTGAATATATGTATACGTACGTGTATATACTTTTTTATTTTTTTACTCCTCTGTTTCTCTGTGCCTGACCCACATGTATTCTTGGGTCAATAATATATATATATATATATATATATATATATATATATATATATATATATATGGGTGTATGTAAGAAGGTGCCAAGTGAGTGAAAATAAAAAAGGAGACAAAAAAAAACACACAAAAAAAAGAAGACTGCTGTGTTGTGGTTTTAGTGTTTAGTTTTCGCTCCCTGATAGCCTCTCCCTAAAAAGGAAAAAACAGCACATATACATATATATAAACTATTGAGGTTGAAATCAAAGAAAAAAAAAGAACATTATACCGACTGGGAGTTATGCTCTCGCTCTGCAGGACATCTCTTGCGGCCCCCCGCCCCCTCCTGTCCCTCACGCTGAATGAGTCGGTTGGCCGGGGCAGGCACGAGCCGTGGGCAATTCTCAGCCTCACCCGCCGCTCCCCGGCGCACCGCTGGGGGCTCGGCGTCCGCGAGAAGAACGGCGCCGTTTTCCTCAGGCCGCTGCCGGACGGCTTCGTCGCGGGCTCTGTCGTCGCAAAACAATTTCTCGCGCGCGGCCTCGTCCGCTCCTCCACCGCCGTCCGCGTCGTGTCGGTGAACGGCGTCGTGGCGGCGTCGGCCGGCAACGTGCGGCGCGAACTGAATCGATGCAACACAGTCGTCATGCACCTCGCGCTGCAGGCGAGCGTGTACCGCAGGGCACTGCTGCGGAAACAGAAGGAACATGACACGGCCGCGGAGGGAGGAGGTGGCGGCAGTAAACACACATCGGAGCTGCGGAAAGGGGAATTTCCACAAGACGTTGTTGTGAATGATGCAGTTGCTCCAGAAATAAATTTCATCGCGGAGGAGGGGGAGGAGGATGTGAAGAATGAAAAGAGAAGCACACGACCCAAGGTACAGTCTGAACGCAGTGACTCTAAAAAACTAAAAATGAAGAAGGATAGGAAGAATTCAACCCAAAAGAAACTGCGCGGGTCTGTCACTCCCATTACTAGAACTGTTGATGGAGGTGGTGATGCGGGAGGGATTGGAAAAGGTGCGGTGACCAAGGCAAAGGAGTCTGCTAGGGATTTGACAGTTTCTTTGTGACGGATGCAAGATTAAGGTTTTTATCATAGTGTAATACTACTGTACTGTTTATATTGTGCCACAATCGTTTTGTATCATTCATTTTGTTCGTTTGCTTGTTTTATGGGCCTTCTCACACCCTTCTCTTGTATTTTCTATTTTTCCCCTCGTTCTTCTGATTCTGGGAAACAGTACCATCCCTTCTGCGCCTCATGAAAGGATGGGGATATGATGGTACCATAAGTGAAACAAAAGAAAAACATAGCTCTGAACTCCTCTTTTCTCTGTGCTTCTATCTGCACATGTCGCTGCTTTGTGATCCCTTTCTTCCCTCTTGCCCATTCTCTTTGACGTCGCAATGATGAAAATGGGATCCCTGCCACTATTATTATATTTTTTTATTTCTTTCTTTTTTTTTTCTTCTTTTCCATTGTTGTTGTTTCTTTTTAAGTTTTATTCGGGATAATACCACAAATAAGTACATGTCAACCATGCCGTACCGTGCGGTGGTGACAGACCTGGACGGGACGCTGCTGAATGAGAATCACCTCATCTCCGAGTACACCGCCGAGACGCTGCGGCTGCTGCGGGCGAAAAACGTTGAGATCATCTTCGCCACTGGACGTCCTTTCCCGGATGTATTCAGCACTGTTGACATGTGCGGTCTGCAGGGCGGGTACCTCATCACCACCAACGGAGCGAGAGTGTTTGACCCGCAGCGGAATGTAATAGCCACACACGACTTGGACTCGGAGACTGTTACAAAACTTATTGCCGTTCCGGGAGGCGAGAAGGGAGATAATTCAGGAACGCCGTTATTTACAAAGAACATGTATAGAAACGACGAGTGGCTAACGAACCATGGGCTGGAGCGTATGCTTGCGGCGTATTCAAACTCGGGTTTCACGTTCAAAGAAGTTGACCTCCAGGCGTGCTCGCACGATGGTGTGCACGCCGTATTCTACGTGGGAGAACATGAGTCGCTCTTGCCTGTGGAGGAGTTTGTGAAGACACACCTGAAGGATGAGGTGGAGTGCTGTTTCTCACTGCCCTGCATCCTCGACGTGGTGAGGCACGGAGTTCACAAAGGGCAGGCCATGTCAGAGGTGGCAAAGAAATTGGGTATTAACATAAGTGATATCATTGCCTTTGGTGACGGAATGAATGATCAGAAGATGCTGGATATGGCTGGGAAGGGTTGCATCATGAGCAATGCGCAGCAGCGGCTGAAGGATGCACTGCCACACTTGGAGGTGATTGGATCCAACAGGGAGGACGGTGTGGCGAAGAAACTAAGGGAAGTCTTTGGACTCTGAGGTAGGAAACATTAATAGTGCCTTCTATGAGTGAATGGAAGGGGGGAGAAGAAGTGATGACGTAACTGTCCTCTGGGGAGTGGGAAAAAGTATATGTCTGTTCAGTGGGATTTATTCTGCTGTTGTAACTTTATATCCATTTCTCTTTCTCCTTTTTTTTCCTTTTTTTTTTGTGCTGTGATTTGTTGTGGGCAGTCAGTCGCACAAGCAGTATAACTGAAAACCTCCACAAGTGAGTTGTACGCTTAAGGAAGCAACAAGGAAGTACAATCCCAACGAAACAACAACAACCAAAAATAAAAATAAATGTCAGGAATAAAAACCCCTCCCTCTAGATCCTCAAAGAGGTTCATGGTGCATCGCAAGCCAACTGGCGAGGAGGAGTGGGCCTACGCGCACAACCCCTACGATGACTCGGCGAGCGGTGCTGACATGGCGCCGCAGAGCCTCCAGAACCCCTGCAGGCACTACGCCGAGGGCCGTTGCAACCGCGGGAGTGCCTGCCGCTTCTACCACGACACGCGGCACAACGTCATCGTCACGCCGCACAGCACGCCGAAGCAGCGCGCCATCACGCCGCTGACCGTCTCCGGCCTGTCGTCGCTGCCCACGTGCACAGCCTCGCTCACGTCGCCGAGCCGGTGGTCACTTTTCCACGCGTCACCGGTCGCCGTCAATACCACTAACACCACAGCGGTGCCGACGGTGCGGAGACAGTCGACGGGGTCGGGGGCGGAAGTGGGCCGCGCTCCAGGGTGCACGCCGAAGCTCTCCGCATCCAATGTGAGCACTCCACATTGTGAGGGGGGAGAAAGCAATGACAGCTTCGTCATGACACTAGTTCAGCATGGCGACGTAATGCCGCAGGCAGACATGAACACTATCCCTTCTCAATGTCTGTCGCAGCAGTAATGTGAGCTTTTTTGTTTGTGTTCCGTGTTATGTTTATTTTTGTTTTTTTGCCTGCGTATATTTGTGTGTGTTTGTTTGTTTGTTTGTTTTGACTCTTCACGCACCCAAGGTGCGCTCCCTGGGCGATCGATGATTGACTGAGAAAATGACAGCTTTTGGTAAGATACACGATGTGTGCTTCCAAAGAAAGGAGTAAAATAAATGAGGTTGTGGAGGAACAAAAATTCCCCAATTAGAGAGGTGTGGTTGGTGGCGGCAGCATGAGTTGATTAAATTAGGGAAGCAAACATTAGCGGAAAGGGGTGAAACGAAACTTGTGAGTGTCTGCTTGCACGGTCAGCAGCGGCAGCAAGACTTGGGGGAGGAGTCAACCCTGTTTTCTCTCTCTCTCTCTCTCTCTATATATATATATATATATATATATATATATATATGTATTTATTTATTTATGCATATTATTTATTTATTATTCCGTGCTGCTCCCTTCCAGGCATGCATTGTGTGCCTTACAGCGTAGTCGTAGTAACTGCTTGCCGCTGCTGTTTGGTGTCGTCGACTCCTTGACGAAATTCCTTTAATTATTTTATTTTTTGTAATTATTGTTAGCATTTGTTTCTCTTGTTCCATTTTTCTCTGTGGTGCGTTTCTCATGTAATGCTAACAGGAAGAAGCGACAACAACCCATGCATCGTGTTGCTTTCTCGTTCTTTGTTCGTTTGATTTTATTCCCCCTCTCAAACCCACACATCACCGTTTTTATCACACCTTTCTGCTTTTACTTGCTTCATGTTTGTGTATTTGTATGTATGCTGGCGTAACTTTGTGCCATATAAAATTCTTTTTTTCTTTCCGTTGTATTTTTTTTACCCATGTTTTATATACATCCATGTGAATTGTTGTACACACATTTTTTTCATCCCGGATGCTTGTGTATGTATGTGTTCTTTTAGGATTCATGCACTTTGATCGGATGCGGGTGCGTTGAAGAAAATGGAGAAACACCATTAAGCAGATGAATGAGCAGGAGGTGGAAAAAGGGAATAGGGAAATGTTTCAGAAAAAAAAAGAAGAGGGAAAAAAAAATTCATGATTTCTATTTGCATCATTATCTGAACTTATAACCATCATGTAGGTATGCAAGGGATTGGGTGTTTTTATATTTCTGCATCTCTCTACATACAAGAAAGTACTCTTCTGTACTCATTTATTGGATTGATATGACAACGTGGTGGCTTATTTCTTATATTCTTATATATATTAATATTTACATTTATGTTTATTTACTTATTTATTTGTATGGCCTTTTTTTTTCATTTTTCCGTTTTGTTTTGTGATTTTATTTTACTTTCTTTTTACTCTTTCCCACTGTACACTATTACAAAGTGTATGAATACGGTATACACTATACACATGCTGGTCTATCGTAACAATGTTTAATAATGTGCGTAAATAAGCATATGCATATATATATATATATATATATATATATATATATATATGGCTCAATTTCCTGGCTGCTGTCGCGTTGTACAGTTGCCAGTCTCCTTTCCCTTCTCTCCCTTCATGCATCCACTGTCAGCATGTAAAACTCATAGCGGGCACGGGGCGTGGCACTGTGATTTCCCACTTTGATTAGGAAAGAAAAAACAAAGAAAGAAAAATGCCTTTATGGAATGAGGAGGAGAAACTTGTGGGTTTACTCCTTCTGTTCCATTGTCTCCGCTTTCTGTGCGTGCTATTATGACGCCATCGGTGATTGGTGGATGCTTTACTCCTCATTATTCCTTTTTGATTTTTCCCCTTTTAGTTTATGTATTTTTTTTGTTAGTTTTATGACGCTTTTTCTTATTCTTGGCGCTGCCATTATTTGGTGTTGTGGAGGAATCACATATGTCTTGTGTGAATGTGAGTGTCTCCGTAAAAAGGACACGTGTTAAAACGACCTTTCCTGTGGAATGTTTTCTCTCAGGTCAGGTCAGGTCAGATCATAGGCTTACACCGTTTATTTTATATACTCTTTTCTTCTTTTTCTTTTTCTTTTCCGTGTGTTCTCTGACAAGCGAGACGTGGGAGACCACTGAGAGAAAGATAGAGAGGGAGACGAGGAAAGCAAATAACTACAACGTAAAGGTGTGGAGGAAGAAGAATGTCTAGTGAGGCAGAAGGGGATAGTGTTGAGTGTAATGAAGGCACTGTCGTAGCCACAGTACATCAAAGCAACGAGGCGCTGCCGGAGTTTCATCTGCAGTTTGACAGCAACAAGGCGGGATTAGAAAAGGCCGATGCAGAACGGACAACGGCTATTATCCAAGAGGCATCAAAGGGATCTGGTTACTACATAAACGAGCGGCGCAAGGCCGAGAGCAGGCGGAAACACATCCTGGAGCTGCGACAGAAGTCTGCACAATTTGCACAGTACATGAGTGGAGAAAAGAACATGGTATGTAGAAAGCAATGGGAAAGAAGAGTTACTCAGATTGAAGTAGACCTAGAGGCTGGACGACAGTTTGGTAATTACATACACGCCGACATGGATATGTTCTATGCGGCGGTAGAGATGAAGAAGAATCCCTCGCTTGTGGATGTCCCGCTTGGCGTGGGGTCCATGGAGATGTTGTCCACGACGAACTACGTGGCGCGGCGCTACGGCGTGCGCTCCGGGATGCCCGGCTACATTGGCGTGAAGCTGTGCCCCGCCCTCGTCATCGTGCCGGCGGACTTCGACGCCTACCGCGCGGAGGCCGCCGTCGTGCGCGCCATTGCGGCCGACTACGACCCGCGCTTCGCCAGCGTGGGCCTCGACGAGCTGACGATGGAGGTGACGGCGTACCTGCGGCGCCACCCCGGCACGGCGGCGGCGGACGTCGCGGCGGAGTTCCGCGCGCGTGTCTTTTCGGCGACGCGGCTCACGGCGAGCGCCGGCATCGGGCCGACGGCAACGCTCTCGAAGATCGCGAGTAACTACAAGAAGCCCGACGGCCAGCATGAGCTCCGCCTCGGGACACGGGAGGAGGTCATTGAGTTCATGAAGGACTTGCCTGTCCGCACAGTTCCCGGGATCGGGCGCTGCACGGAAAGTATCTTGCAGGGCTTGGGCATTAGTCGCCTTGGGGAGATTTACGATCGGCGGTATGAGCTGTGCTATATTCTGACGGAGAAGACGTTTCGCTTCCTCCTGAGTGCTGCCATTGGTGTGGTGCGCTGGGTGGATGACTCCGCGAATGATGGGCCTGAGGGATCGGCGGAGACTGAGCGGAAGTCTATTGGAATGGAACGCACATTCAAGAAACTTTCTGATCGCGCAGAGCTGAAGGAGCTAATGCGCTCCACCGTCGAGGCTGTACACGGCAGACTTGTGAAGCACGAGTTACTCTGCCGACAAATTATGATCAAAACCAAGCGGGTAAACTTTGAGGTTCACGACGTCTCTAAAAGCCTCCAGCAGTACACGGATAACTTTGAGACACTTTGTCGGGGTGTGGACGAGCTGATGCTTCCGCTTATGGATAAGTACGCCTCTTTTCGTCTTGTGGGCGTCCGGCTGGCGGATATCATAACAAGAGCGGAGTATGAGAGTCTTCAGCAGGGAGGTGTGCAGTGTACATTACTGCAGTTCTGTAGCCCAGGGAAAGGAAGAATGGGTGGTCGCATCGAATACTGTGGAGCAAAGCGCACAGCAAGGGAAGAAGAGAGTAATAATTCCGAAGTTTTTATTTGCTCAGGTAATGAGGACAAATCGTGCGTTGCTGGGGTGGATAATAGTAGTGCTGTTGTTATGGATGGTGACGACGATGTGATTTACGTGTCACCACCAGTGAAAATGAAGCGCTCCGAGGGCAGTAGAAATAATAGTAGTAGAAGAAGTAATAATGATATCATCATGATTGATTGATTGATTCCGGATCTTTTGCTGTCCTCAATTACACCGCTCTCAGGTCTTCATTTCGTCTCTTTTTTCCCTTTTCTTCTTTCTTTCTTTGTTGGGGAGTGTGCTGTGAGAAACAAAAAAAAATACTATCTCTGGTGTAAAAGGAAAACGTAACGCTTGTGAGTTCTATAGTCTGTGGATTTGTTTCTTCGCCATTGTTTTTTTTTCTTTTTTTGGACCTTTTTTCTTTCCTGACCGCAAACACTCACTCCTTTGCTCAGTTCATTGAACCACAGGAAGAAGGAAGAAGCTAACATGAAGTTTATCAAAATTTTTTATGTTCCCCCCTTCCTCTCCTTTGCTATCGCTATTGTTTGTCTACATCCTCTTCTCTGCAGCCCATCATCATCACAGCCGCCACGCCTTCCTCCCCTCCAGTTAGTTCTGTGTATATGTGAGTGGGTGTTGTGCTTAGGCCGTCTCTGTGGGAGACAGTATGATGTGTGTATCCGGCTATCCTTTTATACTTTGTCCTTCTCTGTTACACTTGTGACTACAAAAAAGAGAGTGACGGGTGTTTCTAAAGTCTATTCTTCCAGACCGAGAAGATGAATGAATGAATGAAAAAATAGATGATGTGTAATGATTCCGTCCTTGTCGTGCCCATCTTATCACCGTCTCCTTTCTTATCTTTTTTTTTTGCTTATGTGTTTTATCCCTTATTCTGTCCTCCCATGCAGCGGCACAGAGGTTGGAGAGGGAGTAAAAAACAAAGAAGAGGGGTGACTCATCGCGCTACCCTATTCTTTGTTTTGTTTCTTGTGTCCTGCATCACCTCACCTTCGTTTTTTAAAACCACGTAAAAAAAAAAGAAGGAGAACGGAGAAACTATCGTCCTCCCCACGGAGTGCCAAAAAGGGAAGTGTGTACAAAGGCGAAAGAAAAAAAAACGAAAACAAAAACTGAAGAAGGAATTCTTTGGCGATGCGATGCTGCTGGACAAAACTTGCCGCGGCAACAATCCAACGGAATGCACCAAAGAAAACATCGTTTGTGGAAACGTCAACCAAAATACAGTTGGATGCCACCAAGGCGGGCTTGTCTGGTGTGAACAAGGCGCATGTAAACAAGGTCATTGAAAAGATCTCCAAAGGGTCAGCCTTTTACCTCAATGAGCAACGCAAGGAGACGCAACGTGAGACTCGAAACATGGAACTCTTGCTTAAATTTAGAGAATATCGCAATATCTCTGCGGCTGCTAAACATAAATTGAGAGAAAAGGTTGAAATGTGCGAAGTAGACCTAGAGGCTGGACGACAGTTTGGTAATTACATACACGCCGACATGGATATGTTCTATGCGGCGGTAGAGATGAAGAAGAATCCCTCGCTTGTGGATGTCCCGCTTGGCGTGGGGTCCATGGAGATGTTGTCCACGACGAACTACGTGGCGCGGCGCTACGGCGTGCGCTCCGGGATGCCCGGCTACATTGGCGTGAAGCTGTGCCCCGCCCTCGTCATCGTGCCGGCGGACTTCGACGCCTACCGCGCGGAGGCCGCCGTCGTGCGCGCCATTGCGGCCGACTACGACCCGCGCTTCGCCAGCGTGGGCCTCGACGAGCTGACGATGGAGGTGACGGCGTACCTGCGGCGCCACCCCGGCACGGCGGCGGCGGACGTCGCGGCGGAGTTCCGCGCGCGTGTCTTTTCGGCGACGCGGCTCACGGCGAGCGCCGGCATCGGGCCGACGGCAACGCTCTCGAAGATCGCGAGTAACTACAAGAAGCCCGACGGCCAGCATGAGCTCCGCCTCGGGACACGGGAGGAGGTCATTGAGTTCATGAAGGACTTGCCTGTCCGCACAGTTCCCGGGATCGGTCCGGTGCAGGAGAAGACTCTCCATGCGCTTGGCATCCGCACGTGTGGATCTTTGTTGCGACAGAAAGAGAAATTGTGTTTCGTGTTTCCCGAGAAGACATTTCGATTCTACCTCTCGGCAGGACTTGGTGTGATGTGTAGCACCTCGGAACCTCGGCGTGGTGATAAGAGACAAAAAAGTATTGGTCACGAGACCACCTTTAAACGGCGCCCGAAAAGCGAGGCGGAGTTGCAAGAGATTTTGCTGGGACTACTTCGGGAGACACACAAGGACCTCCTTCTTCGGCGTGAAGGAACGAAGCACATTACACTGCACATGAAACTACGCTCCTTTGAGAGCCATCAGTACAGTGTAACGTTGGGGGTGGCCACGAATGACTTCGGCGTTCTGTGGGAAGAAACACAGAAACTACTACAACAGCATCTTGCGTGCTTCGACAACTTTCGTCTGGTGGGTGTTCGACTTGGGAAGCTACAGAGGATCTCGCAGCCAATACCGGTAGAAAAGAAGAAGGATAAACCTTCACCTACATACAGCACCTCCCGGATCCTTTCAGCTGAGCGAAATCCGAAAGCAAGAGCAGCAAATGTACCCTTACTGAGATCACCATCGATGAAGATGAGGAGCATAGTGATGTCCATTTAAGTGGGCTTTCTGCGTCTGTGTTACCCAATTCCTCGCGCTGTATTTTTGTGCTTTTTTTCTTTTGGTTTTGAGATACTCTTCTTGTGAAGTTGTAATTTATTCATCCCCAAATGAAAAATGCAATCCCCCTCTTTTTTATTTTATGTGTACGCATCTGTGTTTCTTTCCCTGCGTTATTACTTTCTCTATTACTATTTTTCGCTTTTTCTTTTCCTTCTTTCCTGCTGGCTGCTCTTCTTTTTCTCCACCCCCACCCCACCTATCTTTTCACTTTATAGAGAATCCACTTGCTTGTGGTACGTGTGCCCTCCCCCACCGCATGCTCGTTAGATTATGCGTCGCAGTGGCGCTGGGCGCGTCGCTGAGATTCCCGGCGCCGTGTCGCACACCTCGACCGCCGTCTTGTCTCTCAGCTGCCGCACGTTTCTGCGTCGTCGGCCGACCGCGGCCGCGTCTCCGGCAGTCAGAGACCGACGAAAAGGTGGTGGTGGCGGCCGCTGAAAACAAGAGGAAAAGCGAGGCAAGGGAAGAGGATGATAATGATAATGATGAGGACTGCGGTGAGGTAGACATCAATGTTGAACTTGAGCCGGTTGATGTGAAGAAGTTGGCGCTACCGCTCCATTCCATGGAGACAATTCCCCCGGACATCATCGCCAACATCATTGCAAAGGATAAGACGATTGTGTTCGCGCCGTACCGGAAGCAGAGTGACGTGGAGCGTCGTCTTAAGCGCATGAAATACCGCTATAGCATCCAGTCACTAGGAAAAGTTTTTCACTTTCGTTTTTTTTCGGTAAGAGACGATACAAAAGCAAATAAGGCTCCCAGGGACATTACATCGGAAGAGTTTCAAAAGATCAAGGATAAACTGCGGACCTACACACGATTCATTGTCGTAGATGAGCGCTGGCCTCTGGAGATATCGTTAGAAGTCACTCCCATTATTAAGCACGCAACGTCTTCCGAGATACGATGTGAAAACGATGTGGCACGCATGTTGAGCCGAGTTATAGCTAATGAACTTCGCGTTGGGGCGTGGTGTGGCATATCTTCTACACCTGTTCTTGCCAAAATGGCATGTGAAGAAAGTCGAAAGCATCACGTGTTAGGGCCAAAAGATATTGTTTCTGGAGGTATTGTCTCTGTGAAGCATTATGATCTTCCAACACATGAGTCTCTGAAGGAATTTGTAGCGAATATCCCTATAGCTGATGTTCCCGTCTTGGGACAACCACAGATTCAACTTCTAAAGAATGTTTACGGCATCAAAACATGTGGAGATATTGCAGCCCAGGAGGATCGTCTAGGTTTCAGCCTCTCTCCAATGACAATGGACTTCTTCCTCTCTATTGCTTATGGTGTCATGCGAGTTGATGGGGAGATTGGTACAACGCTCTTGCGAAAGGGGGCGCGGTGTAAGTCAGCGCAAGTTCGTCGGGAATCACAGTTTGGTCGTGTTGTGTCGGATGAGCAGTTTATTAATACAGTATTGGGTGTTTTTGAAGCTGTGTACAAGGACCTCCTCCTGCACGACTTTGTAACTGGTCGTGTTTCCATCGACTTGCGACGACATACGCCACGCATCTTTTGGGTCACGGAGGAGTACGAAGATGTTTCCCCACGCACAAACAACCGGGAGATTTTGCGAGATGTCGTGCTGCGGCTTGCGAAACGATTTGCCCCACGGCGCACTAAGGAGACTATGGATGCCTACATCATCTCCATTCACCTAAGTGACATACGTACATGGGCAGAGGAGTTTGAGGGCGGAACTATCGGCCATGGTAGGACGCGAAGAGGACCCACGGGGAAGAGACTTGTACCCGTGAGTCCAGAGGAAAAAGAGAAAAAAATGAAATGTAAAAGTCCGTTGGGACAAAAAAACAACAATACAAAACCTCGGGGCATCATGATTTTGATGTAAGCATTCATATCTATATCTATATCTATATCTATCTACCTATCTATCTATATATATATATATATATATATATATATAGGTAGATAGATATATAGTCTATTTCTTTTTTTCTTTTTTGCATTAGACACACACGCATACACAAGCGCAACTCATACACGTGCGCAGAACAAAATTGCATCCGTCCCAAGGAAATACTTATATATACACGTAGCTATGCATAAGGAGGAAAGGAGAGAAAAATATATATATAAAGACATTAACAAGAAACAAGTATATTATTCAAAATCAGGGAATCTGTGCCCCTGCATAAATGCGGCAAGACTATGTGGTGGTGGCGGTGGTCCTGTTGTGTAATTTATGACTATCATTACTATTGCTCTCGTTATTCATTTTCACTTTTTCACAAGAAACTGCAGTTGAGATGTGTTTATGCACGGCTTTCTGTTCTTGCTCTTCCCTTTTTTATCTTTTTCTTTCTTCTCTGTCTCTCTCTATGTATAACAGTAGTGAACATATGTGGCGTCTCCAGTATGCCCTGCACGGTCTCCCATCAGCAGACTGCTCATGGGCGCCAGATAGAATGAGAAGATGTAGAGACGGTGTGGTGGCACTTCCGTTCTGTGATCATGCCTCTTTTATATTTGCTGCAGACTACAGCAGTGGTGATGGTGGTACTGGTAGTGGCAGTGGCAGTGGCAGTGGTCAGTGCCGTGATCTCTGTTTGCTTTCAGCATCTCCGTTGCCAGATGGAAAATTGCTTACATTACACATTGATGAGGAGCGGGCGGAACTGCGGGAAACCCGCCCGCTTACATCCAGTTCTCTTTCATCTGCCACGAGTCCCCTTCATGATTTCAATTTACGTCTCTTCTCCAGTGACGATGATGCTGCTGTGGATCGCCAGGATCAGGAGGAGGATGCATGCGGTGGGAATCCAAAAGGAAAATATTCCTTTGTCTCGTTCCAAACGCGTTCGTGGAGACATGTTAACTCAACGTTAGTACTGTCCCATGAAGAAGACGAGCCATTACTGCGACTTCGGCGTTACGACGACTTTGAACCGACCGTTTCAGTTCTTGCAGCTGACGCCTTGCATCAACTCCAGCTGGAGCCGCTGGAGAAGTCGAACACATTTCACTTTGGGCGTACTGCCATAAACGCGACAGCAATAGACTGCTGGGGGCCTCACTGTGCTTTGGTTGGTTTCTCTTCAGGGGAAATACTTCTGGTTGACTGGCGTGATCCAAACGGTGGGGCACTCATGAGTACATCATCGTCGCAGCCAACCGCAAGAGTCCGATCAGGCCGGGGGAGGTTTGCGGCGGTAGCTCCCCCACAGGCTGGCATCATGTCTTGCACTTCACTGGGAGAAAGTTTTCGTGTCGTCTGTGGCCTGGGAGACCACTGCGGAACCGTTGCTGTGACCGACCTGCGCAAGGCCGTTGCGGTGTCGCTAGAGGCGAGAAAACGTGGCCGCCAGTCAGTACAAGATGATGCCCGGAGGGCGGTGATTGCCGGCAGTTTTTCCACGCCCACGTCCTACCCTATATGCGACATGCGACACTCCCGCATGGAGTTTGGCACAATCGGAATGGTGGATACCGGCGGGTCGAGTTTGCTGACGACTATTAACGTGTTGGAGGCGGGTTCGATGAATGTACGGCGCAAACATGCTGACATATTCAGCGGCACCACACCGGCCCCTCCCAGTCCTTTGCGTAGAAGCAACTATGAGGGCGGAGCCCCCGTACACTCACGGTCCCAGCGTTGCGATGTGTGTTCGAAGGGCTCCTTCGTGGTGAGCACGGGGGTGCTGGCAGGGGTCGCCACCATCACAACGGAAGGAGGAAATCGATTATGTCTTGCGTTTGACAACGCGACGCAGAGCAAACTCGGTGAAGAAAAATTCACATCTGTGGCGCTGAAGGGTTCAACTGTTTGTCTCCAAACAGGCCTTGGGAATGCACTTTGCGCCACAGTCCACGCAACGGGTAACCACACACAATAAGGGCTACGCGGCTAAATGCTACATTGACTCCACTCAAGAAGCAAGCATAATAACCTTTGTCTTCCCCTTTGAGTGTGTAAGAGTACATTTTTCTGCATATTCAAATTGCATGGCAGATTCCATCTTGTCATTCTCTATATGATTTTGATTTTAAAAAAATAATATACTCTCTCATTTCCTTTCTTCTTCTTAAAGAGAAATTTAAAAAGAAAAAATATTGATTTCCTTCTTCGCGCACTGAAAACAAAACCAAAGGAAGAAAAAAAAAAGAAGAAAAGTGGCAAAAGAAAATGTGTCGCATATTCCACCTTACTTTACTTCTCTTACTGTTGGAGTTGGCACTGACACTCACGATTGACTCCGTGAGAGGAGAAGATATTGTGGAGGAAAATGAGGCGGAGCATCACTGCATGTTTGACGAGATGATGAAGAAACACGGTCCAGTACCCGTTGCGGTTGTGCGGGAGGTGCCGCGGCCGGGACAAGGTGCAGTGGAGGCGTACACCGCCGCAAGGACAGATTGGGCGCCCATCCGCATCAAAGTGTTCACGCACGATTTGAATAATCCCTCAAAGTACTGCACGGCTGCTGGGGACGTGAGGCCAGATTTTGCTGGAGGAAATTTGCAGTGCAAAAGTGAGAATGTATTAACTGCAGAAAAGAAGTTGATTCTTGAAAACTATATTCTCCCCGGAGCCATCAAACTGCACACTGATCGACTCCTCGTTCAGCCGGAGGGGGATACACTGATTGTGCCAAAACAATTATCTAAAAGGTGCGAAATGTTTACTATCCCGCCGGATCACAGGACGAGTGGTGTCCCTAATGCTGACATGGTTATCTACGCAGCCGCCCGTCCTACGCGTAAAGCTGCTGCGTCAGCAGGCCCGTGTGTCATACTGCGGAGTGGTCGTCCGTTCGTTGGTTCCTTGAACTACGATCCCCGATCCATGGCTGTCACGGAACGGTCCGTCCGAGCGGCAGCACACGAGATTGCTCATGCTCTTGGGTTTACTTACAGGACGATGTCTCAGCGTAAAATGATATCCACGGTTCCAGGTGTGCGTGGGAAGCCACAGGTAACGGTGGTGAGTTCTGCCAAAACGAAGGAGGCAGCTCGAAAGCACTACAACTGCCACACCGCTCCCGGTATGGAACTGGAGGATGAAGGTGGGGATAGAACTGCTGGCTCTCATTGGGAGCGACGCAATGCGAAGGATGAATTGATGGCAGGGATTGCTGGTGCAGGATATTACACTGCGTTGACCATGTCTGCGTTTGAAGACATGTCATTTTATCGCGCTAATTGGAGCATGGAAGAACCGATGACTTGGGGCAGGAATGCCGGTTGCACCCTGCTGGAGAAGAAGTGTGTCGAGAACGGTGTCACCGCCTATCCCAACATGTTCTGCACTAATGCTACCCCGAAACACGAGTCGACGTGCACGACTGATCGTATGGGTCTGGGTTCCTGTTCTCTGCATGTCTACGCCCAGGATCTACCTCCTCAGTATCGGTACTTCTCGAACCCTAACATGGGTGGCGATAATAACCTTATGGACTTCTGCCCTTTTATTCGTCCCAATTCTAACACCAGATGCATTGATGGGAATCCATTGGCTATGCCTGGAAGCCGCACTGGACCGAATTCGCGGTGTGTGAAGGGGGACGCTCTTACACTGCTGCATACCCGTATTGGGGACATCTGCGTCGAAGTTTCATGTGGGGAACCGGTGGTGAAGGTGCGCTACGCTGGCGATGAGAAGTGGTATCCGTGTCTCGATGGTGGTTACATTACGCCGTCGATGATATTTTCAAGTGGTCGCATTGTTTGCCCCAAGCGGGCCGAGGTGTGCCAAGGTATTTCGGATTCCCCAGATGGTTGCATGTCATCTGCACTTGTCATTTCATTTGCCTTTCTTGGCACTGCTCTGTGGGCTTCAGTCATGATGCTCGCGTGATGCGTGGAAGGGAGGATAAACTGATGCAATGTCGCTTTGGTTATGCAATCGGATTCGTTATATAGATTTTCCTTCTTTGTTTTCTTTTCCTTCTCTATTGGAAGGGGTCATCCATTGGTGATGCACTATGATTCAATGCGCCATATACGTTTTCTCCGTAGTGTATACCTCGGGTGGCAGTGATGCATGATGTTCTGCCAGATTTCCCTTGGAGTTCATTGCTTCACCGTAATGGCCTTGGTCTGGGTCGGAATATCCAAGCAATTTTTTTTTTTTTAATGATCCGTTATTTTACTTTTTGGATAAAAGCAATAAGCAGTTTGCGTGATGTTGTGTGGTGCGTCCTTTGTTTCCCTGTGTGTACTGTAGGAGTGTGTGGATTAGCTAGGGTGTGTGTGTGTGTGTGTGTGCTTTGTTGTATCCCTGTGTTGTACTTTTTTATTCTTTTTTTGTTTGTTTGTTTGCTTGTGGTGTCGGTGGTGGGGCGAGGGAGAAAGCGTTAGTTGACTCTCATGGATTCGTTCTGTTGCAGGAGAGGCCGCAGATGAAGCTGACGGGGAAAAGTTGCATTCACAGAAGAAGACCGTGGCGCCATACTTCCAACAGTCGGAGCTGACTCTAGCGGAGTTCTCTCTCGTCCCCCCCCCACACACACATGTGCAGTTGTGGGGGGGGAGGACCCCGTTCTGCCTCACTGACGGAAACAAAAGGAAAAGCGAGAAAACGAAAATTACTGCTGAGACATCTGTGGCGGTGGCAATGCCCACATGATCATCGTCATGAGTCTTCTGCGAGGGAAACGTTTGATGCGTCTCTGAGAACACTCTGTGCTTACATCTTTCCTAGAGGAGGGCGTTGCTGCGGTTCTTATCGGCACTCTGCAAACCCGCGTGCGCCGCGTTGAACAAGTGTGTGTGTGTGTGGCGATCATCAGGTGAACCAGACGACAGCGCCAGGTGCACAGTTCGCATCTCGATCGTATGTTTACATTAGAGAGTATTGTGTTAACGGATCGAAAAAGACTTACTGGTGTGTACGGCAAGAAGGGATTCTCTGCAGGGATTGGGCCAGCACCTCTTTGTGCTGTATAATTGGTGCTCTATGTGGAGATACGATAATTCATGATGGAGCGTTAGAAGGATGAATGAGGTGCGATTGTTTTTTCCGAGTCAGAAGAAAGGACTGTGTTGCTATGCTCCCTTATGCGCAGTGCCACATGAAAAAAAAAAATAAGAAATAAAGTGAATAGTGGGGGAAAGGATTTTTCTTTTTTGATTTGGTTGGTTGGCTGTTCTTCCTGGTACAGAGTTTTAAATTATTCTGGTGGGGATCTGGCGCATATGTTTTTCATTCTGTTGTGAAGTAATATCTCCATTCCTTTCCTCTTTCCTCCTTTGCATTCCCTTGGCACATAAGGAGCACTAGTGAAGCGGATACCATGCGGCAGCAGCAGCAGCAGCAGGATGGGAAATTGAATGGATTCCCAGACACATGTCCCGAAAAGCCTCGGGAGACGCAGATCTCACCGTTTGTGTTTGCCGAAGAACTTCTCTGCGGCGCTCTCCTGTACTGGCCGTGTCCCACCCAACCCGTGTCGCTGCTGCTGTGTGGGCCGTCGGGTAACGGAAAGAGTCACGTGGTGCATCGCGCAGTTGAGCGCGCCCGCGGTGCCACGTGTCACCCCGTGTTCGCCGTCACTCCACACCTCGCCGCATCCCTCTCGCGAAAACACAAGGACGGAACCACCGCACTTAGAAAATATATTCGACAAGCCATCTGTGGCACCCTTGTTGAGTACACCAACTCTCAGAGTGATGGGACGAAGGATGGTGATGGTGCCGCGGTGATTATCGTTCTTGATCACATGGAGTTTTTCATCACTGCCTCGAATGGCTCTGCTGAGTTGATGCATGCTAATAAACTAGCACCCGGGCAGCCGAATTCAAAAATGCCGTACCACCCGGCATTGCTGGCTGACTTGTTCGATATCCTCCGTGGGAGGGAACTTTTTAACAAGGAGGTGCTCCGACTTATGCGTTTAAGTACTGTTCTTTTTGTAACTTTATTTAATGGTGCGTGGGAGGACATTGATCCCTTTGCCCGTGCGAAGTTCTTTGATGCCTACGTCGCGTTAAAAACGCCATTTTTAGAAGAAAGAGTGTTATTCTTCCAGACCCGAACGACTGCGCCGCCCTCTTTATGTCGAGCGATTGCCGCCCGCAGTGGAGGGATTTCGTACAGGGGTTTGAAGGAGATTGTCGCACATATGGAGAACGTTATGCAGGATGTTATGCCGGTTGAAGATAAATTTGATGTTGAGGCAGAAGAGGCCTTGGCAGCAGTGATATCACTTCGAGTTGTTCAAGCTTTTCGTGCAAGCGACTCTATTGTCGCAAAGGAGTACAGAAAAAGCGCAGGCTATGTTGACGTTCAGGAGACACATTGGAATGATATTGCCGGTCTTGAGTCCATAAAAGAGTCTCTTCATCGACTTGTTCTGCGACCGTTGCAGTTTTCTGCAGCATACCGTCGGTTTGGTATTCGACCTTCGACAGGTGTTCTTCTCTGTGGACCGCCAGGCACTGGGAAAACGCTGCTCGCGCGTGCCATGGCCACGGAACTAAACGCCTCCTTCATCTACATTGATCTGCCCCAGTTGATTCAGGCCGAGGTTGGTGAGTCGGAACGCAGGCTTCGGGAGTTCTTTGATGCGGCGCGTGAGTGCAGTCCCTCTGTCATGTTTATTGATGAACTGCAGGCTGCGTTTGGGGCGCGGCATGACACCCAGGGCGGGTTGGGCTCCACGCATGATGGGCGCCTTGTGACGCAACTTCTTCACCTGCTGGACAGGGCGCAGGAGGATGAGGATCACTTCACCCTCTTCGTTGGCGCAACAAACGTGAGGAGCATGCTTGACGCGTCGCTGCTGCGCGCCGGGCGACTCGACACGTTGCTCGACGTGCCTCTCCCCGACGGGGTAGCGCGGCGGGCGATGGTGCGGCGGGCCGTCTGCGGTGAGTGGGCCGCGTGGTTCCCCGCCGATGTTGAGGCGGCGCGGGAGGCGTTGATTTGCGCCTTCGTGGAGAACACTGTGGGGTTCAGCGGGGCGGAGCTGCGCCACGCAGTAAACGTGTTTGCACTGCAGTTTGTACGCCTTGCGCGCGTGCAGACGACAAGCGAAAACGACGCCTTCGTTCAGCAGTTGCGGGAACTGGTAATCGAGAGGGAGACGCATAAATTGGGCGCATTCGTGCAGGACGCCCTGAAGCGCGCGCTCGCGGGAGCCACACGGCTGTGACACAGACAGCCCAGTACAGTGTGTTTTTGTAGTTACTCCTGCTTCTTTTGCCGTCATTCCTCCCAAATCGGCTTGTTTGTGGAGAGACTTTGCCGTACTTCATACTAACACACACATACACGGCGCATACAACCCACATCTACGCAATTAATTCATCATGCTGTTATCTAAACCAAGTTGAAAGGGTGACTCTGATTATTTTTCTTCTTCTTAACAAAAACGGCCATGAGCAGACATGTATGTAAAAAGAAAAAATTCTTTTCCATCCTTCTTCCTTCTCTCTCTCTTTTTTTTTTTCGTGGTTCCGTTTCAGTTTTTTTGTTCTCCTTAAAACAAATTCTCCGTGGTGGCTACCTACCCACCAACAACACAAGATACACATACAGACGACTTTCCAACAAAAATGATCTGCCCTTCGTTTTACGGCGCGCTGCTGGCACTAATTGTGACGATGTATTAGGCAAGCGGGAGCATTAACAATTCCATTTTTGTCCCTCCGCACCGCTTCATGTTTGACGAAATGATGAGGGAGTGCGGCCCGTTGTCAACCGCAGTGGGGCGTGAACTGCTGCGGAAAGAACAGCGCGCAATGCAGGCGTACACTGTTGCCGCGGGTGGTGGCGGCGGTGTGTGGAAAGGTATTCGCATCAAAGTGCCCACAAAAGACCTGGAAGACGGGAATAAATACTGCACTGCTGATGGGGAGAATCACCCTGACTTTGGGGGTAAAACAGGTACGTGCGCCAGTTACCTGGTGCTGTCAGCGGAGAAGAACAAAACTTTGCTGAATGTCATCATCCCCAGATCTATTAAGCTGCACGTCGAGCGCCTTCTTGTTCGGCCGGTCACGGATACTTTTGGATGTACCTGAGTTTGCCGATGGCGATGGACGTGCCGCTTCCTCTTTGGAGGGAGGAATGCACGAAGCAGAATAAAAAGAAATAAGGTTGTGTTAAGTAGTGCATGAGTTCTGGTGGTGTCACCCCGCACCGGAAGACGGCCCATGGGTATGTTCCACACCGCGCGACACCAAGCCAACGCACACAGGGCGAAGAAACGCCTGCTCATTTAATCGGCAAGGATTGGGAAAATGTGTTGGGGATGTTAGTGAGGTGCACACCCGCCCACAGGGAAAGTGTGGCGCTGTTTCTTCTGATTGGGTCATACAGAGCTTGTCTTCCTACCTCACGTGCATTGAATCACGGTCCTCCAAACATCATGGGTCACTGCTTGGGAATGACTCGTGGTGCCTGGACGGGGAATCACTTGAAGTCAACAGCGATGACACCGGCAATTATCACTTCGTTGCCGCGGTGTGTGCGAAGGTGCAATGCGGTGAGGGCGGTAAGGTGAAGTACCGCGGCAGCGAAGAATGACAACAATGTCCCTAACGGTGGTGGTGATTGGGCTGGTTCTGGCAAGGAGGATGACGCCATCACTACCGCTCGTCTTGAGGAACTCATTCCTCTTGTTGTGTTTTTTGCCGTACTGGTGTTGCTTCCTCCTTAAACCGCAGTCCAGTTTGGTCTAACAAAGAGAGTCATGTTTATGTTTTCTCTCTGAAACCTCATGTATCACTGCCATCCCATCCTCTGTCAAGGAGGTACAAATCACCACATGCATCCTAATGTTTTATTTTTGATTTTGCTTTCTTTTTTTGTTTTTTACTGGTATATGCACGTCTTCGGAGGGCAGTTATACGGTTCATAACAATGTATGTTCTGCCCATGACCCCGGAACCAGCTTTGCAAAAGCACACAATGGTACACCGCGCTGTGTCCATTTGTTTTGTAACGTGCTTGTATTCTCCCTTATCAGATAAATTGCTGTCTTTGTTGCGGATGGTGCAAGTGCCTGTTTTGTTTCCTCATCGCCTTTCTTTGCTCACAAATGTATATATTCCCAATCTGCGGGTGAAGAAGGAACTACAAGAACAATCTACATACAAGCAAACACAAACATACACAAGCAGAGCACAGGATGTCGAAGGTAAAGGACACACTTTTGCTCGTTCTTGGGGCATTGGGGTTTGTAGCCATTGCGGCCGGCGGCTTTGGGAGCCACGTGCTCGGGCCACACATGACGCCTGAGGAGCGCCACTCCTGGGACCTCGCGGTGCAGTTCAACCTCATCCACGCCGCCGCGCTGATGGCCGTTTTCGCCGGGATACGGGCCAGCGACCCCGTCGGCACCGTTGTCCGCCGCCTCAAGCGCGCCTTCTACCTGCTCACCGCGGGCACCATGCTCTTCTCTGGCTCCATCTACGCCATGGGCCTCGGCGCACCTCCCGCGAAGGTGGGGCCGATGACGCCCGTTGGTGGCGTGACCCTGATGGTTGGCTGGCTCACCGTGGCCTCCGCTGGCTTCTAAAGAGGAGCTCAACACAAGGATATTGTGATGGCGGATTTTCTTTTTTTCTTCCAACAATGAGAAGGGAATTTTTGTAATTAGGGACTAGGACATAGTAGAACGTTTTATTTTTTGGCTTCGTTGTTTTTTTTTATGTCTATGCCTCATACTCATTGTTTGATTTCGCAGGCAACTGTACCAACTGTTGCCAAGAAGGCACATGTTTTTTTTTTCCCTTGTTTTCTTTTTTCTGGTGGTGGGGTTCCAATGTCTTTTTCTGAGCGAGACTCGTCCAAACTGTACGCAAATGTGAGTGCCCGTATGATGCCTCGGTGTCACGTGCACTGTTGTCTCTTGATGTGTTTTTCTGGTGGTGATGGTGGCGGCGGTGTGGCAGGTTGTTTGTTCGGTATGGTTTGTTGTTGCGATTTGGGCTGCTGTTAGTGCGTTACTCCTTCTTTTCCCGTCCGTCATGCTGCCTGGGTGCTTCTTCTTTTTCTTCCTTTTGTTCTGTCTTGCGATGTTGCATTTCTGGCCGGAGCCTGTCGCAGAGAAGGGATTAGTGGTGGTCTGAATAGGGGTGGAAGAGAAAAGAAGAGCAAAAGCCAATCGCCTTCCACTTGAAGAGGCCTCTCAGTGATACATAGCGCCATTGCTCAGACATACAGTTCCAGACAAAGAAACAAATAAATAAGTAGAGGGAAATGTCTCGGAAGGGAATGACGGATATTGTGGATCCAATGCTGCAGGACACATATGTGCAGGATGACGCCAATGATTTCGTTCCCACTTCTCAGGCCCTTGATCAGTTTGAAGCCCAGTTGATGAAAGGCGAGCCTGTACACAGTAGCCGGCCCTCAAAGAGACATGTTCCACAAGGGCGAAGTAACGCCTCGTTGCAGGGGCGGAAAGGTTTCCATACAGTCCAACAGCAAGCGCAGCAACGTCTACATGAGCAGCAACGTAATGGAATGAGAATTGTGGACTCCTCTCCCTCTGTGGAGAATGAATTGAGCGAAAAGGCGCAGGATCGTCTGGAAGATATTGAAGCGGTTCGACGTCTGGGAGATGACACGGATGGGGATGAAGATTAAATTCCCTCACATTATCCTTTCTTTTCCTGGTAGAGGGGCGTCATCATCCTTTTTCTGTTATGAGCTATTACTATCTCCTCAACTAATGAGGTAAATAGTTATGTTTTGGCTTTGTTTGTTAGGATATATATATATATATATATATATATATATATATATATATATGAGTGTTTTTCTTTCATCTACATCTGTCGATCACTCACCAAACTCCTGATTTGTCTCCCTTTCCTGTGTTTCCTTCTATGATCCATTTACGATGCATCTATTCTTTGGATGAATGTCTGTAATATCATATTGTTCCCCATTCCTGTTTTTCTTTTTTTTTCCTTCTTTCCTTCCCTCCTTTTTTTTTCACCAATTGTTTGGGGACGTGGTCTGTCATCGCCGTTACTATTCTCCGCGTGTTAAGTGATGGATGACATCAGTCAGGTGGTGAATAGCTACTACGCAGTGATTGGTCAAAAGGATGAGGACATATTTGAACTTTACCGAGATAATAAACGCCTGAAGAAACAGCTGGATGATGTTCTCACAAGTGAGGAGGAACGAGAGACAGATCGGCGGACTCTGAAGCTTTTAGTTGTTACTCTACAGACGGAGTTGCGAGAAAAGCAAATTCTTATTGAGGCGCAGCAAGAGGAAGCCGCTGCTATTCGAAACGCTCTGTGGAGCCTGCGGGATGCTCTGGGAATGTCTTCTGAATTAGATTACCCCATTGCGGATGTTATCAGGGCCAGTGTGAATGTTCACGATGAATGTTGCAATTTGCGGGCGAAGATAAAACGTTTGGCTGATAGTGAGATGTATACACGATCGCTTCATTGTGCAACGTTGTTTGGAGCAGAGCAGATGTCTCGTGCTGCTATTGTGAATGCATGTGACAGTGCCTACGCCTCCTTGACACGTCTTTTGCGTTTTACTCGGAAGTCTGTTACCGAGAAGCAGCAGTTGTTGGAGAAACACAGAGAGGAGGAATCTGCACAGAAGCAAAGCATGGATCTTATGGCAAAGCGAGTGCAGGTGGAACGCTCTCAGCAGGAACGTCTTGTAGAGGAATGGAAGGGACAGGTGACATGCATTAATGAACGTTTGCTTTTTCTGAAACGCCGCCTGCAACAGGAGCAGGAGGAGAAAGAGTTGTTGATGGAGGCTGCGTGCAGCAGACTGGATATCATGGTGGAGCGAGATGCAGACAAGGATCGCATGTTGCTGTTGGCGTTTAGAGCCCTAAGCTTGCATGAGAAGCACCTGCAGGAGTCAAAACGTGAGGCGTTCACGTTGGGAACGACGTTAGAAAAAGTAAAGAATGACTTATCCCGCACAAAGGCTCTCCTTCAACGGAAACGGAAGAAACCGGGGCTTGACGGTGATAAGAGTGGCCTGAATACGAGCGGCAAGAACAATGATAAAAATGGAGAGGATACATCATACGGTGTGCATGATGCCTTCCGTGCGCTGCAGATGGAGCACGACGCGCTCAAAGTTGAGTGGCGCAAGTGCGTTGAGCGGGAGCGGGCAGTTCGGCAGCATACATCCGCGGCGATCAGCAAACTGCGGGTGGAGCGGGCGGACTGCGAGGCCCTTGCCGCGGAGTCGCAGGAGCGCTGCGCCACACTGGAGCGGGCGTTGGAGCGGGCGCAGGTGGATTCAAAGCGCCACGCGAAAGAAATGCGACAGCTGCAGGGGCGGCACGATGTGCTCCGCAACGAGGCGAGGGAACATGCGGAGAGAATTAAATGCGTCGAGGAGATGAACGATACTCTCAGGGAGGAGAACGCAGCGTCGCTGGCACGCGTGCAGAGTCTGCAGGAAAAGCTGCATGAGGTTGAGGCGGCGCTGAGCTCCGCGGAGTGCACTGCACGTGAGCGCGTCGCGGCGCTGGAGCAGCGGCTGCAGAGCGAGAAGCAGCTATTTCTGAGCGAGCTGCACGAGTGGAAGGCGGCGCTGGAGGAGGCGCGCGGGAAACTCGCCGCTACAGAGAGTGAGCGTGATCGGGAAAAGATGCTCCGCGGCATGTTTGTAGAGCAGCACCGAGACGAGGAGCGCATCCTGCAGAAAGTAATGGCGGAGGAGCACCGGGAAGTAGTGGGGAGACTGCAGGAGAAGATAGACGTGCTTGAGCATGCATGCAAGCGAAGCGCGGCCGTGATCGCGGAACTGCGCGAGGCATTACATCGGGCCAGGGCGGAGAAAGAGATGGCATAGTAACACAGAGAGTGTGTGTGTGTGTATATTATCCCCCTCCACACTATATTTATGTGTTTCTTTTCGCTTGTATGTTTGTATGTTGTTGTTGTTGTTTCTGTACATCATTTTACGGAGAATCGAGAAGAAATGCAATCGACACCAACCAAAATATAACAATAACGATACGGAAGTGGGGGGAAGGGGAAAAAGACTGAACTAACCCAACATGCACGAATGTCTGCACATGAAATTGACCTTTCTTCATTTCTTTCTTTGCTCCATTCATCATTTTTGTTTTCTTTTGTTTTCCTGTGTGCGTTGCACGTTCTTTCTCTCTTTTTTTCTCTTTCCTCCCTAAAAATGATGCCCGGGCAAAAGAGAAAGAGAAAGATAGAGAGACGTGTGTAAAAGACGTTGAGCTTGTGTTTTAAAAACTTGCAGTTATTTATTAACACATTAATAATAATAATCAACGCTGTTATTGATAAGGGACTAGAACTATTAGCACAACCTATACATAAATATGAGTATAGAAAGCATGACAGACGTAGAGTACGCAGCAGAGAAGGAGGAAACGGACATTCAGGCAAATGTCTTAGCCATTCCCACATTTGAGGCAATGGGGCTAAAGGACGAACTTCTGCGTGGCATGTATGGATATGGATACAAGAAGCCCACCGCCATTCAGAAGCGTTTCATTATACCTTTTATGCAGTCCCGCGACCTTGTGGCCCAAGCCTCTTCTGGCTCTGGCAAGACATCCGCCTTCTGCATTTGCCTCATGCAGGCGTGTCAGCCCACGCTGCGTGAGACGCAAGGACTTGTGCTTAGCCCCACGCGTGAGCTCGCGCTGCAGACGCAGGACCTGTGCAACAACATTGGGCACCACATGGGCATCTCCGCCCACGCTTGCATTGGCGGGAAGAGCGTTGAGGACGACATCCGCCGGCTGGAAGGCGGCGTGCAGATTGTCTCCGGCACCCCGGGGCGTGTCTTCGACATGATCAAGCGGCGCAACCTGCGGGTGAATCACCTCAAGACGCTCGTGCTTGACGAAGCGGACGAGATGCTCGGGAAGGGCTTCAAGGCGCAGATCCACGACATCTACCGCATGATTCCGCCGCTGCAGGTCGTGCTCGTCTCTGCGACGCTGCCGGTCGACGTTCTCGACATGACGGAGAAGTTCATGACGGAGCCGGTGCGGATTCTCGTTCGGCGCGACGAGATCACTGTGGACTCGATCATGCAGTACTTTGTTGCGGTAGGTGAGGAAAAAAACAAGTTCGACACGCTCTGCGACCTGTACGACACACTCACCATCGCCCACGCCGTCATCTTCTGCAACACCCGCAAGAAGGTGGAGCAGCTGGCGAAGAAGATGACGAAGGAGAAGTTCTCCGTGAGCTGCATGCACGGAGACATGCCGCAAGCGGAGCGCGACGAGATTATGCGGAACTTCCGCGAGGGAAAAAGTCGCGTGCTCATCTCCACCGACTTGTGGTCGCGCGGCATTGACGTGGAGCAGGTGTCGCTCGTGCTCAACTACGACCTGCCCTTCTCGCGTGAGCAGTACATACACCGCATCGGCCGCACGGGGCGCATGGGACGCAAGGGACTCGCCATTAGTTTCGTGAAGCTCGACGAACTGCGACTGCTCCGCGACATTGAGCAGTTTTATGCCACGCAAATTGAAGAACTACCGGCAAACATTGCGGAGCAGGTCTAAAAGAAGGAAAAGAAAGGAATTGTGACCAACCTGCCCCTGAGTATTTGTGTTTGTCTACATGGTGGTGAGAAGGATGTGGAACGGGGAGAAGAGAAAGAGAGAGAGAAAAGAGGGGCGAGAAAACGAAAGTATACGACAGTGTGTCAGTGGTGAGAATGAACAACAACAGAAAGAAGGAGGGAGTCTTGAAGGAGAAGTAATATATACATCCGTAGTACAATTTCTGGCAGAAAGCAGTACGAAAGGCCCGTTATAATTGACCGCTTGAAGAATGTATGCTGGTAAATAATCAACAGGTACATATATATATATATATATATATATATATATCGCTATCAATCCTTCTGTGTGTATATTTAGCATCTTATACCGAAACTGCATGCATACTTTATTTCCTTCGCTCTCCTTCTCTCTCTCTCTCCATCTTTCCGTGTGTACGTACTTGTATAAGTGTATGTGTCGCACCCTTTTTGTTAATGAAGAAGTAAACAAGCAGACCAAATATGAGGGGGAAAAACTATGGTGGGATGCGACTACCGGAATTAAAAAAATGAAGGAAAAAACAACAACAGCAGAATGAATTATGGTTGGTCGATAGATTCATTGAACTTACTCTGTGTGCACTGTTTGTTTTCTTCATTCCACTTCGATTTCCCTATTTCTCTTCTATTGCCTTTCCTTCTATTAGTCCTCCGTGCCGGCCCAACCAACTCAAACACATATGCATACATACTCTCCATCTCTTTTTTGTTTTTCTGTTTTTATTTTCTTTTCTTCTTTAGGTGGAATTGTCGCAGATGGACCCCGTGCGGGTTCTGACTGCGCAGTGCGGAGGCGGGGCAGTGGAGGCGAGTGACCCGAGCGCTGTTCTCCTTGCAAAGGCAAACGACATACGCCGGCGGGTGCACCGCGTGAACAAAATCACCGCTCGCCTGCGCGATCTCTCAAGTGCGGCGGCGGTGCGGCTGAAGCAAAAGAAGTGCGGCGGGATGGGCAACGCCTACGATGATAATGATAACGATGATGATGACATGATGCAGTCGGATCTTTTTTGTGCATTTAAAGTGGAGTTTGCTGCAGCGCTGGAGGTGCTGCGGTCGCTGCACTTCTTTGCATCATTGACGGCGGAGGAGCGAGTAAAGATGTCCGTCACGCGTGCGGCCTTCATTGACTCTAGGAGAGGCATGCTGGCCACCCAAAGGAATCATCAGGCACTTCTTTTCCGGCAACTTAGCACGGCGTGGCAGCATCACTATCGGCTCTGTAAGGCTGTGGAGCGCAGGGGGGAGGACACGCAGGGGTTGTTTGAGGATAACCCTTCGTCTTTAGAGTCTGACGAAAAAGATACGGCATCATCGTTGAGGAAAGTAACAAGTGGTTTCATATTGAGCACTCCCGCTCACAGCAGTGAGCCGGAAAAGATGGATGTGAGGAAAATACAGGACCATATGAACGCCTTGCATGTTCTGTTTTGGGATTTGCAGCGCGTTGGGGTGGCGCAGCGGGAACTTTTGCAGCGGCTGGAAAGAGATGCACGTAGTCAGGCTTTAGACAGACTGAAAAATGCGATGTGTCCCAATCAAACGAAGGAGCATAAGAAGAAGATAAAGTGTTCATCTGGATGTTGCACCATCATATGAGGAAGGGATAATTTCAAAAAAAAGAAGAATGGTAAAAAAAAAAAACGGGTGTATAATAACAATGAAAAGATAACATGAAGTTCTCTTGAGTTCGTGATTTACAGTTGTGTGTCGTGTGTTTTTTCCCCAATTTTACTTTTCCACACGCGCATACACACACACTCTCTCTCATAAACACATACATATGAGTGCGTGTGTGTTTTTTCACTTTGCTTATACATGCGCTTTTTTTCTTTTTTTCTTTTTGGACTTCTTTCTGCTATTTTCTCTCTTTATGTGCATATGTGTATGTGCGTCTTTTCTCGCCAAATGAAACTTTGTTTGATGCGGATATATTTCTCTTGTGGTCTATGCCATCATTTCAAGAACATCTTCAACCTCACGCAATGGGTGCAATCGCAGTGGATGGATGTGATTCAGATTACCAGTAAATGTTTGCATGAAAACAAAAACAAGAGGATGTTCGTGTCTATTGTTTTTTTGTCTCTCTTTGTATTGCCTCTGTGTCGTGAAAATGGTGAGGAGGATAGAAGCAAAGACATGGGAGAAAAAAAAGAGAAAGAGATACATATATTAAAGTATTCCATTGTATGTAAGTTGTTATTTGCAGCAAAATTGTAACGTCCCACATGGAGAGAGAGAGAAAGAGAGATCTATGTATGTGCTATACTTTTTTTGGTTTTGCTTTTCTGTGCGCATCATTCAATTTTATTTTTCTCCTTTATTGTAGAGCGGGGAGGAGGACCGAAAAGGGTCTGGGGCAAAAAATAATAATAATAATAATAATAAGAGAAACATGGTGCTTCTGCGTGTAACTGCCACGGTAGACTTTCTAGCAGGCGATGGCGTGCAGTCTGTGCGGGAAGAACTTCCCGCGGTTGAGTTTGTCGTTCGCAGCGCAAAGAAAACCGTGACGTGGCCGCCGCCGCTCCTGACAACATCTGAGTCGCTCCTGTTGTTTGGAAAGAATGTGAAGAAAGAGAAAGAGGAGGAGGAGGAAATAAAAAGTAGTGGGGATGACGACTGTGAGTCTGAGGGCATGACGGAGGCGGAGCGGGCGTTGGGCCCGCCGCTGAGTTTCTACGCGCCGCTGGGGTGCGGGATGTCGAGAGAAATTAGGGCTGCGCTGCACCGCGGGGTTGTGCGGCTGCTCACACGGCAGGTCCTGCAGCAACTCTCTGTTGCAGAGAAACAACAGCATGCATGTACTGATAATAATAATAATAATAATAATAATAATAATAGTGTTTCTTTGGCGTCGTGCGTGTTGGTTGAAAAAGGAGGTGGTCTGCGTACACCACTGGCGCATGTGCACTGGTCGGAAGAGCTGCTGCGGCATCTACTACCACCACCTGTTCCTACTCAGCAAAGAAATGAGAATTCCCCGCGGGACTTTTTTATCGCACGTCTCCCAAGCGCTGCAACGTTAATACCGCTCGCACGGGACTTCAAGGCGACATCAATGCCACGCCATGTTGTGTCCGCTGCGGCTGACGCCCACAAGCCGAAGAGGAAGAAGAACGACACGAAGAAGACGTGTAAGTTTCTGTTCACCGTCGACAGGATGGAGGCCGTGCAGCAGAGCCTACACGATGAACGCACCGCAGACCGCCTTGCCTCTCGCTTGTACCGCTCCCATCTCTGCCCGGCGGAAAAACTGCGGGAGTCCGGCGGGGAGTCTCTTCAGCCCCCGTTTGCAAATCTCCTCGACGCGCTGGACTGCTACCGCAGGGCGCTGGCATCGGCGCAGCGCGGGCTTCTGTACCCGTACCGCCACGCGCTGCGGCCCCCGCCGTCAATGGAGGACCGCGCGGGGCACCCAGCCGACGATGACGACGTCTGTGATGACATGAGTCCCGTCGTGGGATGCATGCAGTCTGCTGGAGGCGGCGGGGGGCGGCGGGACTTCACGCCAGCAAATCGATACCTAAACCGTCTTCTTTGCTTGCGCAGAAGCACAACAGCTCAGTCTGAAGTGGATGTCCTCGACGGGAATTCTGCTTTGCTGGCGGGGGGGCGTGCTCTGTTTCCAGACGCTCATGCACTGCTGCATGTGTGGTATGGCCTGCACCGGCAGGTGGTGGTTGCCGTGGCAAATGCCGCACAGACTCTCTTATTGATGCAGTCCTCATCATCCTCATCAGTTTCCGTGACGGATGAATCGTCTGCGAAGAGATATGGGGGGAAGAATATTCGACAACATCAAATGCAGGTGGTTCGATGGTGCACACGTGCATTGAATCTCCTTCAACAGATGTTGGGGTGGTGGGATATTGTGCCTCCTCATGAGGAAAAAAAGGAAGAAGAAGAGGAAACAACAATTAAAAAAAAAGAATGGCTTTGGTTGAATACGATGCGGTTTAAACTACTTCTTCGTCAAGCCAAGTTGCTTCGTGCAGCAGAGTCCCTTGACGAAAGCCAAAGGGTTCAGGCGGCAACGGAAGAACAGCTGCGGATCTTCTCCATGCAAACACACATATTCTCCTCTGAACTTGGGAATGTATTGAATGATGTCAAGAAGCAGCTCATGCAAGAAAAGTCCCTTCTTCGAGACGACATGAACCAGAAGTGTGGACTGATGCTTCGTTTGTGAAGGATATAATTTATTTATTACTTTTTTTTTTAGTTTGCTGGTGGGGATAATAAAGAAAAAAAGAATAATAAGAAATGGGGATTAAGTATACTCTTATCTATGGTATTGCATTCGACTTGGATAACAAAAATATTGCGTCCGCTTTTTTTCTTTCTCTACCAAGTGAGTTGGAGAACACAATAAGGCAGGAAGAAGAGTGAGTAAAGAGAGGTGTAACCCTATCCTCAGCTTCATTTATCCCCAGCATACGTATATACATTTACATATACATATATCGCACTACTATTACTGTTCCTATCACTATTTAGCGATGAACCGTCTCGCGCAGTTCCAAGCTGCATGCGGTCTCTCGTTGTTAGGCGGTGTACCGGCTCCGGGCACTAGTAATATTAATAATAATATTATTAATATTAATACTGCAGTGCGTGTCGACGTTGCGGAGCCGCCGTCGGAGCAGAGCGTCGAGGCCGCGCGGACTTTGGAGGAATTCTACAAATTGGTCGACGACGGCAATCATTCCATTGGCCGCGTTAATGCGTTGACGCACGAGATCGCGGCGCGGCACTCGGAGATTATGAGCACGGTGGACGTGATAAAGAGCGACGCCTTGCGGCGGGAGGTGGAGGAGCTCGCAGGCGAAATAAATGCGGCGGCGCAGGCGTCGAGTGAAACCATTGAGGCCATGAAGAGAGAAACAGATAAACTGAAGGTCTCCAGTGAGATGGAGAGCCAGTTTGTTGGGGTCATTCGCATTGAGGAAAATCAACGGCACTACATGGTGTACAGACTAGCACAAGCAATGGGGGCGTACCAACGGCAGCAGAAATTAGTGGAGGCGAGATACCGCACGCAGACGGAACGTCAGATAAAAATTAAATACACAAACCCAGATGGATCTGCTATTGATGATGCGACGGCGAAGCAGCTTGCCGTGGCGGTGCTAGAGAACAACACGACGAGTAGTATTTTTCAGCAAAGCAAAGATGTACTGGCGCAAATTATCGAGACAAGAAATGACATCTACCGCATTGAACAATCCATGCGGTCTCTCAATCAACTCTTCAATGACTTGGCGTTTCTTATGCATGAGCAAGGGGAAATTATAGATGTGATTGCAGCGAACATTGAGACCACAACTCAGTTTGTAGAGGTAGGCCGAAAGGAACTGAAAAAGGCGCGGAAGTATCAACGACGTAGTCGAAGAAAAATGTGTTGTCTGGTGATTATTGCAATAGTCGTTGTTGTTTTGTTTGTACTCGCTGGGGTCCTGGGAAAAGTACTGTAAAAAAAGAAAAAAAGCGAGTGTGTGAAAGATCCGTGTCCCATATATATATGTCTCCCTATCTCCGCTTTCGTGTAATGTATTTACGTGGATACGTACGCCTGGTTGCCTTTCATACTCATGGAAGATGTTCATTTTTGTGTATTTTTCTCTGGTGCAGTAGAGCCTTATTGTGAAGTAGAAACAAGAAAAAGAAGAAGAAAAAACAAATTGGGAGACGTACCAGGAGTTTTCTTCGCTGGTTGTGTTTTTTTTCCCCCTTTCTCTCTTTGTCTCTGTGGTATTTACTCTCCATCCATGTGTTCTTTCTCCCACCTCCTCTGTATGTATACATGTAGTTTTTTCTGTAGAGTAGTAAAACCCGTAGATTTGAGATTATTATTTTTATTTTTGTTATTTGCAGAAGTCCACACCAAGAAGAAAGAAACGGCCACACAACAGCAAAACACATCAAAGCCAAAAAGAAGGAAAAGAAATTTTTAAAAAATGATGCGGCGTCTCACTAACCCCATCGTGTTATCGCAAACTACACTTCACACCACCGGTCTCTCTCGTGTAGCCATCGTCGCCGTCCCTCACCGCTCCTCCACCCTCTACGTCACGCAACGGAGTTTCTTCGGGATGCTGCGCCCCAAGACAAAGAATGTGAAGGTCGAGGAGGTCCTCTTTGACAAACAGTCCACGCATTACTCCGGGACCATCTTTGGCTTCCCTGCAGACGCCGTGGTGTTTTACGCCAAAACCGGTGCTGCCATTTTTGCCATTTTTCTGATTGTGGGGGTCTTCATCAAAGGGTACGCCATGCTCTCACGGTTTAGCCTGGCGACGGTGGCCCGTTTAGGATTCGCGGGCGGTTTTATTTGTAGTTTCGTGCTCTATACAGTTTGCATTGCGATGGTGCGGCGATTTAGAATCAACCCCAACGCCGTGTACAATCAGTCCATCGCCCTTGTCATGCGGAATGAGGCGGTCGTGCAGCACCTTGGCACACACCCCCGCACAGGCGAGTTCAAGGCGTACTGCCAGAGCGGAGGGTTTCGGCTTCCACTCATTCGTCGCGTCCGTAGTGGCTCATATGAGTTATCGGATCTTCTAGGACTGAAGCCCAAGAAACTGCAGATGATGTTTATCCTGCGAAACCCAGCAAATGGAAAGGAGGGATTTGTTACATGTGATGTGAGACGTGAGACGACTGGGTTTATGACATCTGCGAATACATACAAGTCGCTGGCGGTGACACTGACGGACTCCGCCCGCACCTCAGAGGCGCAGACGATTGTAGTGATTGGGCGGCCAGAGGATGTGGTATACAGAGGGCTCATGAAGCTGTAAGGAAGCGATAGTGGGGTTACCGAACAATGCACTTTTCTCGGGAGGAATCCAGTTCTTCTTGTTCTTTCTTTTGGCGCATTTCTTTTTTTTCGTTTTCGGTTTCTTTTGTTTTGTTTTGTTTTGTTTCTCTGTTTGTGTATGTGCATGGTGATGTTCTTGGTGTTGTTGTTGTTTCCTCGTTTTTCCAAATTTAGTGCACACAGAGGCACAGGAGAAACATTCATACTATTCCCTTACACTGTCTCTTTATACACCCCCTTACTACCATCACCATGTCTCTGACATATAAGCACAGACACAAAACATAGAAAGACATCTCATTTTCCTTTTTTTTTTTCTTTGGTTGGGCTTTTGATTCATTCCTCTTTTTTTTTCTGTCTGTGTGCGTTTGGGTGAATTTGGCAGGAAAAAAAGATATCTGAGAAGAAAAGGGATGGGGAAAACGTGTGTTTGTGCACCAAAGAAGAGAATTAGAAAGTGGTGATTAATATTCCCCTCCTTTCATGTAGAAGAAGGCTTCTATAGTGTACGGATGGTATCTTTATACATACACCTTTTTATCTATTTATTTATTTATTTATTTCCCCTTTCCCCTCTCTCTCTCTGTTTGTGTATACATATGTATACATGTTTATGAAATGGTGAGGATGACTATATATGTATATAATTACTTATTCCTTCCTAAACAATATTTTTCTTTTTTTTTTTGTCCTTTGTGTAGGCCATAGAGAGACGGGAGAAGACGAATGATTACTGAGGAAGCATTGCCAGAATCACATGTTCACTTTCTCGGCTGCTAGGCAAGATCAGTGGGATGGTTTCAATCTCCTGCATCTTCAGTTGAAGTATGCAGAGCTTCAATGTCCATATGATCTTCCTGCAGAAAGAAAAAAACTCCGTTCTCATAAAGAGGGCTCATCGTGGCTCTCCTCTCTGTTGACGGGTGGAAAGAATACATCCTCCAAAAAGAGTGATGACAAGACTTTTAAAACTGCCCAAAATGTTATGGCCATCAAAGAAGATGAACAAGAAGGAGATGAAAAAGAAAAGAAAATGTCAAAGAATGCATTAGTAGTCCCTTTAAGATCACAGGAGAATCGAGTCGAATCTTCTCCTACTTCTTCCGTGACATCACCTGATGAGAAGACGATGTCTTCAAGTGGTACTAATAATAATAATAATAATAATAATTCCTGCGATGAAGCGAGCATTGCCCAACATGTAGTTCCCACGCACTATGAGAGTGAGGAAGAAAACGACAACCATTCCATGGGTGAGGAATATCATGAGCATACTTGCATAGATAAGAAAAACAAAATAGATACTGATCATGCAGGCTCATTGGTGTGTAACCGAACTGCGGTACAACCCCGCAGTGTTGCTGTGGGCACCGAAGAACTTGACAGCAGCCACATTGATAAAGGCAGTGTGGTCTTAGGAAAAGGCAAAGATGGAGAAAAGAACCTGCCACTAGAAGAAAATAATATGGAGAATCTTCTTTTAGGTGCAGTTGAGCGCCTGTACACAAAGATAGAAGGAACCGCCTTGAAGGTCGTTGGGCTGGATGAACTCAATCAAAAGTTGCTGGAAGCATTTCCACAACCGCAGAAGAGCGGCAGAGCTGTGGAGGAAGACAGGGCCGAGTTGGCAATTCATTTGTACTCCCTCAGACATCAGGTGGAGTTATTAAAAAGCAAATGGAATGAATATGAAACCGCACGGCGGACTTCAGAAAGTCGTCGAGCGCACGAGAAGAAGACGGCCTCAAAAACAATTCGCGTGGAAATTGTCCGGGCATATGAAGATCCTCCGCTGCCCTACAAGAAGGGCCCTTTTATTCCGCTCAGCCACGTGCACAAGCCACCGCACCCACTGACTGAAACAACCTCCAGGTCGTCTACATATACACGGAGCACGAGATCCAGCAGCAGCTCGGTTTTCTCTTCCATGCGAACGGTTGACTCTTCTTATGACTCGAGCCCGCACTCCGAAGAAGAGTACTCAGATGACTTTGAGGATGAATAAAATTACGCCCAAAGGAGCGATTAACCACAGAATGGAATAGAAAAAAAAACACAAAAGAGAAAAAAAAAATTGGTATTCCCCAGGTGAAGAGAGAAAATAACGTATTTAAACGAAATGTGCGAAGCAGAATCTTATGTCAACGAATTCTTTTTCTTTTTCCTTTTCTTTTTTTTCGCTCCTATCACACACATATACACACATACATTAAAAAAGAGACCAAACTCTAACCATCTACAGAGTGTGCGTGAAACGAGAAGGGCAGTAAAGGCCAAAAGAAGAATGTCCGTGCAAGTGATGCTTTTTTCTTCAGCAGCGTTTCTCTTCATGTTGTTGCTGATGTGCTGCGGCAGTGGCGGAATGAGGGAACTTCCGAGAGTGTCATACTCAGGGAGTTCATCACTATGATGAACAGTAACGGTCCCAGTACCGTTCCTAGGGGACGCCATGTTGGAAGTGGGCTCGCTCGGATTTCGTCCGTTTCGCCTTGACCAGGGCCGTTCGTCCTGTTAGGAACAAGGCCAATCATAGTATAAGGTGCAGTGGCACGGAAAGTTCCTGCAGCACTTGGAGGATCTTATCGTGGTCGACTGTATCAAAGACCTTCGCGTGGTCTACGAATGCGGCCCCTGTTCTTGTTGCTGCCTGTGGGCGGTGGAAGGTCGCTCGGAGGTGAAGCAGTTGATCCACAGTAGATTGGCCAGGCCGGAAGCCGGACTTGTATGGCGTCAGTTGTGGGTTAACGACTTCACGGATGCGTGCTGCAATGATACGTTCCATGGCGTTGGGCTTGCAGCTGGTTAAGGTGATGGGGCGGAATGATGTCTGTGGCTTTCTTCCTCGGTTTCAGGAGTGGGATGATCACCACGCGTTTCCATCTATTAGGGACTATGCCTGTGCGGAGACTCCTGTTAAATAAATTAAGAAGAGCCCTCTTGCCTCGCATTCCTAGATGGCGAAGGGATGTCTCCGTGGATGTCGTCCGGACCTGAGGCGGAGCCGTTTGGGAGGAGTATGAGTGCCCTATTCAGTTCAGCCATCGTTATTGGTATGAACTCTGAATCCTGAACGCGGACGGGGGAAGGGAGCTCTGCATTTGGGTGCCGTTCGGCCCTCTTGCTGCACAGGCGGATGAAGTGGTTTGCCTGCTGGTGCATCGTGGGAACTGTGTCGTCCAACTTGACGGCTGGTGTGCTGAGTGGGCGCGGTGCGTATACTTTCTTCACGACATGCCAGCTGTCGCCGTTGGAAACCGACAGCTTACAGCATTTGGATTGCCAGCGACAAGAGGCAAAGTGTATCATCACCCCGCGGAGTCTGCGTGCGCGATGGTCACATTTAAGAAGGTCAGTGCGCTGGTCAATCTCTTTCCCTGCTCGCGTTAGCTCTGTCGCCCAGAGCATAGGGCACTTCTTTTCGCCTCGTGGGACGGGTGCTACTGTGGCTTTTCGGATGGCCTCCGCAACGCTCTTCTCTATGGTATGTGCATTGTGTGCTGTTTTCATCTTCTTCAGCCTTCTATTTAGTACTCTGTGGACCGTGGGCCGTTTGACGTTCTTTTAAGAGAAACGTTGTCTGTGGCTGCGCGACTCCTCAATGAGGTTGCCATCATGGCCCATGACCGCATCATAGAAGATGTAGTGGTGGTTGCTGTGTGGCGAAAACTTTGGTGTCCATTTGAACGCCAGGCACTCGTGGGAAAGCGTCACGTCCGGTGGCGATGACCTGCGTCTTGTGGTGTGTATCTTTTGGGGTCCCCGGTATCAGCAATGGCGCATGAATTGCAAAGACAACATTGCACCAGCGTGGTCCCACGAGCATCTTCCGGGATCGCGCGATTCCAAACCAACGCGTGTGCGTTAGAGCCCGCACCGATGATGCGTGCGCCTTCATGTGTTCCAAGCGCGTCCCAATGTGTAGAAGCGACGCTGCGACCAGGAGGGCAGCACGCTGACGTTGGATGCAGCGCACATTTCCTCGGACACGCGGGCCGTGGCTTGCACATACCCTGTGCTAGCCACCACGGCTGGACCGATCCCCACCGGCAAAGCAGCGCGGATGAGAACCGACACGCCGCCACCGCGCGAGGAGCGATCAATTCCGTGATGCTGATGGCCAGGGGTGGCAAAACTGCGCACATCGAGCTCAGACATTTTTCTCTCACTGAGGAGACGGAAGGCCACACTCTCATCGTGAAGAAGCTTGCCGAGAGCCAATCGCTTGGCTTGGGTCAACCCGACTGGGTTCAATTGCATTCCGCGCATCGTCGGGCCCGGGTTCACACCTCCACTCAACAGTAACACTCTGCGGGCGACACTGCCGACAGCACGTTTGCACCTGCTCCTGGGCCGACAAGGATAAAACTTTGTCAAAGCTAGACGTGGCTGGCCCTGGTGCTTTGTAATGCCGCAGCCGTAGCGTGCCTGTCCTCCTCCTCTACCTCTGCCGAAGTAGAGTGCAGGCGCTTGGCTTCCTCCGAATAAACGGGGCACTGGACCTTGGCACCACAAGGAGGAGGGCGGCAGCTCGGCGATACGCTGTGACGTTGGCGGTTTCAAATGTGA
>JAWVMQ010000176.1:0-284736 GCA_036321185.1 Trypanosoma lewisi | reverse complement strand
CACCTATGGCATTGTGGGGTCACAACACACTACACGAACGCCCTTGCTCCGCAGCAAAAGTTCAAACACAGAAGGGCAGACGATCCGCAGCCCCCTCCGCCATCGTATGCTGAAGTTACGTGTGGCGAGTGTGGATTTGTGGCTCGTACAAAGCAAGACCTCAAAGGACATAAACGATGGAAGCACTCAGCCATCGCCAAGGCAGAGGCCATCATAAAGAAGGAATAAGAAAATGAAGAAGAGCAAAGGTGCGTCACAGTGGAATATCCGGGGAGAGCGTCCGACTGCGGAACCTGCAATTTCGCAGCGAAGCCCAACGCGGGACTGGTCAGCCACATCCGCTGCAAACACCCGAACCTCTCCGCAGCCCGCAAACAGGCACAGACAAACCCAGTCCCCACCACAACGATACGCTGTGGTGTTTGCGGTTTCGGGCGTAGACCACGGGAGGCCTCCTGACGCACAAGCGGTGCAAACACCCGCCGTCTGCCCAAACGGTCCTCACGACGCCCCCACCCCCTGCGCTGCAACAGCAGCGACGCAAGCGCCCAAGGGAACATGATGGCAGCCACGAAAGCAATCACTGCGCACACCGCTGCCATCTCTGTGGCAAAGAGTTTCCTGAGCGATCACCGCTCCTCCTACACATTCGTTTGCGGCACCCGGAAGGTCCCTTTCAGTGCCCGAACATTGTAGAGGAGCTGCAGTTACCCACAGCCGAGGAGGAACTTACACCACCACTGCGTCCCACATGTTCGTCGTGCCGGAGGGGCTTCGAAACGAAACCGGCACTTGCCGCACACAACAAGTGGATCCACCCTGGAGGTATCTTGGCAGAGCCCCTCCCAGCCCATAGAGCATCCCCGAATACGGAATCGAACGCGAAGCAGTTCTACAGGCAGGGATGAAACCGGCCCCTAAAGAATACAGTTCGATGTGGTGAGTGTGGAGGCTATTTGCTAACCGCGACTCCCTGCTATGCCACTGCGGGAGATATCGCGGCAGCCGTGACACAGGAACGGACGGAATGAAACGTCCACACGCGGCCGCAGTAGTCAATAGAAACCACGCCATCCTCACCTGCCCAACGTGCGGTGGGCAATGCATGAGCTCTGGCGGAGTCACCCTGCACCGAAAAGCGGCCCACGAGTATATCCCACATCGCGCGACACCAAGCCAACGCACACAGTGCGAAGAGACGTCTGCTCACCTGATGGTGTGTCCCGGGTTGCGTCAATTGCGTGCCCCATATGGTGAGGAAGGGCTACCCAGCAGGAAGCCGTGCGAGGTGAAAAAGACGGCGCAATTCCTTCTGGCGGTGGGGCGGCTCCGAACTCCCCTCGGTCAAACGACAACGGCAGAATACTATCCCGGCCATGGGCCTACGGAGCAGCAAACAGGGACGCAGCCAGAGGCAAACACAACAACAACTCAGACAGCTTCTGCTCACTGTAAGTGCAAACGATCCCTCTCATCGCGAAGAACTCCTCAGAGTTCATTGTGAAGCTTGGGAAGGTTTGGTTGGGGGAGCCGCAAAGCTCTCCGGAGCGTTTCGAGCACGTAGATGGCATCTATATTTCAGGTATTTGAACATGTCAATACCCAATGGAGCGCACGGCGCCCTACAATGGCGGTGATGACCGTGCCGCTCCTTCTTCTTCGGAGGAAGGAACACACGAACCAAAAAAAAACAGAACGTTTCCTCGGTGATTACGGCCGCACCGTCGTGGTGCCAAGCCACAGTGCCCCGCATCGTCCGGAGAAGCCAAGGGCCAGCAGCACTTCCCTTATGGGTTGGTTGCCGGCGTAGGGCCTGCGGCGTCGGCCAGCACCTTGGCCAGCTGCATCTCGCTGGGGTACAGCATTGCACATTGGGGTCAAGGCACACGCGCTACCGTGCAATCAGCAGCATCATCCACACCAAGTTACTGCTGGGTGAAGGAATGTAGGGGAATCCAGACCCCTTTCAGCGGGAGTTGAAGTGGAATGCTTCCGGGCTCACTAAGGCAAAACGTATAGCCCAAAACAGAACACTCTGTGGGGAGAATGCGGTTTTCTTCGCTGAGTGGAACTAGGACGAGCCCGCAAGAAGCCGTTAGCGTTGGCTGGCCAGGCTTCCAGCAGTATGGGATGGCTCGCATTCGCCAAAGATGCGGTGTGCCGATCCCCATCCGTGAACGATTTCGGGCGGTGGCAGGCCGGTACTTGTTGACGTCATGGAGCGAGCACAGGCGACCGTCCGCTCAGAGGCAGAAATGAAGCTGACAATTTCGTCGCATACTTTCCGCCCATCTGAGCTGTCAATTCCGAAGCGTCAGGTAAGTCGACTCACGGAGATGGCCCACAATTGATAGGCACAGACGTCAATGTACACGCATTGGCGTGGGACCACGACGTCTTACCCGATGCCCGCGGCGACGCCATTGCGCAATGGTGCATTGAAAATGACTTCCTAGTCACAAACACTGGAGAACGCAAAATGGTCATCATTCGGCACTGTGACCCAGCACCGGATATCACCCTGGCAAAAGATTGTGTTTTGCCAAGGTGGAAAGCACGGCCCACCCCTGATAGCGATCACCACGTCATCGCGTTTGGTGTGCAAATAGAGGACGACAATGCCCCACCCCATATACCGCAGTCACACGAGATGTTACTAACGTGTAAAAAGGCTAATTTGTGGAACCATAGAAACAGAAACAAGAAACTTTGTCGCATACCGAAGTGGATAAACCACGTCGATTCCATACAATGGAAAATTGCACCTGACATACGGGATGCCAAAAAAGCATCAGTCCCCGCAGAAACCCGCCAAAAAGCTTCTTTCCGGACCCCAGAACTGGCAGAACTCGCCTACGCCATTGCGGCAGCACCCCGCACAATACCCAGCCAACGCCCAAATTATCGACGGAGAGAACTCCCACGCACGGCTGCTACAGATCGCTGGCGCATCCTTTGCCACCAACTTACGGTAGCACACGGCAATAGTTGGCAGGTAGTGCGTCGGGGCGTATGCCTCCCGCCCGTTGAGCTCGCCAACCATGAAAGCAGACGGCACACCGCGCACCAAACATCAGAAGGCTAACCGTCTGATAAAACTACATGCTGCAGAAGCACAGCGGCACCCGGACACTTACCCCCAGCGTTAACTAAACCAACGGTTGCAGTGCTTACTCCGATCACCATGGAAGAACTCGGTTGGGCCCTGCATTCGTCGCCGTTGGGTTTCGCACCGGCCCCTGCGAATGCACATGGAGAAGCGCCGCGGCGCATGTGTAAAGTGGCAAAGAGATCCACACCCAAACTCTTCAACAGAATTCTGTGCAGCGGCACTGTCCCGTATAATTGGCGACGAGGGGTAATTATCCCCCTCATGAAACCAGGAAAACAGCAACAGAGCCTTAATCACATAAGCCGATACCATTAACCAACCGCCTCTGCAAGCTTATGGTAGGGATTGTCGCCTAGGCATTTGTAAACTTGTAGAGCCCCAACTGGCACCGCAGCATTTTGGCTTCCCACCTGAAAAATGGACACTTGACCAAATGCTGCGCCTTAAGGCTTCTCATACACCGCACAACCCAAAAAACCACAAGGCGGCCGTGTTTGTCGACTATGCTGAAGCGTTCGACACCGTGGACCATGATAAAATCATACCAGAGATGAAACGGTTGCCCTTTCCTGTACGCACCATCCGCTGTACAGCAGCATTCCTCAACAACAGGCAAGCCACGTTACGCATGCACAACGCACGTCCTTTGAAGCCTGCAGATCTCTCCGCCTCGGTCCTTTCCTACAGAAACCGCGGGCCTTCGATGCACTCGGGAAAAGCACGAAAGGGAAAAAATGTTGATCTGAAGATGAGGCGTTCAGAGGGACATTTTCTTCCATCCACTACCAACAGTACAAATAAAAAGAAAAAAAGAGAAAAAAGAAGGAGAACAACAATAATGGGGAATCTGTTCCTTAGGTGAAAGCAAGAACTATGAAGGGGATTAAGGCAGCGCGTGTAATGCAATGGCAATTTTTGTTCTATTTCAATTTTTTTTCTGATTTCTTTTCAACCCCCACCCACGATGCCCATTTCCGAGAGGTAGGGGGAATCACATTGCATTTTCAAAACTCGATCATCTCATCCAATGGATTGGCGCGGGGCGGTGGGGCTTGGTCCGCAGTGGGTGCTCGCACCGTAGGCGGTCGGCGGGTGAGAAGCGGAACGTCGATGTCTTTTCCCGCGGTGGCTCCCGCCGCCTCCTTCTGCTCCGAGTCGATTGCTTCGCCCGGCCCCTGCATTCCCATGGGCCAAAACCGCGAGAAGTAGCACCAGGCCCCAAGAATGTCTGTCACATCATGGATGTCTGCGCTGTTGGTTGCCTCATCCGGAAGTTTTTGCAGCTCGCGCCAGGCCTGGCTTTCTACCTGTCGCCGTTCCTTATCGGATGTGCTTTGTCGATGAAAACGTTCCAATGAAAACAGTGCCTGGGCCGCTTGACGGCAAAGAGAAGCGTCAGATAAGTTTGTCGTGGAGCGTCTAAGTTTGCATAGCGGAAAGGTTTGGGCAAAGACAGAGGGACGTGTTCCGGTAAGCCGCAGAGTCAACCGAAAGGTCATCTTCCTCTCTATCTCTATGCAAGTGCACCCCTGAAATCAATAAAAAGAAAGGAGTAACAACCTATACGCATAGATCCATACATGTATATGTACAATAGTAAAACCAAAAGAAACAAATTATGTCAATTTTATTATTATTATTATTATTATTATTTTCAACAGAAAAGGGATTTTTGTTTTCATCTATCAGAAACAATGCTTACACAAAATCGCGTTTCTCTTTCCTCCCACATACACCCATTTGTCACCAAGAACGTGTTTCTATAGAAACTCCTGGAGATCCCCCAAAAGCTCCTCATCCGTTCGTTTTCGAGAACCGGGTTTCCTTTTCATGCGTTCGCCTGCCCACTGTCTTTGACCCCTTCCTCCATCAGAATATTTTTTCTCATTCTCACCAAAACCAACATCATCATTATTATAATTACTATAGCTGTCGGATAATTTAGGAACCACACTTTGTTGATTGGTATCCGAATGAATCATTTTCTCCTTTGCTGCAATGAGCCTCAACAACTCATCCGATGGGTCTTGATCCAGAATTACCGTTCTCCCAACTGAGGCGTTATGTTTCGCGTCCTTATCGTCTAAAAGGAGGTCCACGGCAGCGTTCACATCTGTATAGACATGTGCGTTATTCCTAGATTGAAGCTCAACGACAAACTGAAACGGTGAGGAATGTGGCCTCTCCAAAATTGTTTTTTTACATTTATTTCGTAATCGCCGTTCCTCATTACTAAGAAACGCATGTGCCGCACCCCCGACAAGAAGATTAAGTGACTGATTCTGCAACAATCCCTGCAAGTTCTCTCCATGGCATGTCGCGATGAGATGAACGCCTCTCTGCGTCATGGACCATGCCGCCTCGGCCTCGGAGGCGGAGGCAATTTCATCCACAATAACATACTCGGGTGAGTGATTCTGCAGGATTTGGTTCATGATCACCCCCTGGTCCTCGCGGCGGGGGACCTGCAGCCGCCGGCAGCGGCCGAGGAAGGGCAGCGGGACGGGGCAGTCGCCGCCAATCTCGTTGGATGTGTCCACGACGACCACGCGCGGCTTCGATGTCTCGCGGGAGAGGGCGGCCGCGAGGTCCCGCAGCAGCGTCGTCTTCCCCACGCCCGCGCGCGAGAGTATCAAAAGACTCCCCCGCCGCGCCAGCGGGACGAGGGCCCGCGCGACGTTCGGCACGTAGCGGCCGACGCGAATTGTGAGGCCGAGCGCCTCGCCGAGGCGGCCGCGCCAGACGGAAACGCGGTGCGGGGTGCCGCGAACACAACCGCGGCCATCGTCGCCGAAGCGGCCAATCTTTTCAATGGAAAAGCGGAGATCACTGGCGGAAGGGGGTGGGAGCTGCGCCACCCAACCCGCACCGCGAATCTCAATCTCCTGCCCAAGATGCAGGAAGAACTCCTCCACCTCATCGGGGAGAAAGGAGGGATGGGAAAGAATCGACTCCCGCAAGGAAGGGGATAAAATGGATAGGAGATGCTTCACCTCAGCGTAGGATGTGCACAAGGACAAACCAATGAGATCCTTGTCAATCATTCGCTGCGACTTAACACTGTCCTTCACTTCCATCGCGGTCTGTAATGAGTGATGGAAACTTTTCCATGCATCACGCAAAATGTCATGTGACCACATTTCATCATTTGTTCGATATTGTTGAATGTCGGGAATGCATTCTTGAATATATGCAAAAGACATGGACGCGGGAGGCGCACGCTGTGACGGTGACTCTGAAAGCCCCTCATCAATATCGCGTAAAGCAGATGTAACCAAAACACCATGCCGACTTCGCATAGAACGCTTTGAATGTATCATATAAACATCACGAGGGAGACTGAGATTGCTCATGCAACGAAAAGACGGCCAACATCGTGGCAGCATTTACTTTACCTTTTTTTTTCTTCTTCTTCTTCCTGTTATCTCCCTATAGAAGGCAGTTCTATATATATATATATATATATATATATATAACCAGCAAAAGAAAATGGCAAATATAACAGCAATACTATTCATGCATTGAAGAAATAAAAATTAAACAACAGTAATTGTATGTATTTATGCATATGTTAAGGATTTCATAACTACTTATTCGTCGTAGTACTAATAGTAATATAGTAGTAGTAGTAGTAGTATTACTACTATAAATCTACACAAATGCTTTACCCTCCATCACCATCACATATACGTTACAGTTATTTTGGTAAACACACGCACACAGACAAACAAACATGACGCCGAGTTACATGAAATCATCTTCATCTCTATCAGAGTCATAATTTGTCCGCATTTTCGTTTCGTCATTGAGAGCAGAATATGATTTAAGTTCCGCCTCTTTTTTCCGCGCCTCCATCTCCTCCTTCTCACGCCTCTGTCTCTCTACGAGTGCCTTGCGTTCCTCCCGCCGCTCCTCCGCATCCCGCTCCTCCCTCAGCGCCTGAAAATCCACATCATCTTTTGTAATCTTTGTCTTCTCCAGTTTGTTCAGCATGGCGCTGTTCTTCTTCTCCACAGTGTAGTAACGCCGCAGGGACTCTGAACGAAACCCGACCTGCCCCGCCACCATGTCGTTCGTCTTCAGCAAATTACTCCACGGTGTGTACACCACACGTATGTGGTTAAGCTTACACCCCTCAATGCTGTTTGCCTTGGTGAGCTGCGAGCACTCCTCAATCATTTCGGGGGTTAAGTCATCCATCCCTTTGCCTTTCGGCATGCGGACATAAACGTGGGCGCTACTGTGATTATCGACGTGAAACCAAATGTCCTCCGGCCACCCGTATTTGATAAGCTCCTCATTCTCGAACTTATCACGTCCCATGTAACAAAGGACTGAGGGATTAGAGGCAAGAGTGAAGTAGTACACCATTATTCCGTATTATGGCACAGTCTTTCAAATATGTGTAATATACTTGTAAAGAGAAAACAATTTAAAAAATATATTTTACTATTATTATTATTATTATGTATGTACGTATGTATATGTAATATATAAATTACAAAGGGCAAAAAAAAAAGGCAACACTACTTGGAGAAAAGTGGAAAGGAAAGATAGATGGATATACAGATGGATAATGTCCATGCACGCATGCATGCATGTGAGTATATATGACATTCCCACGGAAAAAATAAGAAATTAGAAAGAAACACAAATCAAGCAAAAAAGACTCTATTTGCCGTCACAGCCATCTAACACAATTAGACACATATACATGCATACATACAGACACATGCATACCTCTCAGTATAATTTTTCCTCTACCCAATTGAACTCTTTCAAACAACAACAGCAACAATATAAAATACAAATATTTCTATTTATCGATTTTCCCTTCCTTCCCCTCATCCGCCCCAACTTCACAATCATTCACGAGGGCATGATTGACAACGGAAAAAAACAACAAACAGAAAAGAAATAGGCATTAGCATCATATGCATCCACACAGGTACACACACACACACATACACATTTTGTCTCTCATTCTATCTCTCCCTCTCTCTCTCTCTCTCTCTCTCTATATATATATATATATATATATATATATATATATATACCTTCTCCTTCCTCAACAGCAACAACAAAAACAAAAACAAAAAGCTTCTACCTCGGGGTCCACGATATAATATCAAAGTTCCGTTGTCTTGGCGCCGAGCTATATCTTCTTCCTCTCCCCATGACTTTCCCATCAGGAGTTGTACCATTGTCAGCCACCCTTCCTTCTTCGCCTCCTTCGGCAGCAGACAGAGATCTTTTCAAAGGGGTAGGAGGAATATTAAAGCCTATACTCCAATTACTTTGGTTTCGATGGCGAATGTATTTCGGTTCGTAGACATCCACACCAAAATTTGAAAAAGCCAAATGCCGTTCCGCCGCGCCTCTCCACTGCGGAAGGGGTTGCACCATTTTTATACCAACCCGTCTACTGTCTGCACTCGCAGCGCGTCTCTCCGGTATGTGACGCCTGCCGTAGTGCAGCGGCTTCTTGATCATCGGCGGCGGGACGGGCCGCTCCTTTTCCTTTTCTCGCTTCGGCTCCAGCGAGCCCAACTGCAGATGACTGCGCCGCAGCGGGCTCGGCGGCACCAATGCGTGCGGGCGTGGCGACTTACTAGTCCCTGCGTCGAAGGGCGGCGGTCTGCACCGCTGCCGCGAGAAGTGCGCCGGTTGCTCTTCGCTCTTCGCCTGCACCGCCGCGTTGAGGTGCGACGCCACCTGCGGTGCGACCCGCGGCTGCCGGCGGGTGGGCGTGTCCGGCGGCGGCGCGAAGATGTCCCCGCCCGCCCGCACGTCCACCCGCCGCCGACCGCGGGTTGCGAAGAGTTGCGTGCGCTGCGGGTCGTCGGGGCACATCGCGAGCGGCGTGTTGGGAAGACTGCAGTCGGCCAGTCGGCGCTGCGCCGTGCGGCGGACGCGGGGGCGGATGGTGTCGCGGTCCATCGCCTCGAGGAAGAGGGAGCCCACCGGCTTCTGCCGCTCGTTTGCGTCCAGGCCAGCGCCGAGTCTTCCCATTCTCTCTCACGCTATTGCACTGCATACATGGAAGGGGAAAAAAAATGAAAAATGGAGGACCAGAAAGAGAAGGATTGGAAAGAGGGAGGAAAAAAAAAACAGTTTGTGTGTGAGAGAGTGTGTGTGTGTGTGTACGCAAGGGTCGTGTCTTGAAATAAATAAACAGCCATACATCCCAGTTGGTTATGAATACGCAATTTGACTATCATTACTATTACTAGAAACTATCAAAAAGATCATATATATATATATATATATATATATATATATATATAATCTGTTGTTGTATGCATGTGTAAGGTGGGGGAAAAAAAGGGTTTTTAAAAACGAATAGTTTGTCCACCCGTTGAGCTACAGTGCACCATAGTATGCCCACATAGCTAAACAATTTGGGAGAATAGCAAAAAAGAGACGTAAAAGGAAACCTTCAAAGACTCGTGTGGCAAAACGTGACACCATACCAAGAAACATAGCCATACTTCCCGTTACTACCACAGTGGCACCTAAATATCGGTGAGTGGTAAGAAGCATGGTGCGTTGCGTGGGCGAAAGACGGTGATCAAGAACTCCATAATAAATAGTGAGTCCAAGCAGCAGCTCCAGTACCAGAAAAACCTCGCACAATCCCCCGATGCAGGCGTGCCATGTCGCAAAGTGAGTCCGTGAATGCTGATACTTAGCCCACTGAACGGCAATGATACCTGCGAGACAAATGGCTTCGAGAACAAACGCAATGCGGCGGTGTTTGTCCTTAAGAGACCGTCGCGGCATCGCTTGTCGTGTGTGTTTTCTGAGCGCGGCGACGGAGTGGAGAAGTTCGGGAAGAACCACCATGAAGGCAAGCGACATGAATATCGGATGGAAGTTGAATACTTTCAACCACCACGCCGCGTCAGAGGAAACGATAGTTAACACAAAAAGAATAACTGCCGCCGCAGAGACGAAGCGGCGGATCCACACGTTGCGGGGAGTGTTGTCTGCATTCACTTCCTGCGGAGCGTCGTTGAAGGAATACACCCGCTCTTGATTAACATCTACGGCCGCAAGCGACGGGGGTTCCTCCATGAATGAAAGTATGTATGTATTTTTTTATTTTTTTTTAAACCTCTTTTATTTGTATACATGTATATACAAACATAGTGAGAGAGATAGATAGGGAGAAACAGGAACAAAGAAGAAGAAAAAAAAGAAAAAAGAAATGAACTGCAACCAACCCAACAATATGTATGAATCACTGGGGAAAGTTCGTGAAGGAAGGAAAAAAAAAAAAGAACACGTTCAAAGAATAACACCAAGAAGGAGAAGTAAACAAGAGGAAAAAAGAGGAATGCAAAACTCGTTTACATATAATTAAATAAATAAATATACATGCAATCAAAGAGTAGATAGCGCGCGAAGCATAAAATCCCCACTCTCTGAAGATACACTAATTGTACATTCTCCCATAGACCCCGCTGGCTGCAGGCATGGAATAACCAGCACGGAGTCCATGGACTCTGTTATCACCACCTCACACTGAACTGTATGGTGGCGTACATACTGCGATCGCATAATTACTCTGTCGGCTGGTATTTGACCTTTTATCCCTTCGCCTTGTCTGCAATCATTACCAAGCACAAAGAACACAATGAAAGGATCTGCGTAACTACAGTCCTTTACATGCATTTGTATGACAAAGATCTCAAGCATTTTTGCAGGATAAATTTCAACTTGAGGATTCTTTGTGACCTCATAATAAGAGCCGCTTCCTTGAGGCCACGACACGACGACATTCTTTTTACTCCAAATGGGCAAAGACATGAGCCTCGGTATGGGAAGCGAGCTCCATATTGTAAACTCCAGCTTCCCCTTTGAGCCTACGGGATGTATACACACAATGAGTGTATACTTCTCTCCGGAGCTTACTTCTTTTTCTAAGAACACAGGCTCGTTTAGCATGAAAGGAGTCGATGCAATCATGAGTTCGTCCTTGATGACGCCAATGCTGCGTGCGGGTTTATCGTTTATGATATTCGTCCTGACAAGAAACATACCAAGAGCAAGCTCACTATTATTATTATTATTATTATTATTATTATTATTCTCGTCATTTTTATTCTCATTACTGTTGTCATCATTGCCATTCTTACCACCATGATCATCATCCTTATCATCTTCAGGGAGTACTCTTGCCTTTATAATAACTGTTCCTGTTTTATTATGATCGTTATTATTGTAATTTCCATACATTGTGTTGTGAGAATGAAAAGACAATAAAATTTGTACATTATCATCACATGTACGATAGTCTCCACTACATTTCACATAATCTTCATAATAATATGTATTCCAGTGATAAGAAATGTCCTCTTTCCAAATAATGAAACTTGACTGGAAAAATACACGCAAGATAAATTTCCCCATTATTCCATTTACAAATGAACTCGGCACAATCCAATAATTATCCCCCGCCCTGATTATACTCTCAAACGACAAGGAATCCGTCATGACATATTTCGTGTTCCCAACAACACACTGATTGTCATGGAAGCAATGCACGGGATATTGTCTGCTCTTTATGATGTGCAGCCCGAGTGACTCAATGTCCGCCGGCGTGAATCTTCTGTCAGGCAAGGAGAGATTTATAAAGTAGGGCGAGTCCTGCGTGATCTTCAGTCTGTAGTGCGGGTTAATATCCCACGTGCGCTCGTAGCAGGAGCCACCCGCACTATTTCTATCCCACTCGTCGTGTATAATTCTCTGATGAAATCCCTGAAACAAATGGCACAAGTGAACCTGAATAAATCCCATAATAAAATCCGTGTAAGATATCCAAAAAGGAGAAGAAAATGAAGAAGATGATGTATGTTTCTTTACATTGCGCTGCTGGCTTCTCAGCGCAATGTCCACATCTTTGTGTCTACTCCACAGCGGCGACTCCTCCCACCAGTCGCCCCGCCACTGCGCCGCCGCCCACGGGCTGCACAACTCGAGAAGCCGCACGCCGTTCAGCTGCCGCACTTGTAAAATGCGGTAAGCATGCGACGGCTCAATTCCCGCGATTGTTTTATGCGCGGGGGCGCTGACGGCAACCACGAGCGCCCCCGCGCTGTGCACGTCCAACATCGTGAGCCACCACTCCTCGCTCTGGAAGTGCTCGTGGTTCAGGAAGCGCACAATGCCAACACCGCCGCTCAGGTCACTCAAGGTCTTGGCGCAGTTTGTTCTTCTCTCATTGTTCTGCAGAGTGTTATACGTATTATTATTAGTAGTATTACTTAGAAGATTATTATTATTTACACCTTCAAGAGAAAACACACTGTATGCACGCTGAGTCGTCAAAAATCTACCTCGCTCTGCCCTTGAAGATATTCGTGCTCGAAAGTCTTCCTGCATGGAGTACTCGAGAGACGTGTAGCTGCCATGTAACTTCGCAAGGGCCTTCTCCAGAATGCAGGGCCAAAAGTATTTTCCATTCACGGGTTTTGTAAAGATCAACTCGTCCTTGTTATTCACGGGAAGAAGATCGTCCACAATCACAAACCTCCACGCCCCGTCGATGTGAACCCGCAGTGCATACACCCCGTGCCCCATGACAGGAGAGAACAGTAAACACGTGCGAAGAGACTCCATGTCAGTAAAAACGGCATCCACGCAGACAAAGATCCAAGAAAAAAATAAAGGCGTTTCTTTTGGCAGCACTAAACGAGTTTCTTCCTCGTTGTCCGGGAACAGTTTTGCGCCGGGATACAAATCTACAATGCGGCGCCAGCCTGTGATGTCGTACCGCTGAGTGGCGCGGTGCTGAACTGCCATGCCGTCGGCCGCAAACTGATTGTCGTAGAACCATGCGTACTGCTGCTCGCAGAGCTGCGCGATGACTGGAATTGGATTTTCATCAAACAACATCTCGTGAACTGAGTGAGTAAAGGACAACAAGAGAACATCAACGTCTTCAGATTTTAGTCGTTTTCTCTCAGTGTTATCCCCCAGCAGGACCGCAGTGTTTGTGAGCTCTATAGTGTAGTCCATGGAATTACTATTATTACTATTATTACTTTTCGCATTACCGCTGGAGGCGACTACAGCCGCGGCCCGCACCATCTGCACCGGCGAAATGCGACTGCCCCTGCTGCGGCTCTGTGGCCTAGTGCTACTACTCCGACTACTATTATTACTCTTGCCCTCATACAACTGCGGCAAGGCCAACTCCAACTCGGCGAGTTTCTCCTTCAGCATCTTATTCTTCCCCAGTTGTGCCTGCATGGCGTCCAGCAGCGACTTCCGTATCCCCGTGTTCTCCACGAGCATCTCCTCAAGCATCGTGTTTACCTTCACGAGCTGCAGCAGCGCAATTCCCGCCGCCATCGTCAGCGGGTTGTCGGAGAGATTCACCCGCACAACTGACGGGTGTTGTTTCAGCGCGAGGCAGAACACATCGATCGCCTCGCAGTTGAGCTGCTGGCCGCGGAAGTCGAGTGTGTGTATGTTCCTGCAGCAGCGGATGATCTCAAGCAGCGGGAGGATCCCTTTGGGGCCCAAGAAGTTCTTTGAGAGATCAATGACGGTGAGGCTTTGGTACTCGTCCGGGACGTCGGATAGGAGTTGGCAGATGATGGAGTTCTTGCGGCAGTGGAGCTCGACACATTTTTTTTCGTAAATTTCTCGCAAAGAGAGACCAGCGAAATATGAGGTCATGTCTAAAAAGAGAAATATATATATTTATTTATATTTATGTATATATTTGTATGTATGGATGTATACAAGGATTTGTGAATGAAGAGAATGCCTTACTTTCTTGTTTCTTTTTTTCCGTTGAGTTCAATTCACTATTGGCATTGCATATATAGAAGTAAAACCAAGGAAAGAAAGAAAAAAGAAAAAATATTATTATTATTATTTCGACAGTAACAAAGACTCCGCACAAGACACTAGAATGGAAAAGATACAGGCGACAGCAGAATAGATGAACGCCATACATAAGCGGTAAGGTGGGCACGGCCCCACGGAGAAAAGAATACACACATATACACTTCACCTAGAAGGGAAGAAACACGACAAAAAAGAAGATCCCATATACATACATAAATATATATGTATTACAATCATCCAAAGGACAAGGGAAATAAAGAAAGGAGGAAAAAAAAAATACAAAAACAAAGCGGCAAAGCGCATACATCCACACACAAACAAGCACACGTACATTTCATTCTCCATTGTTTTTCTTGCCACACTCTACTTTCTTAATCTTTAAATACAAAACCAAAAACGGTAAGTTTTCTTCTTTTTTTTCTTTAAAGAAAAATTTCCCTCCCCTCCTTCTCTCTTTGTGCACATATGGGCAGTTTATACAGGAGGCATGCCGCCTGCATGAGTCTTCATTGCCCACGCAGTCCCAACACGTCGTGTTTCCCCACTTCTTGTCCCCAACTGCGCCACCGCTTTGTCGTCCTCGCCGTGCATGTGCACATGATGTGATTTCTCATTCAGACCGCAGGGAGTTCCCTCGTCCACTGCGGTCGAGGTATTCCTATGAACTCCCCCGTTACTTTCACTGCCTCCACCACCACCACCACTACTACTACCCCCATTATTTGCGGAGTCTACAGAGAAAACAACTCCCGCGTTTTGTGATTTCCTCCAGTGCAGCACGACTTCTTTACATAGCATAACAAATACACCGTAGCAGAAAAAATTTATTAAATACGCACACAACACGCCGGGAATCAGACAGGTCACGCCAGCGGGTGGGAGACTCGGAATGATATATTCATGCAAGATGATTACGAGCATCGTTGGATTAATGAGGCGGAATATAATCCACAGGAAAAAGGTACTATACAAGGCAACAGAAAATGCATAGGTATCTTCCATGCCGTTTTCCTCCAATGTGGTTCCTGCATGGAGTGGTAAATTTGTTGCCTCCACCAACATGAAGCAAGCAAGAACAAATAAACCGTATGAACATGAAGTTCCAAATAGATAAATTATATATGGGGTACTTGACACAACGTGGTGAAAAGCAAAAACAATCCAGTTTGGTTGTTGAAATAGAAGTAATAATATGGTGTCATATAAAAAATACCCAAGACTTATACATAATAATCCTTGAAGAAATGAAACATCGGAAAGGGGTTCATAGTGACTCCCCCACTTCATGCAGATAACGCCAACAACTAATCCAGGAACTACAATGATTGAGTGAAGCACAGATATGACGCGGGAGGTAAGATCACATTGAACGACTACTGTCATTTCTGCAAATCGATGAAAGTTATTTCTTAGTAAGGACCGTACACACATAAATGAGGTGGAAAAGAAAGTGAATGCAAGGAAGGTGAACAAAAGAGACTGAGCAAAGGAAATGCCTCCCACTCCGGAACAACAGGCAACATCACCAGTGTGGTCGGTTAACGTATGACTCTCGTGGTCCATCTCTAACTTGTACAGATGTGATGGTCGCAGAAAGAATATATAAATATGTATATTTGTTACTGGCGAGTATGAGAGAGAGAGAGTGTGTGTGTGTGGGAGTTATCCGTTTTGGGTTTTTGTATAGATTATACAAAAATAAATATATTTATTCTTTTGTTTGCTTTTTCTTTTCTTTTCCTTTTTTTTAATTATCTTTAAACCTCAAGGAAGAACCTTAAAGAAAATCAAAAAAAAAGAGCGGGCTAAGAGAGTAATAACAAGAATAATAGAGAAACGGCAAAATCACATCAAGCAGAGAAACAGACATAAACAACAATAACAAACATCATATCCACATGTATACATTTAAAAATGCACACAAGTATTAATCAATTTAACCCCTGTTTCTTCCTTTTTTTTTTTTGCGCTCATGTGTACTACTTCATTTTCTTCAATTTCCCTCCTTTAATATTATCTTCACCTGCGCACTCCTGCAGACGATACGCGATGCGTGCGAGCCGTGCAGCTACAGAAATCATCGCCAGAAAAAACAAACACGAGACAATCCACAACTTTCCAAAGTCACTCCGGCCATAAAACTCCAGCTGAAGTGCTGCTAACATCCACAGCGGAATCATCAATCCCCAAAGAGAAATTACTGATACCGTCTTTAGCACTCCCAGTCTCTTCGCGTTGTCCTCGCCACCATCAAGGGACTCATAGAAGAGAAACGACATGAAAGGAATAAACCAAACAAAATATTGCACAGTACACACTTTATTGAAGGCTATAAACAATATTGTCTCAACACAACATGCATGAGCAATGTTTCGGCGCAATTTATATGAAACAAAAGTCAAGACAAGAGCCTGAGGAAGAAATGCAAACAAGCCCGGAGCATAGTCATACCCCACCACATTGAGCTGGCGACGTGCCATGTTAAGATACATAAGTAGCCAATACGGGGAAAAATTATGACGGTGATCCTCCCGGTACACGTGATACAAAAATGCCTCGTCTAAATATTGCTGACCAAACCATTGATAACAAAGTAGAGTGGGAATCATGAAAAAAGTAACAACGAGAATTCCACAGAGAGTTACTACAGGGGTAACACGTAGAATTTTTTGAAGCATGTTGTCTGCATATGTTCGTTCCCATACACCAAGGACCAACGGCAAAGCATAAATGATGGGATACAGCTTAAAATGAACGGCAAATCCCAGAATGGCAGCAGCTTGATAGTACTTTGACTGTGTATACTTTGCCAAAACGAGAAGGCTCATGAAAGTAACAACCATGTCGCTATTTCCACGTGTAGACACATTCACAACGATGGGGTTGAACAAAATAAACAAAGAAATCATCCATTTTGCACTTCGTTGCGTTGTGAAGGTGCTGAGGATGACATAAGAGTAGTAGGCAGCCCCCAAGTCACAGAGGGCAAAAAGAAGTTTTCCAAATGGATTCCCTACTACAACACTTGGAAGCACGAAGAGAGCAAGAAATGGTGTATAGCGAAATGTGGTTCGATCAAACGGCGATCCTCCCATCCACATTTCTTTGGCGCCATCGACAATAATCATGTAATCAATGTCAGTATACTTGACGCGGAACCACTTGTCATGAAAGTGCGAGTAAATGAGGAGGAGGAGACGCAGAGCGGCTCCCCATTGCAGCAGCGTTCTGATCGATATACTGTCCATGCATGAGGGCTCTGTTTTTTCCTGAATCACACCCCCAGAATTCTTATCTCGTTTCATGTTTTTTTTTTCCCACCCTTTTTTCTTCCTTATGCTTCTCGGTCTTCCTTTCTTCAATATGAACCCCCCTCCCGGGCTTTTGCCACGTACACGTAAAGAACAAAGAAAAAGAAGAAGAGGCATAAAAAAATAAGCAAATAAAAAGGCGGAAGCCATAGATAAACCGCATAGAGACCTTTCTCTCTCCCCCCTCCCCCCCCCCTTTGTTTTTACACTGAGTTTATAATTTTCCTTTTTTCTAAAGCACATAAATATAAATATAAATATATATAATGTGGAAAGGAAGGTGTGCTTCATCCCACCCTCCGTTCCCATCTGTTGTTCATAACTCCTTCTCTTTCCCCTTTTTTTTCCTTCCCGCATCAGTCCTGCGTTGACTGGCTGAGCCGCTGAATTGTAATCTCCTGCTCCTGCTCCACCTTGCGGAGCGAGTCGTACTCCGCGACGTAGCGGTCCAACTCCGTCTGCTTCTCCCGCAGCCGCACCTGCGCCTCCTGCACCGTGCGGAACCGCTCCTCCGCCTCCCGCTCCACGACGTTGCGGGCGCCGATCGCCTTGAGCTTCTCCTGCTCGATCGCCCGCCGCAGCTGCTCGACGACCGACATCGTCTGGTTCACAACGTTGCGGAAGTCGTCCATGCGGCCGGTGAAGCGCTTCTCCACCTCGATCGCCCGCAGCAACTGGTCGAACTTGTCGGGGTCGTACATGCGGATGGCCCCGTTGGGGTCAAACATGACTAGTTTGTCGTCATCCATGTCTCGAGGGAATGAATGTACACGGCTATGCTTCTAATAGTATCAGAACTACTACTACCACTATTTATGTTTATTTATTTACTTTTCGTTTCCTTACAAAAGTCATTGAAGAGAAACCACACACGCACACACATTTAAAGATACACGTTTGCACAAAGCAGAATCCTCATATAGTTTGTTCAGGAAGCAATACAAAGAACAGTAATCATGTAATGTACACATCGTCTAGGGAAGACGTATGGTTTATAGTTAATTCTGATTGGATTTCGCATCAAACAATCTCTTTTTTTCTCAAAAAAAAAATACATATTTAACACCCATACCCACACACATTCTCTTACTCTCTTTCCTTCTCTCTTGCTCTCTTCATTCATGCATTCATCTATCCACCAACAAGAAATAAACAAAAATAATGAAAGGTTATCATACATGTTAAACGCAACGTAGTTTATTGAATAATAGAAGCCAATCCAGAGTAGCAAACAACACCGAGAGAAGAAAAATAAAATAAACAGAAAGAAGTATAATCGCAAAAGTTTCAGTTCAATCCACATACTCCACACAGCAGTCAACGAGGTCCTCCAATACTTGCGGGCGAAGAAGAAGTCGTTGATTCATGAAATATAACGCGAGAAACCGCTGTTCTCGCCGTTGAAGGAATTGTGCGTGCTCTGCCAATACATGTGGTAGTGATCCCATGCAGCCCACAAGTCCGTAGAAATGTAACGCCTGCGAGAGCCATTTCATGACAGCCGAAACTGTGATAGCCGACAAACTGCTTTCTTCACCTTCTTCACTATGTTCTTTTTCATCCCCCATCATTGCACTAGTAGTAGTAGCAGTAGTCATGCATGTACGCAGACACTCCAAGACCGGAATGAGATCAGATGTGTATTCCTTCTCAGTTTGCAGAGTCCGCACCAACGACACGGCTGTGCTGTACAGAGACTTCTGCGATGTGATAATGTGGGAAAGAGGATGGTGCGGTGACATCGCTCTGCAGCGATGCAGAAGTCCTCCATAGCGCTTCATCAATGTATGCCGCACATTCATAACAAAATCCGGTAGAAAATCATTTTCCAAAGGTCCAAACTCTGTTAAGAAACTCTCTTGGGCGGCGAATAATAAATTGACGTTATCAATAATAACACTCGCCTCTATGGGCCGAGGACGATGTTGCAGATCGTCGTGAAAAAGTCGTTTGATCCAATACACCACAAGTTCCTCACCAGGGCTGCGTAAATACTTCTCGGAGTCTGTTTGCGTGATATTCTTCTCCAGTACACGCACAACCAAACCATTATCTCCAATAGTCGTAGAGCCTTCATTATAAATTGTGAGATTGTAATGTTGTGCGCTGCGGATCTCAATCTGCGTCACGGTGCTTGGGTCCGGCAAGAGACATGGAGTTATCATCCGCACAGCCTGGTCCTCTTTGCCTTTGGGCAGCGGAGTCCAGAGTTCCTTCACAACACTTGACGGCTCTGTTTGACCAAGCCGGCCATGATGCACAATAACACGAATAGGAACAGAGACGGGTCGATTTGTAAGTACATCGACTGTTTGAATGACACGCGGAACAACCGCCAAACAGTACAGTTGACGAAGTACTTGTAAATGTAATTTATTATCCGAGGCTGTTTCCGGCCAAATTGGGTAAAACGCCATGATAAGTGCCGCAGTGGAACTAAGTGAGTTTGACAGTGTCAACTGGCCTCCTCCAAGAAATAACAAACCGATGGCCATAGAAAGTGCAAGGTGATCCCCATACTTTACATGAGTGCGCTTGTAAAGTTTCTGCATCACTGCAAGACACTGGGCATCCCCCGTTCCCGCCATAATAAGCGCCAAGGACACAGTGCATGCGGAAAGACATGTTTGAAACGCCCCAGTAGAGCGTTGAATGGCACCAATTATAATTCCTGTGGTTCCAATGTATCCTCGCATGAATCCCTTCAGTTCAGCGAGCACTACGGCCTTCGCATCTGCATCCATAGACCCCGCATAACGTAAGCCCAGAGCCAGGACAACACCTGCAAGACAATGCCCCAAGTTCATCATCAGATAACGAACCTGGGCGGGAACAAGACCACTTTGTTTGGGTGATTTCACAAGTTGTAACAAACATGAAGGAATACTTTTTCTCACCCACTCCAAACTTGGCTCAATATTAGACCACAAGATTAGGGAGGACATCATGGAACGCAGTAAACAAAGTTCGGGATATATGCACTGTAATCCTACCAAGCGGTTAGGGGGAAATACTTTATTTGCCATAGATGTCTCGCCTGTTTGTAAATACATCAGACCCAAAGCAATTACTGCTGCAGGACTAGAAACATATGTATTAAAACAATCCCCTTCAAAGACTCGAGTACAATTATTCTTAAAAGAGTCTTTTGCATTACGTAATAATAATGCTCGAGTAAGAAAATCTCCATTATCTGGATGAAGTTCATTATATGTGTCTAAACCCTCACATACAGAAGGAATGGCTTCTCTACGTGCACCTTCCATGAATTTTAATAACCGGTTCTCAACATTTGGTATACCATGGGAGCTTCCAATGCCAAGAAGCATAAGCCCAAGACTAAAGCCCGCCCCGAGTGCATACCCTTCTCGATCACGGAAATGCTCATCAGATGGAATCCGTGATATTTGAACAAGTAACATTTCCGCCAAGAACCCATCCGGAGATCGTTGGTATAAAATTCCAATGGAGACTAATGCGGCTGTTTGAACTTCCAAAGAAACCTCAATGTCTTCTGTGGCAGGTGTCAAGGATTGTATATGCATAGAGAGACAATTAAAAACAATACTGTTACATGTCCCACGTAGACTACAACTAAGACCCAGCATGACTGCAATAGTCACCGCCTCACGGCCAGCAAACTTACACTGATGAGACACGAGGAGGGAGTAAATATCTGTTCTCTGAAGTACTTTCAAATGACCTAAAAGTCCCGCTGCAAGAAGTAATCCCGCCCGCGATGCAAGACATGTAATATTACGTGTTTGATATAATACCCAATGCCTTGTAATGGGTTGTTCCTCCTTTGCAGGTCTATTATTTTGAAAAGTGGATAATGGCAGAAAACGCAGTCCAGCTGCACAGCCATTATGAAACAATGGCCATATCAAATTCTCTTCCGATATCTCATTGGAGCTATTTGTAATTGTGATTCCATCACTGGTTCGCCCTTCCAGATTCAATCGAGGAATTGGCACACTATCACGCACTCTGAAGTTCTGTGTGCATAACGTCAACATGCCCCTCCCCACTGGCAAAGCGGTCGCACGCCTCGAAAGAGTTTTCAATGAAGTATAAATTGCATCTGCGCCATCCACCTGGCTCGGCAGGGCGACAGGACCCGCTGTATTCAACATACTCTGCACAATATCCAAACGGGAGTCGCCCCAATGTTTTGGAAAGTCGGGCCGCATAATCACACCGTCGTCGTCGTTCAACGTCGCGGAGTATTCCCTCCCGACTGCCCGTTCCTCCGCGGCCCGCAGGACATCATTCGAGGGATTCATGTAACCCCCGAGCGAGGGAACATGCTGCAGGCGATCGAGGCGGCCAATGATTGTATTCTGGTCGTTGTCGAGCGTGTCGTCGAGTTGTTCCTTCGCAATGGCCAGCGCCCGCTCGATGGTTTGGGCAACGCCCACGCAAAGCTCCGAGGAAACAAACTTCGGATCGATGTTGTACTTAAGTAGACCCCTGCATAACAGCAGCCACCAACGAGAGGAGCGATTTTGTTGGGTCTGTGGTGAATCAAAACAGTCTACCAGCATGAAAAATAAACGATTTGCCATTGAAAGGGGAGAGTTGGGTTGCACACCTTTGATGGCCGGCCAACCACCACAGAGACGCGCTTTTCCTTGAAGTACACGCTGCAAAATTGTGTACAACATCGGTGGGGATCCATTTAGAACAGTCTTTGGAGAGGAATCCGCATGAAAAATAAAATGCTCAAGAAGAACGTGTTCAGGCAATGTGCGTTGAAAAGTCTGAGAGGAGGATACATGTGATCTAGTGGTGGGTGTAGGTTCATTTGTATCCGGCACACACAAACACGTGGAATAACACCAAACATATTCTTTCCATCCCATCAGATGACATAGTTGAAGATTCATCTTTGCAAGGGGCTCAAGTAAAACCCAAAGCCGCTCCTGCAGTTTGAGGCTTTCTGCCAAGAGATGCAAAATAAAAACACTGAGTCCACATTGGTGCTCCGTCCAGAGCTGACTTATGTTTACTCCACTCAAAGAAACATTATGTTTTCCCTTCTTTGTACCACCTGAGTTGCATAAAGAAGAGTGCTGTAGAAGATCCACTGTCAAAGCGTTGGGGTCAAGCAGAATATCACACAATCGGACTTCTTCCTCATCTCTCCCTAGAGCTTTATTATTATTATTATTATTATTAGCAAAAGGCCGTCTGTCATTCAAATAAGATTCATCATGAGTAGCAGTAGTACCAGAAGCACTGCGACTATTATTCTTATTCTTATTATTACTGTTATTATTATCATTACTTCGGTTCCTGCGTCTTGTACTTATTCCAGTCATACTTGTGCGGGCAATGTCTATAATCAATTCAATGCATCCAGATCTAAAATCCCACGCCTGGCCCACGTGTTTACTTTCCCACGAACGACGTATGAGTTCACATTGCAGCGAGGCGACACAATTTGTTTCTAATACCAATTCCAAGGCCTCCAGGATTAAATGCACGAGTGGGTCCTGTTCCTCCAACAACGAGGGGAAACTAACCACATGGGACAATTTTCCCCCACCAGACTCATGTACGTCACTACTACCACTAGTACTAGTAGTTTCTCCTTCTTCATGTTTTTTCTTTTTATTGGAGTGTGAGGAGGAGAGTTGAAATGCAACGGTAGAACCTGTGTGATAAAGCACACCATCCACCGTAAAATTGTTTGGTAGTACACCTGCGAGAGACATCGTCGCTATGCAAGTAGAGGACGATGGATCCCCTAAAAGTGTGGGAATATGATAAAGCGTAATTTCATTCACAGACGGATAATGGCACACCATAATAGGCTGCATTGTAGAGTGGCGTAAGCAGGGGAGTACTATAGGAGGGCAGTTTGTAGAAACAGAGAAGAGTATTTTCCATGCGCCTTTTCCAGTCATAAGATTTGGTGTCATTAACACATGTAATGTGCTATGCGGGGCATCAAAGAGGAATAATACCTGACATGGGCTTTGCAAACCTTCTGAAATTGCTACAGAAACATCAGTTCCTTTTACATGCAGTTGAGGCACATGTAAACGTTGTGGCCACCACACCCAAAGTAATGTATCTAACTGGTTCACTATAGCTGTGGTTGCCAGACAAATTTCATTCCCGCACACCGCAACAGTCATCAACCGCTCATTATATGTTTGGAACTGCGTGAGAACAATGGCATCAACCAATGCATACCTCAGCATCATGTCACCACCGCCCTCCATCTGTGATAAAGGAGACACCATCGTGACGGTTGGATTCTTCGGAAGATTTATCATTAACTCCAAACACCCAGCGTTCACGTAAACAGACTTTATCGTTAACTGCGAGGCCATCCACCACAAATCGGCTGCCTGATGAAATTTAAATCCCTCCACCTGCAGCACTCGCGATGACGTTCCCCGTGACGACAGCCGGCTCCCATGCACAAACACACCGCGCAGTCCTGGTAGCACGGCAGTGGGCACAATGTTCTTCAGCACAAAGTGCGTGACGGCGGCGGGGTGGAGTGTGTTGTACGCGGAGCAAATGGTTGAGGGCTCATGGGCGGTGTAGTGGCTCTGGCGATTCTTCGGCTCGTCGCGATAGAACACACACAAGTACTCCTGCATTGTTTCACCGTCACTACTACCACCATAATAATTATTATTATCCGTTGCTGCTGCTGCTGCGGTTGTTGTCGCCATTGTCATTCCTCCTTCCGTGTTCAAACCAAAATCCCCATTGGCAAATGGACTGTTTGGCAGAACACTAACGGGCTCGAGACTCTGCTTCTGCTTTGAGGGCGCAGGGAACCTCGTAAGGAATGCCCACTTCATGTTACAGTGTGAGGTGGAGAAGTGAACATCGCCGTTGTGCAGCACAAAAACGTCCCGCACGCCGTCTGCCTGTTTTTCCCCAACTCGTATTGTGAAGATGTTCTGCATTCTGCAGACTATCACCTATGTATGTGATTATTTCGCTCTATGATTTTATTTTATTCTTCCTTTTGTTTCTCCCTATCACCGCTTAGTCACACACCCACAGAGCGAGGAAACGAGGGGAAAACAAAACAATCACTTTCAAGATTTTACAATGGAATCAGGCAGACAACATTCCAATCGATGATATACTCTCATAAGAGTCATGGGTAACCTCTTCAAAAGAAAAATTAGAAATTAAAAAAGAAAATGACAACCCCCAAATCACTTCCCATTTCCACGCAAAATTACGAAAAAAAGAAGAACAAATTCATACAGAGAAACACATAAAAAGCAAAACAGACAAACAGAAAGACACCAGAAGTCTACATTTTACAAACAACGACCCTTCATCTGGTCCATATTGTACATGCATGAAGGATTCACTATTCCCGGACTAAGCGGAAACCAAACAGCGTCCCTGAAGAGAGCCACACCCTGCAAAGCAATGGCAGTGTGATCAATCCAAAAGAATTCCGGTTGGCGTCCGTCAGCCGTGGGAGGTGGAAGAATCAGCTCGTGCATGTAACTCTTCACTTCGCTTTTTCTTCTACTAGTGGTCGTAGTAGTAATAGTAGCAGTGACGGGGGATCCTGAGGTTTTATGATATTGTGAAGATATATTATTAGCATGGCGGGTACCAGCACCAACCAACATGCGACTGACGCACCCAAAAAATTCTTCCATCCATGCAAAGGACGTGTTTGAAGCCGATATCACGCGCCACTGACCTTCAGTGAACACCCAATGGGCCCCGTGAGAAATACTGCGAACTGGCAGAGGACGCCGCATGAAGAAAAAGAACAAATCTGTTTCCTCCACAAACGCCGCATTCACAATAACAGGATGGTGATGATGAGTGTGTGCGGCTCCCAATTCTTCCACTGGGAGGAAAAAGGGAACCTCACGCGCCGACCGCAGCTGCAGGCCCTCGTCTTTTCTTTGCCTCTCAGTTATCCACAGAGACGACGTGAAGTTCATCCGGCGGCCCAGGCGCAGCAGCTGCTCTTCCACATGACGTGGGTAGCGGCTCCCCGTGACGAAGCAGCACGGCGTGGGCTCATTCACAAGAGAGAGGCGTTGGGAGGAACACGCCGCAGTCAGATGTATACACCGTTGATGGGGGAGCACCCGCCGCATCTGGCAAATGCCATGTAAATAACAATAAAAAAATAAAAAATAAAAAGGAGGAGAGAAAGAGTGAATGCATGAAGGCACCCAATAGAAAGAAAAAAAAGAAATTGGGTTTCACGGTGAAGAACTATGGGGATACAGTCACATTTCCAAGGAATCAACTGTGTTAAACATCAAAGAAAAAAAAAAAGAATCACCACACAAACAGTCGGACCAACAACAACAACAACAAAAAAAAACGGAAGCAAAAAGGAGCAATCAACAAAAAAAAGGGGGGGGGGCAAAAAACGCAACCAAGTAGAAAAGCAACTAATTTCTATCTTATTCCTGCTTTCCTCCCCATTTCTTCCGTCCTTCTTCTTATTCATCTAATCATAAGACTACTATTACCATAATAATAGTAGTAAATAAGTTTCCCCTCTGCTTTGGTATTATCATAATAGATTGGCATGAGAAACACACAGCACCAGATTGCCTAGCCAATTATACACACAGGTAACACGTGAAATAACACAGTCTATTGGGTATATATAGACATAACACATAACAAATCACTAAGAAACAAAATATATTTTTTTCTTTGAAAGTTTTTCCTCGTCCTATTTTCCCTCCCCCCTTGTTTGCCCCTCGCATATCATTCCCTCACTCTCCTCATGGATGCAGTGGGTGTTTTTCTAGAATTTTAAGCACGTCCTGAATGTCAATAGTCGCCTCCTGAAAACTTACATCGCATATCTCCAACAACTCATGAAGTTGTTCCTGCGTACTTGTTGCATCACTCTCGCCATCAGAGTTTGACTCCGTCAGGTGCAGCACAAATGTCGGAACCGACGTGAAGCTGTAACCCCGCACAGCCGGCGTGCGTGTTCCCCGTGCCGCAAGTGCCGCGGCGACGGCCCCCTGCGATGGATTATTGTAGTACGAGTAACTGTTGTCAGCCGCGGCCGCCGTTGCTGTTGTTGTTGTTGTTGCGGCGGCGGGGGGAAGAGAAAAGTCCGACATCGGCAGCGTTGGGCTCCGCGGCCACTTCTGTGATAAAAAACTCGACCCGACAGAACTCGGCATCGCAACCGGAGCGAAGAGCGGCGTTGGTAAAGAGCGGCCGCTGCAGAGAGACTCCGAGTAATTTATCCTCGAACTGCCCACGCGATTTTCAATGGGATACTCACTTTTTGTAGCTGCAGAGGCATTACTCAGTGGCAATGAGACTCCCTCGTGTTTACTAGTGGTGCGCCAGAGCTGGTTGTAAATAACACTGACACTTACTAATCCTTTAACTGCCCAGAGTTCCTTTGTGCAGGTGTCTGTTTCTAGTCGTGGAAGTTCATCCATCTCCATAACCAATCTTATATCTATATCGCCAGCATCTACATCCATAATATAAAAATATAATTTGTGAATACGAAGATATGCAAAAATAACGCGAATCAATATTTTTAAGGAGTCCTCCTGTTTCTCTGTTAAAATGAGATTCTGACTCGTACCCAAGTCGGAAAGCTTGGAATCAGAGGAGGGTGTTGCACTTGATCCTCTATAGTCCTGAATGCGCCAAATCTCTGCTATGGAACCCTTAACGTACACAACAAGGGCCAACTCTGATATGACCCCTTTTTTACATCGGTATGCTCGCAGAGTTTCTTCGTCTGACAAGCACGGCCCTGGACCACGCATTTCCAAATCCCCAAAGATGAATATCTCAGAGCACTTCAATGGGGTTCTGCCGCTCCGCACGAGACGAATTAATTTCAGAATGAGCGTATCGTCCATGTATATATATATATATATATATATATGGTTTGGTAGATATATTTAATCCTAGAAGCCTCTTCTTCCTTAGTATTGTTTTCTCCCTCGCTTTTCTCTCTTTCTACCTCCCGTACTGCACACATCCCCCAACCATCATTCATGTATAGATTGTAAAGAATTAAAAAAAAACAATAGCTCAAAGCCAACGGCAGACAGACTCTAACAGACAATAAACCATGCGAAAAGATAGCCCACAAATCAAATGATAATTTTAAAAATAATGTCAGTAAAGTATTTTCTTACTGTTTCAGGCTAGGATATGCCGACCTTTCACACTCCATTCCTCTCCACTTCTCTCCAAACTATCTTGGATGTTTGGAGAGAAGTGGAGAGGGAAAAGATGAGGTGACTAGAGGTTAGCTGACTTCGTTTAGTTTCTTCTCCAAGTCTCATTAACGTCAAAAAGCAAGACACAAGGCCTATTATTGATATTTTCAAGTATGTAATGTATTTTCCCTCCACGCACACACGCGAGAGGGATTTTTTTTTCTTTTCGTCTCTTGTTGTTTAAATGTTTTGCTCACCACTCTTTTGCTGTTTGCTCGCTGCATGTTTCTTTGCCATCTCGGCGAGGGTTGGCACCATCGGGTAGTCGGGCTCTTCCTCCTCCTGGGGAAAGAAGTCACCGCCGACAACTACAGACGAGATAAACGCATCGCCACAGAGCACTGGAATGAGTTCGCGATCACTAGACGGCACGACGCGGGGAAGTGCATGGAGTGGATTCTTCTTCAAATGTTCCTGCAGCGATGAGGCAGCAATATTCGAGCAACACGCCTCCACCTCCCCGTCCTTCTCTCCCGCCGCTTCACTGCCGTAATGAAAAGGACACACACCGCGAGCAACGCATTTGCGAATGATGTTAACAACTCGGATGGTGTCATACATGTCGCGGATGCCCTCGTGGGATCTCACGGCGGCGACGAAGTCAAATGAGTGCACCTCAGCCATGTGAGTCAATACATCCTCCGAGGACGTGTCGCACAGCAGACAGACGGCGTCTTCTACGTCCCAATCCTCATCCTCATCATCCTCATCATCAGGAAGTGCATTCTTTCCATTCGCGGTGTTTTCCTCCTCTTCGTCTTCATCATCATCATCAGCTTCCTCCCCGACGTGTTTTTTCATATTCAACGTTGCAATGCAGAAGGGCGCCAGCGCCGGGACTGTACACGTATCCCACCGGCCGTGCCCCTCCTGCGCCACGTGCGCCCCCAACGCGGCCTCACCGTCGCAGTCGTTGCCGCACACCGGGCACCGCATTTCTCCATCACCGCAGGGAAACATCAGCATGCGAAGGTGTGAAAAGAATCCGTCCATGTCTGCGATGTTGTCTGCAGCCGTGAGCTGCACACCGTGAGCATCGGCGTAGTGCTGCATGATGCAACCCTCGCCACGCACCCGCTGCCTACATACAACACAGGACAACTCGAGAGTGAGGCCACGCTGGCGGCGCTCCACGAGTGCCTTGCAAGAGGCTCGAAGAGTTTTTAGGTCCGACATCTGTGGGTGTATGCGGGTGTGGGTGTTCTATCACTATTGACCACTCGCCTATTTGTCTTCTTCTGTCAGCGAGGCAAGGAACAGAAAAAAAAAAAAGATGGAGATGATTCAAAAGTAAATAAAAAAAACAAAAAAAGAGCAAAGAACTAAGAGAGGAGACATATCCCCCTTTCTCTCTCCCTCTTTTGGTGTCTCTGGGAAAGTCAGAGAAAAAACAAAAAGAACGCCACCACCACCACCACCACCACCAACAACAACCAAAAGAAAGAAGAGCAATTGAGAAACACACATAATGAAAAACATCACAACCCATTCAATCACCAAAAAGGAAAACCAAACACAAAAGAAAAAAAAAACTTCGCACATTTGTTATCTATAAAAATAAGCATATATACAGTGAGATTGAAAGAGTTGTACTATACGTTGCAGGAGTACCTTCCCAACGTCATGTCTCTTCCCAACTAGAAAACAACATCTGCACATCGTTTTTACTCTTTCTTGTGTTTTTGTTTTTTTTTCTTTTCCTGTCCTTGTTTGCCTTCAATAAGAGGGAACACAGGATAAAATAGAACGGCATCCTCTCACCGACTGCACCAGATAGGAAGATTTCGTGAGAGAAAAAGAGATAATTATCAAAGAAAGAACAAATCAAACAATGGAAGGACAAAAACGGAAATGGATAGAAAATCAAACTGCATCTCTACTAAAGCAAAACTTCACCTAACAGTACAAAACATAAATAAAACAACAAGCAAAGACATACATCAGCAAACGCATATAAATAAAGAGAGATAGGGAGTGAGTGAGAGCAAGATCTGGTTTTATTTTATTGTTGTTGCTGCTGATTGAAAGCGCATAAAAAATATACCTCCATCGATTTCCTCTATTAGTCGAAGCCTGCTTTTTTTTTTCAATTTGTTCTTTTTTACCCAATTCCATTTTATTCTACTTCTTCTACCCTCTCCACTTTTCCTTCCTTCGATTGTTTTTTTTTGTTTTTGTTTTTCCTTCTTCTGTGCTTCAGTTTTCCTGAAAGAAGAGGGATAAGGGTCACTATGATGTTCATCAATTCACCAGTCTGTTTCGCACGGGACTTATACTACGCTCCATCTGTCGTGTCTCCTCCTTCAAGAAGTGTCGCATCTCATCCAGTGGCAGCCGCATTTGATACTCAATCTTTTCCCTCTCGTCCCGCAGTATGCTCCTACTCCTGCTGCGGCTACGGAGATTTGTTTCCCTCGGCTGTCGAGCTGGCGGCGACAAAGAAGTGGAGTTGACGCTCTGCTTCAACAGCTGTGTTTGCCCCCTGTCCAGCAAGTCGCGGTTGCCGTTCCGGTTCGGCGTTGCCGCCAGCGTCGACTGGCCGCCGCCGTCCCCCAGCACCTCGTAGTAGTGGTTCCCCAGCGGCACGCCGTTGCCGATGCCGCGTATCAGCGAGCGCCTCTCGCGGCCCGGCGCCCCAGGCGGGCTCTCGAGTATTGTCGCGGGCCGCGAGTCGTAGCGCGCCGGCCCCAGCGGCCGCGGGGAGGTGGAGCGCTCGCGCTGCGGGGAGACGTAGCCGTCGCCGAGCAGCGGGTGGCCCTCGAAGGGCTCCGGGATCTCCGCCGGGAGGTCGAGGGTGTCGGGCTGGAAGAGGTACACCTGGCTGTTGTGCAGCAGCTGCGTCGAGCGCTCGAGGCGGTCCCACGTGTTGTGCACGTCGTTGAAGACAACAGCCGCACTCACGGCGAAGGTGCGGTGGATGGAGCGGAGCTGGAAGAGATTGTTGAAGGCAATGATGCAGCGATTCAGGAGCCGGGCGACGGAGGGGCCGTAGGAGTCGAAGAGAAACCGGAGATTGACTTTTTTACCGTCACAGTCCGTAGCTACACAGACGGAGTACTGCATCCTCTAGTGCCTACGACGTTCACTGAATTCTTCTTCCCTTTTTTGTCCCCAAGTAGTGCGGGGAGATAGTGAGAAGAAAAAAAAACTGCGCAGATTAAAGAAAAAAGAAAATTGAAGAGAAAAAACTCGAATACGCAAGAAACCAGAAGACAATGAGGGATGTGCGTCTCATGAAAAACACATGCATCACCCTCACCAGATAGAGAAAACAAAAAGAAAAAATTGATACCAAAACATTCACGCGGAGCCAGAAAAAAAGCAAAGAAAAAAAGGAAAGAGCACATAAATACATATATCTTCATTTGCTTTGTTTGTCTCCTCCTTCTTTTGATCATCACCATCAATATTATTTTGCGGGAGGCCAGGTTGGTTCATCATCTGACCACTGAGCAAACCCTCCGTCATTTTGTATTGCCGATTCGTCAACAACGATTTCTTCGCTTAAAAGGTTCCTCATTCGCTGCAGTGCACACCTCACACGGGTGGTGTCGTTTTCTGCAGGGGTAATATGCAGCAACTCCGCTGCAAGTGCTCTTCGTCGTGCCTCCATTAAGCCAATGCGGGTTGCCACAATGCTCACCATGTGGTGATCTTTCTTTACTTCGTTAAGCTCTTCAATCGTGGGATGCTGTGGCAGCGCCTCTCCAGAATCCGAGAGTATATTCAACGAGGACATTAAAAGTCGACGTATGCTGTTTCTTTTGAATTTCTCAAATTCTTGGCGTTTTGCCATCCATTCCAACTCTCGCTGGTGTTGGTGAAGTTGAGAAACAGCGTCCTTTAGCTCCTCCGCAGCTGCCTGTTGCTCCTTGTAGGCAATCTGGTATACTGCCAGTTCTACTTCATTAGAACTTTTTTTCTCTTCAAGCTCCTTCTGGTTTTTGGAGATTTGACTACACACGTCATCCAAATCTGCAGAGATAATTAACAGCTCCTCTTGACAACAAAGTGAATATAACTCCTCAAGCTTACGTTGCGCTTCATTATAAATGTCCCTCCGTCCCTCCCATTCCTGTTGTAGTGTATTATACCGAGAACGTTCATTCCTCACCTCCATAAGCTCAGTTTGTACGTCTTCATACATCTTCTTGAGCTCATTCATATGCCTTGTCATATCCTCACAGCGGGACTTTTCTACTTTTAATTCATCCTCTATTTCGTTCGTCTCCTTCGCAAGACGAGCCAACTCCTCGCGCTCCTCCTCCAGCAAGGCCTCAGACTCCCGTACTCGCTTAATATCTTTATTACTCAGCACCAATACAGTTTTCTCTCCAGCGTCATCAGATGGTGTATGCTGTTTGTGGGCCTCACCAGCACCGCCACCAGTAGCATCACTACTACTACTAACAATGATATCTGCAGGCTTTTCTATTGGAGATGCAGTTGCTTCTGTCCGTGTAACAGGGGGCTCAATAGAATCTTCTTTTGTGGATGATGATGACATCCCCCTCGTTGTTGTTGTTGTTCCCTCCGCTGGTGCTACTACATCATGACTGCAGTGATTGTTACAAGCGGAGGGTGAAGACATTGTTGTGTCTAAAGAGTGCACCTCCTCCAAGGAGCGAAATTTGGGCGGGGCTGACTGTACCAACCTCGTCTCAAGTTCGTTTAATTTCCTTCGCTCCTCGTGCAGACTCCGTCTTCCATCCAGTAGCTCGCGGTAGGCGTCTCGCAGTGAAGGAATCAGTGAACTCTTCAGCTTCACCTCATTGCGGGACTTGTCTGAGAAACTAAGGAGCGTGTACTTAGCAGAACTGAGGTCTGCGAGAATAGCGGAACTGTTTGCGAGAAACACCTCCACAGTGAACAAGAGATGCGTTCCACTAAAATTGTTTTTGGTAGCGGCAGCAGCCATTCTGTCCGCTACTAGTTTGTCGTCGTCGTTGTATATGTATATATATATACATATATATATATATGTATATATGGAGAGAGGGAAGAACTAAAGATATGAATACAATAATGATATATTTATTTGAATTCTGGTGTATTGTTCTCCTTCCCTGCAGAGTTGTACTAATTCCCTTCTGGAAGGTCCGCCGGCAGCCATCAAAAAGTAAATGTGTGTAATATACACATTTGAATAAATATATTTGTTTAAAAATAGAAAGAAAGAAGGAGGGTGAAACGGAGAACAAATCCCACAGAAACAATAATGATTTAAGCCAGCACACAGAGTAAAAACAAAAAAAAAAAATAAACAAAAATAACCACGCGGATACACGGATGGAGCTTCTCTTCTTTCATTATCACGCCCACCACCTCTCTCTCCAATGTTAATCGTTACACCAATGGGAAGGGACACAGCAGCGTCATCGTCATCATCACGATGAAACTCCCAACGCGCCCACCGCTCTATTCAACAGCAGCTGCAGCGCCTCAAGGGACGACTTACTTCCAACCACAGTTCTTTCTGCATTCCCTGTTTCCCCCACCACCTTCTGCTGCTGCTCCTCCTCCTCACTCACAACAACATCGCGAAGGAACCACTCCCGTGGATCAGCAAAGTGCACCACACGCTCCCCCGTAACAGGGTGAAGGAACGACAGTATCGCAGCATGCAAAAGATGTCGTTTCACCCGCAAACATGGAGCCACCGGGTTTATCAAACTTTCACACCCTCTCACTCTCGCCAGATAAGTATCATCATCCACAGCGCAGCAGCCTCCCGCTACACCCGGTGTGGTGGTCCCATACAACTTGTCACCAAGTACAGGATAGCCAAGCTGAGCACAATGAAGTCGTATCTGGTGGGTTCGTCCTGTGAGAATATCCACGCGAGCAACAGAAATGCCAAGTGACATGTCACTGCTGAGAATACAAACCCGAGAACATGCTGGGCGTCCATATCGCTCTGGATTTTCTTTTAAATTGCCAGAAAAGCATGCCATTTTTAATTTCTTCAGTTTTTGATGTTTCTTTACATCATCTGTAGTGCCCCGATTCAACAGGCCCTCCGAGAGCAGGCCAATACGGTCACATACAACAAAAACAGAACCCTCAACAGCTGCTCCTGCCAGTACGGCAACGTACGACTTGGTAACAAATTTCTCCTCTGACATAAGCACTTCAAACACTTCGGGACGCATACTCTCCCCAACAGAATCCATTAGTTTTGACACTCCCGCCTTGAGTCGTTCAGACTGCTGCTCAAACTGTGTGGAAAGGGCCCTGGCTGCGTGGGGCTGTTTGGCCAGCACAACTAGACCCGATGTCTCCTTGTCCAGACGGTGAACGGGATGATATAACACAAGTTTTTCGCAGCTCGCTACACTCCCTACATCTCCAGTTTCATTTTCAACTTCAGCCTCCTCATTCTCTTCCTTTTCATTCCGTTCTCTTTTTTTCCCAACGTCTGGATGTCCCTCAGAAACCACAGATGCAGAACCGCGTCGCGCAAGAACGCCCACTAGTGTATTACTTGAGTAGCGGCCGCCCTCCGCCACTGGGAGATTACCGTTCTTGACACACACGAGAACTGCGTCATCGTCGTACAAAATATTAATGTACTCATCGATCGCCGGCTCCAGTTCCCGCGGGGGGTCAAAATGAATCTCGTCCCCCTGCCGTAGCACGTAGTCCGCAGAGGCCGCCACGGCGTTACCAGCATCATTGTTATCATCATGCACACTGACAACAGACAGGTGCCCCGACTGCAAGTGGCGAGCCCAGTCCCCGCGGGAGAGGTACGGGAAGCGGGTGCAGAGAAAGTCCAACAGTCTCTCCGGTGGGGCAACTTTTGGACGACTGTACCGAATGCGGCGGCCCATTTTATTTTCTTTCTAAGCACACGCAGTGTCTACACTGTGAAGATGCATGAGAAATCGGTAGACAAAGAAAAAAAAACAAAGTTTCGCACGTCCACGAGCAAACTTTTCGGGTAGTGAAGGAAAAAAATGACAATGGTGCAACGCCAAAGATAAAGCACGAGAAAAACAAAATAAAATAATAGTAACCAAGTCAGTCTCTTATACAAGGATAGGGAAAGCAAAAGGGAAAAAAAGGACATGTATGGAAAACGAATAAATAATCATTACTGCAGCAAGTATTCAAGATATCCATACTGAGATCCATTCAGACCACACATATTTATATATTTATACGCATAATCTGTGCAAGACGGTGTGGACGTTCAACAAAGGAAAAAAAAAAGACTTCATCCCCCTGGCGAAGCCGGCCACCGCTACATGGTGCCAGGGACTGGTGCACTCTCCGAGGGGAAGCCAAGAGCCTGTGACCGTGCCTAGGGTGCGGTTAAAGGCCCTTAGCGTCGACAGGCAGGTCTGGGGTAGCGCTGTGTTTGGGAGGCCTGAAACAAAACGAAGGCTAGAACTGCCCCACAGCTACGCGTCCCTGCGTGTAGCGCCATCACTCGCACTAAGGATTCACTTTTGGAGGCTTCTCCAACTGTGCGGTGATGTGGAACTGAATCCGGGACCGATCCTGCGGGGAGCCCAGCGGAATGTGGGGGGGCTCACGCAGGCGAAAAGGATCCCGTTGGAGAAGCCCCTTTAAAGCTGCTCGGTGATGTGGTTCGACATCATCGTATAGAAGGATAGCTTGTACAATAACAACCTTTATGGTTTGGTGGCGCTACATGCGTAGCGGCAGAATGGGTACGTTTGAAAAAAAAAAAAAGACTTCATCCTTTTACTCCAGCAAATCCACAGAGCCATATTAAGAACTGCATTGGCAATAACATTTACTTGATTTCTTATGTAGAACGTAAATGCCACATGTATCCCCAAACACGAGCCACTGCTATATGCTTCACAAGAGAAAAATTAAACAAGGACTATATTCTTCAAAAGCAATCTCTCACCTTCTCTCTCTCTCTCTCAATAGAGAGAGAAGGATGTACATTTGTAGGCTGCTGCTTCCAGGAAATACGTTCATTCATCCATCATGACTCATCATGAGCAGCAAATGAATAACATTACCCCCGTCAGTGCAGTAGTCGTTGATAAATTTATCACCATCATATGTACACTGTTGCACAAGTAATAATGAATGCTACAAACCGGAGAAGGTGTTGCTGTAGTCCTTTGTAGCAGCTCGAATACGTCTCGGAGTAGCAGATGAATACATAACAGAAGCTCCCTGGGACTTGAACCATTTTTGGCATTGCCATTCTTCCGCCACCAACGATACAAGACACTCGTAGCGCCTGCATGAGTTTTTTTTTTCTTCTGCTTCTGCTCACAGACTTCCTCCAGGGATAGAAAAGAGTCATTTACTGAGCCTTCTTCCACAATGTGTGTATCTAGATCAAAAAAAAAAAAAACTGTCTTTCGGTTCCTCTTCACGCATGGTGGTGTACCACATGTCAATACAACACACGTCACCAATTTGAAGTTTCTTTTGCAAATTTTGATAGAAATAAACTGGAGTGGCAAACAAAGTAGAAGACTTGCTCTTGGACGTAAAGTCGTCGATCATGGTGCTTATTATTCGTTTTTGCCATTAATGGAAAAAACATAACACCGTCAAAATTCTTTACTTGGCCTTCGCATCAACACCACTCTTCCATGTGGTGGTGGTAGTGGGGGCTTCGCGGAAAAACTATACCGTAATGTAGTCTGTAGTGTAGCCTTTTCTTTCTTCTCTTCATTCACTCCTGACACAATATCCCGCAGTGCCTTCTCCCACTCATTGGTCCCATACTCTGTATGAAAGGCTAAAAAAACAAAAACAATTTGGTCTGCAAACTCCATGAGAGTACAAGACCAGCTGCACCGAGCAGACGAAATTTGGATGCATTCGGCATCAGATCTGCGCCGTCCAGCAACTCAAAGGAAGAGGGAGGGGAAAAAATAGTTTTTCCTCATCTTTCTTTTCCTGCTTTTGCTTATATTATTTGCCTCCTTCCAAACGTCTAGCTGATACCGAAAGGATAAATATTGAGTGAGGAAAAAGGAGGAAGAAAAATATATATGCTTGGCAAAGTTAAAAAGAATCAGCCCACCACAGACACAGAGAGAAACACAGAGAGAGAGAGAGAGAGAGATTAAAAACCAAAAAGTGTAAAGAACAAGTGATTCACTCCTCTTCAACCGCATCTTCTCTTTCTATAAAATTTTCTTTCATTATACGTGTCTGCACACTTCTATAACACCACTTAACATTACATCTAGGCCCTCAAATATAATAGCAATATTTAAGCAAACACTAAAATCGAAACAAAAAGGAAAACACATACAGAAGAGGAGGAAAATGCGAATCGCCACGCGCACTTTGTTTCCGTACCATTCGACTGGTGTCTTGCACAAGCTTGCATTGAACAAAAAGAAGAGAAAGTCATCTATATGCATATATAATCTTTTTTTTTAATGTAATCGTGGGAATGTTGTCAGCGAGCAAAAGAACTCTCATCTCCGCTAAGTCTAAAGTGGATACGAGTTTCGCTAGTGCTGCGGTGCAAAGCACGAGGATCGGCGGCCACAGCGTCTATGAGAGCAGAAATGAGATCCTTCACAACATTCGACGGGATACTAGCACGAAGTTCATTGAGACGAGAGCGCAGTTCATCGCTGCCGCCAGGATGTACACTCCTGTACAGACGAGAGAGATCCTGAATATACACAGGATTAACAAAGGAGGGAATACGCAAAGAAAGTTCCCCGACGCATCTATTCAATGTATCACTACTTCCCATGAAATACCTGCGTAGTAAAATATTATGTGGATTATTGCTGTCGAAGGGCAAAGGAGCAGTAATATCCCTTTCAAACGATCTATCCAAAGAGGCTTTCACAATAGTTCCCTCAGCACCAGCAGTGGGGTCAACACGCAGTAAGTCATGTTCCAGCCCCAGAGACCAAAGCGGTGCTGTCATTGGAGGCAACGTGAATCGCTGCACAAACACCACTCCACCAACATCATCGAGTAGCCGCACATTGACATTATGGGGATGTGCTGCGTTCATCTTGGCGACAAGATCCGATGATCTTCCATTATCTCCACTACTTCTTCCGTCCACATCACAAAGAATGCGAAGTTTTTGAGGGCACACAAGTCGAAGGTGCACTTCGTCCTGAAGTTGAGAAAGGTTGGCATCCAAAAAACAAGACACAGGGGAACCCAGAGCGTGTCGAAGTGCAGCATCCCCTACTTCTGGAGCTATTAAAGTCACACGAGACTCTGCGCATGGTGCTCCACTAACTGAATCGCGTGCAATGAGATGAATACGATGTGTGGAACCAGGAGGGAAATTATATCCTTGTGGTATTTGACCTCCTTGTTCTATATTCATGTAGCCAGTGCCATCCACGTCAGCACTTAGTCGACAGGGTCGATCCGTTCGAATATTTTTCAGACATCCATTTTCACATGTAAACTGAATAGCATCTAATGGCATTGAAGCACCTCCTTGGGAGCGCTGTCGCGCCAACTCATTCTCATGACCTCGTAATATTTCTAGGAGCAAATCCAGCAAAGCCCTTTCGTCCGGGCCCTCCGTAGGAATGGATGACCAGCGATCCAGAAGTGGTGATGATGACCGGGAATAATATGCATCCACCAACGCTTTGGCAAATGGATTTCCCACCGTTTTCCCAGGTGATGTCGACTTGTGGACAATTGAGACACGAATATTATTACTATCCCGCGAAACGTCCATAACGGAATGAGGTAATAGTTCCACTGGTCGTTTATCATCAAGAGCCACAAACAGTTGTGCATTTTCAGGCATTTCTGTAGCATTCATGTAAATGGGCCTTTGAGAGACATTTATTAAGCGACGCAAACACTCAAGAATGAGAGGTAAAAGTTGATGACCGCTAGCAGACTGAGGGAATGTGACATTGGCGAGCTCAGACATAATCTTTTCTGGACTCGCACTGTGTCTCTGGAATGTTTCAAGAAGACGAGCAACAAGTAATTCATCTAAGTTTTGCTCCACAGGTGAAGGTTGCAAACGGCAACCAGCAACCACGCGTCCCATAGGAAGTGTCACAGCCGACAAGGTCACATTGCGACCGGCCGGTACTTGTATGCTTCCTCCTGCAGTAATTGCACATGGAGGTGCATTGTCTACGGCGGCTGTGACGCCGTATCCTGGGCATTGAATTTCATTTAACATATCGTTGCTCTTCTTGAAGGATATAATCGGTGGTGCTTTGAATAATTGATCTGACACAAAGCCCAGTACAGTCGTTGCCTCAGGATACGGTGCAATGATACCTTGAACTCCACGGCGAGCAGTATCAAGGTCTGGGCACTGTAAAGCCTTCCCAAGCTGTACAATCCACGGTTCAGGGACTGAGGCAGTTGCTGCTGCAGTGGGGTGGGGAAAGGAGGGGCCTTGTGGTTCAACATGAGGTGCAGACGGTAAAACTTTCTCCGGCATATCACCACGACTTGTATTTGGCACCAAAGTATTTTGACGAAGAAATATACGACCGTGTATGTCTTTTATAATGATACCAATACGGTGTTCCAGTTTATCAGGAAGACGGAGCTGGGCAATTCCATACCCAGACACAGAGGATCCATGATCTCCTACAAGTTCAATCATGAAACCTTCTGCTTTGGCAACAAACGTCAGAGGCGAGGTGTCAGCAACAGGAGCGGAAGCCACAGTCATTGTCTCCAACTCTGGAAAACGAAGCAAGGAATCATCTGTTGGCACAGGCTCAGCGTACGATGATGTAAATGTCCCAGACGGCATAATAGGTTGTGTGCTTCCTGTTCCACGAGGAAGCTGGAATGTAAACGGACCACTCGCCACGTCGACATGGATGGGTCGATTCGGTGTGAGTTGCAGAATCTCACCACTTCCACTGCAGAAAAGGACCGCACCTTCCTGATCTCCAGTTGTTGTCTGAACTAAAATGGTGGGAGGCGATGTAACCTCAAGTTCCGGAGATAATCGCTGTGGGTGCTCCATCTCTGCCACCCCCAAGAAGCATTCTTTGGCCTTAATGGGAATTTCATACCAACCTCTTTTAGGGAAAATTCTCTTTCCATCTACCGTCAAGATAATATTATCTACAAGCCGTTGGGCTGTTGGTGCCCGCAGCCGCAGCACACTCTTCCCTTCGCTCCCACTTAAAATCATCCTGCAGTGGTGCTTCATGCCACCACCATGGACGACGGCGTTGAGGTGATACTCACGACCGTCGCCGGGCACAGGGACGGCGCCGCCGCCGAAGGGAAACACGACAGGCCGTGACGGTCCGCCGTCGACGCTGAGCTCGCACTGCAGTGTCTGTCCTTTGCCCTGCTGCAGCTTTTCTATGACGAGGTTGGCCCCCGTTATGCGGAGAACGAGGGCGGTGGTCCCCTTGCGGGCGGCTCCCGTGTGGCCGTGGTTGAGCGGCGGCTCCATCTTGTACTCTCCGCGGAAGGGATAGCCTTCGTCGTTCATGTTGCACCCCAACGGGGGGAACTTTTGGCGCACGGGCATTCCGGAAATGATGACGCTGAGAGAACAAGAAGAAAGAGTTCTAAAAAAAAAAGTGGGTAGAAGAAGAAATAATAAGTAAGCGCATTTATGAAACAGAAGAATCTGCTGATACACATTTTCTATACGTTAACTCCACCGGTTTATATATTTCTTCCTTCACTTATTTTATTTATTCCCGTTTCTTATGTTGTTCTTTACTTTTCTTCATTGATCATACTTTAACAGTTATGTGTGCGTGTGTTTACAAGAAACGGCACAAGACACTACGCGGTGTTCCCTCTTAGCGAATTCACACGCGTCCGGATGAATTCCACCGTTGCCGCCAAGTCATCCAGTGTGTTACTTTCCCGCACCATCACAATGCTCTCCTCAAAGGCCCCACGTGCCTCCTCCTCGCAGAGACCTTGAATCTCAGCCTCCATGTCCTCATCCCGCTTCGCATCGCTGTACTTGCGCTCCGTGAGACGCTCAAAGAGAACCTCCGTCGACGCACGCAGAACCACAACGATATGAAACCACCGCTCCGGAAAGAGTTCACTGGAGTGGTAATCCACAACGTGATTGCCACCATTCACCATGATGGGTTCCATGAAGTCAAGTAGCCGATCTTCGTCGTCCTCCTCGACAATTAATGTGTCCAGTGCTTTGTCGTACTCGCTGTAGAAGGAATTTTCCCTCACGATCTTTCCTACCTCGACGTGCTTGAAGTCCCCAAGCTCCTGTGCGAGGAGTTCGGCAAGAGACGTCTTGCCTGTTCCAGGCGTACCCGTGATGAGAATGTTGACCCCCTTCGGTCTCTGCATTTTTGTCCCTCTTCACCCACACGCACGAACAAACCTGTTTCCTTCAAAAGGGCCTTTATGAATTTATTTATTGTTTTCGTTTTTGTTGTTTTTGTTGTTGAGCAAAAGACACAGCAAAAAAAAAAAACGGAGCAAAGCCCTCAGTTTCCCAGCTCAGTGCTGACTCCTTCATGTCTCCAGTAGATAGATACAGACATACACACAGAGATACATGCATACATAAAGAGAGAAGGATATAAACACGAATAAACAGGGCGTTGAGGGGGAATAATAAAGAAGGTTCACAAAAACATGGAAGCAATGAAAACAGACGAACTCTCCAAACAACAATAGCACCATCCATACACCTATACACACACACATATCACTTCCGCGAGGTGGATAGGTAAAGCAGTTGTTCCCGCCTCCGTTGTTCATCACGAAATCTTTCAAACTCAGCCTCAATATTTTCTTCATGGGCACTTTCGCTATGCAACGGCGCTGCACGGTGGCGTGCCCACATATCAAGCGACAACTGCTTCATTTTTTGCAATTTTGACGAGGCAAGACGATGATTACGCGACGCACGATGATCCGCCCAGTTCTTCTTGGGCAAAGCGAGGTGGCAGGTGGAGCACCACAACTGGTCCGACGGGAGGAGTTCCCTCGCTAACTGTGATGGCCGCAGGTGCCGTCCAATGTAACCTTTTCTATGTAGCATTGCCCTAAGCTCTCCTTTTTATATCTTTCTTTTGAAAAATTAAAAAATGAAGAGTCCCACAACAACAGCAGCAGCCACAAGAGAAAAAGAAAACTGAGAAAGAAAAGCCAGAAGATAATCTGTGAGGATGACTTGGGTAAAGATGAAGAAGAAAGCAACGTTTGAGGGTGAAAAAAAAACAGAACCTTACGAGACTATCTAAGAGAAAAAAAAGACAAAGCGGCCACCACCATCATCATCATCATCATCATCAGACGAATTAGTTTCAGAAGCAAGAATGACCAGTATACAATAAAAACAAAAACAACAACAACAACAAATATCAGTTTGACACGTCTGATCCCGACACATCATCTTCCTCTTCCTCTTCCTCATCATCGTCATCATCGGAGTTGTCAATGACAAAATCTGGAAGAGACTGTTGTGTAACCATAATAGGGGAGTAATCTCCAAGAACAGTTTGTGACATGTGCTGCTGCACACCACGGTCAGCGCCACTGTCTAGCAATGAAATGTCGTTTTCAACACGCACAGGTGTGACGAAAGTAATATTGCTTCCATCCACGCCATTATGTCTGCCACCTGCAGGTGTGGGCGATGCGAAAGAATCATCCTCCACGTAGAGAGAGCGGAATGGAGTGTTTCCATTCACTTCTTCCGTTGAGGCACCACGAGAAGTTTGAGAATGGGAATGGGAAAATATAGTCGGAAGAGGAACAGTGTCATCATCCTCATCAAATCCAAATGTTGTCTTCTGCAACAGTTGCTCATAATTCCAAGAGCTCAACCCCTCATTCTCCTTCACAATTGTGTTGTCACTACTGCCGAGAGAGCCCTGTGTGAGGTGCAGCGTGCCATCAATGTATGCCCCTGCGGAGACCTCTGAGAGACTTATCCATGTGCCAACCTCCTCTGCAGATTCTTCCTTCTTCATTATTCCCAAAGTAATATCGTCGGCGTTCTTTTCTTCTTCGTCATCGCCTCCTTCACTGAGGCGCTCCCGCTTTGCACCCACAACACCACGTCTTGATAGCGGCACAACAACATCAGCGCACAACGCCGTCACCTTCCAAGAAAGATGGCGCACCAGTTCGCATGGCAGGATGCTCGCCCCGGTAACGCCATCGAAGAGACGACGGACTTGAAGATTTCGTTTCCTCAGGCGCTCAAAAATATCTTCAAATCGCTGCTCGGCGGATGTCCCAATGCGGAGCAGGCGCTCTCCCACCTTCAGCTCAATGTGTTGCCGCACACCTCCGCGGTCTGAAGCAGCACCGCGAGAGGCGTATTCACGGATATGATCTTTGCCAATGAGGGCTCGTTTGACAGCTCCATTTTTCAAAATAACTGAAAAAACATCGTTTGTGCATTTTACTTTAACGTAATAGAAGAAACAACAGAGTTTATTTTCCGTCACCTCCACTTTATCATCAACCACATCGTAAATCATACTTTCATTTCCATGAACTGAGCTCCGAGCTCTTGTAAAGTTCCGAACCACAATCTTAGGGAACTCCTCATATACACCATCGGATTTTTGCATGCTTGCCATTCTGGTACTGTCATCACACCCCGTGCATCGAGAACATAAGTAGGAACCATTGAAGCAGCAGCCATTACTACTACTACTACCTCCACCAGCATTACTACTGCACTTACAACTGTTTACTCCATGCATCAACGGCTTTTGCGTTGGTGTTTTTGCAGACTCCGGCGCCTTTGAGGGATGGATGACGAAATATTTATTCAGCCTGTACTCCACGCCCCCTGCCAGCTCCCTGTACGTCACGCCGCCCTTGTAAAACGGAACCAGCACGTCGCCCCTGTAGTCACCCGCCGTGCCGCAGGAGGAATAACTCCCGGAGGATGTAGACGGGGTGCATTGGTAAAGACTGATACACACGGTGCCAAGGGCCGGAATGTCTTCGTCCTCCCGCATAGCTGCGTCGCTCTAGTTCCTCACACCCTTTTTGTTTTTGCTCTTCTTCTTTTTGTTTGTACTCCCTCACCGAAGGAAGCGCGGTCTTGTCCCCGCATAAACAAAGAAAAAAAAAGCTTCCTCCATACATCATGTGGGGGATGCGAAGGTAGTAAAAGCAACAGGAAAAAAAAAGAAAGTAAAATAATAATTAAAACCTCAAAAGATAAAAAGAAGTAATGGAATACAAAGCATAGAGAGAATCACAGTATCATTGCAATACCTGCACAATGGGTGGGACGACAGAGAGACATAAGTATCTCGCCCCCTTTTCTCTGCTTTTTCGTTGTCCATTAAATTAATAACGAGAGTGATCCTCCACATATCCAGAGGAAGAGAGCTACAACAATAACAAAAAAAGAAAAAGAAAAATGCTGCGGCACAGCAAAAGTAGATCTTCTTTTCTTTTGCTTCTAAAAGAATATATACAACAGCACATAAGATGAGTGACCAGTGAGAGTAATAAATAAACTCTGGCGAGGTTCCAACGTTACCCGCACACCTCACACTCTTTGTGTGCAAACACGTCGTCATAATCACCACCACCATGAAAGAGGTTCACGTTGCGTTATTGAGATCTAACAAAGTAACAAGACCAGATTCACTATGTATACATAGGTCCAAAGTATGTATGCATAATAGGAAGAGAATCCGACTACATTACCACCAACAAAAAACAAAAAGACCAGATTTCTAGGGAAAACACACATATACAAGCGCGGAAAGACAAAAAAAACAAAGGAGGGAGAAAAGAGAAAGAAGGAAGGTTGGGTCTCATTTCTCCCTTTTTTCTTTCTTGTGGCTTGCTCCCATACATCTCTTTCATCATTTTCACCTCTCTTCACTCTACCTCCTATGGGAGTCTAGCTAGGAGAACAACAGACACTCTCTCACAACAGAAAAGGGTGAGTGAAAAAAAAAAAATAGGCACAATACATTAATAAATATTTTCCTTTTCTTGACTTTGTCTAAAAATTATATTATTATTTATTTCTCCGGGTTATTACCATAAAAAAAAATGAAAAAGGGAACAACAAACAAACAAACAAACAAACAAAAATGGATGTAAGTGAATCATGATCTATAAATAGAAAAAGCCCATTGTGGACGGCGTGAAATCTTCTCTCCGCCACACAAGTACATGCACACAACTCTCTCACTCTATCGTTATTTCCACGTGTGCATGGCTTCATGCAAGGTTTTTGCAAATAAAAATAGAGAAGAATGGGGAGGGGAAAGAGAAGGGGATTATTGTTGCATCTAAGTAAAAATAGTAAGCAAAAAGCAAAAGCAAAAGGAAAAAAAAGACAAATATATTATTATTCATCTCATTTTCCTCCTTTCACTCCATAAATGGTTACGTGTGAAGACCCTTTTATTTAATTATTTTATCTTTTCTTTTATATCTCTCCTTTACCATGTTCTTGCCTTCCTCCACGAGCACCTATCTATTCATCCCCCTCTCACATAGTCTCTCCCTCTCCAACTGACAGAGATAAGAGGGAAAAAAAGGGGGAAGGGTGACAAACAAAAAAAAAAATTATTGGCATTTTGCTCCCATTTTACTTATTTATAGAGAAAAAGTAGGGCGGCGGCCCGGCGTCTCTCCTCGCTCTCAGGGGGCGTAATAAAATCTCAGGACTCAACTTCGCCTTTCTGGGATCATCAAAGTACGTTTCCACGTCGAAATAACGAATGGCGTCTCTTCCCCAGCCTGGCGGGAGTTCCCGCCTAGTTGTCTCTGGCTCAACCACTCCGTTTATCAGCTGCTCCGTGGACTGTTCACCAGGCTTGCGGTTAACATCTGCATCATCTGTAGCTTCAAAGTTAAGTTGGCGCTCCACAACGATGGGGCGTAACGCACTCCCAGATTCTCCAACCTCACTTAGTCGTCTCTTTCGATTTGAGGTAGAACCGCGACTGGGGGGACATACATTTCCTTCTGCCGGGTGAGGAGAAGTAGTAAATGCAACTGCCGTAGGTGCAGTTCGAGGCTCCTCAGTTTCTTCACTTTTCGCACTTTGGTTTCCACGTGGCATTCCATTAGAGTTGCCGTATGGAGGAGTGGAATGATGCTGATTGTCGTTGATGTGGCTTCTAGATGTCCGTACCGTCCCTGAAAGAATCACATCAGAAGATCTTGAAGTTTGGTTTTTTCTAGCCTTCTCTTTCTCTTCCTTTTCCTCCTGTTGTTGCGCCTTCTTCGCCCTTTCCTCTTCTTCCTCTCCCTTCCTTTTCTTTTCTTCTAGGCCCTTCTTCCGACGGCAAATCCGCGCCAGCCTATCCGGGGAGTTAACAAAGTTGTCTGAAAAGTATTTTCCCGCTTCAGGACCCCACCCAAGTCCCCGTTTCTGCTCCTTCTCAACCACGCTCGCAGGTGATGGTCCCTTCTCTGGGGGTTTCTTGCTGTCGCTCACAACTATCACGGGCGGCGGTGGTGCTGTCTTCTTCTTTGGAGGGGGCTTTCGCACCAAACCACGTCTGCACAGAAGTTTGTTGGGACTGGATACATAATTACTGGCAAAGTTCTTGTGCGCCTCTGGGCCCCAACCGAGTCGACGGTTTTTAGGCCTTTGTTCTTGCTCTCCTTCCTCTTCTTCTTCAGCTACCAAAACACCAGCATTTTCTTCACTCTCCTCAATTTTTTGAGTTTCTTCTATTTTTTCCTCTTCAATTCGCACTTCCTCATTAGATGCACTAGAATTTGGTGGAGCAGGAACTGTCGTGGACGATGTCTCCTCTCTGGCTACTCTATCTGTATTAAGAGATTTGTCTTCATCCCTCGACACATATTCTTTCGGTACTTCTTTTTCTGGAGATTGCACAGTGGAAACTGGAGCCATCGTGGTATCCTTGCAGTTGTTGTTAATGTTAATATTATTATTATCATTATTGCTGTTGATGTTTGTAGTCGTAGCCGTGGGCGCCACCACAGAAGAATTCTCTTTCACCTCTGCCTCGCCCACTTCCCTCATGTGTACCCGCATGTAGAGAACCTCCTCCTTGATTAGTATCACCTGCGTGACGAGGTCCTGAGCGAATATCTCGACCTTATTTTCCCCGCTCTTCACAAATACCTCCGAGACGGAAATCTTTTCCCGCGCCATGATGTTCTTTCCGGCGCTGCTGCGGGTGAGAAGCCGCCGCATCGCATCCTTCGCAAGGCGCCGCACAGTCGTCTCGTCTGTTATTGGCACGCGGAACGTTCCCTCCACCGCGTCACCGACGAGGAGTGAGACGGTTGCAAACTGCGGCTCTCCTGCAGGCATGAAGTGATTTAAAGCGGCCGTAACAAAGTGGAGCTATATATATATATATATATATATGTGTGCTTGTGGGTGAAACAACAATCCTCTCTCTTCTCACTCCCCTCTATCTATCCGTTGTATTTATATTTATATGTTCCTCTTTCTATTCTGAGCGAATAGGGGAGGAAAGTGGACGGATAAAGGGAAGAGGAAGAAACAAGAAACAAAAACCCCTTACCCTTGCTCAAAAGGAAAAAGAAAAAACAATCTGTGTCAAAATACCTCCCCCCGTATTCTTTCCCCCTTTTCTTCCTTTCCTACAAACGTGTTTACGAGACAAGAATATAAATACAAATAAATATATAATAAGAGTAAATTATATGGTAGAAGCATCAGACGTGGCATAGAGACACTTGTGCACATATAGAAAAGAAGGGAAGAAACCATGCATCCAGCCAACGAATCTACGAGAGGTCTCTTACTTCTCCATATGTAGTCTCAAAGACTTTATAACGAACAACAGCAGCAACTATAAAAATGAAAAAAATTAAAAAAATAAACACACAGACACATGCATTCATTAATTGACAGAAAGCAAAATAAAACTCACAAAAACATAAATTCTGTTACCGCCTTTCTTTTTCATTTCTCCAGTTGTCGTAGTGGCAATAAACAAATCTTCACGTGGTTGCTGTCCTCGTACTGTCAGTATGATCTCTCCTCGTTTTTCCTTTTTCTTTTTTTTCATTGGTTAGCTGGTTGATGTCCTGTTACCTCATAGCTCGCTTGAGAAATTCATCAGGCGCAAATTCCCATAGAAGGCGAGTATAAACCAACACCGGGTCGTCACGCCAGTCAACGGTTGAGCGGAGGACGTCTTCTTCAGTAGAGAATGGCGCCTTTGGGAAAAGCTCCGGCATGGTGTCCCGCAGTTCATTGTGTGCAGTAAAGACAGGTGTTTCCTCTGTGATCAGTAGTTTCCGCTTAAGTCGGCGATTTCGTCGGTACGGCGGCGGCAGCATCGCCTGAGCCGCAGAGAGGCCTCCCCCTCTTCGTGACGATGATGTCGGTGCAGCGTCGTCAGCTTTTTTCTGAGCAGCGTTCTTCTTCCCTTTATTTGCGGCATCGGGTTCACTTTTCGCTTAACTGTTGACTTTGCAGAAATCTCCGCCATACTTTGAGACTCAGCTCTCTGAGAGACGGAGTCAGCATCATCAATTCCTTCCTCCACCTTTCCATCTATCTCCAACTCTCTCTCACACTCGCTCTCGCCATCTTCCTTTACTTCCCCTTTCAGCCTCGGGGAACACGAGGAGGACGACACTGTGGAGGAAGCGGTGTCTGAGTCCTCCGACGCAGTTTCACCGCTGAGCTGTGTGAGGGAACTCACTGAAGGCACATTGCTCAACATTGTCCGTGCATCTCCCCCCGGGGGAAGATCCATTAAGACATGAACAGACTGGCTTCCCGCCTTAGTCTTCTTGCACAATGGATCTCGTGTGTACACCAAATATGAGGTGGGCGGCGAGGCGGCGGCGAGGTTTGCCGCACCGCGACGTGTCTGAACGCCGCTCCCGTTGTTTGGAATAAGCGTCACACTTCTGCTTTTGTCAAGCCACACGACATCGGCCGTCGGCACGGCAGAGGGCGACGGAATTGACGTAATGTCTTCGGGCGGCTTGATGACCGGCTCCCACCCCCGCATCCTCTTCGCCGCCCGCTTCGATAGCTTTGCTGCAGGGCTGGGCGTGGGCTCGAGTTCTGGCAGCGGCTCCGCTGGCGACTCGCCTTCGTTGTTTGACGGCTTGGTTGTTTCTAATAGTTTTGTTTTGCTCTCATCTTTGGCCTCTTTCTCCGTCGCTCCCTCCACTGTGGGAGTTGCATGGGCTTTGCTGCGCTTCAACACCATGTTTCTCACCTTTCAAGTTTAATTTTATATATGTGTATGTATATGTTAGGGTGGAATCAGTTAGTTTATTTACAAAAGAGACAAAAGAAAAGTGCAACGTTTATGTAGGAAGGAAAGCGAAGTTACACACACACACACACAGAGAGAGAAAAAAAAAAGGATACCTTACGCCAAAGTGAGTAGATGACGCATTCTAGATACCACGAGTATGTATGCATCCAACAAAGAAGCAAAAAAGGAGGAGGAGTAAGAACCCAGCTCACCTCGTTAATTTGGGTCTCAACAACAAGAAACAAGGCGCATACACACAAACACACAAAAGCAGACAACAAGTATTAATTCATTCTCCGGGACATCTGGAACTGCCTGTACGCCCCCGCGGTAATAACATTTCCCTGCGCGTCCTGCATCTCCTCTCCCTCCTGGTCCTCGTGAAGTCTCTTGCGGAGGCCTCTCGTGTTGCTCAGCACCATGTCCCGCATCTCAATCACTTTCCGAATAGATGAAATCCCCGCGTACTCTTTCAAGTGAACTGTCACTCCCAACCGGCTGAGTCCCTCCGCATGGCGCTCCGCCCCGAAGTGCTCCTTGAATGCCTTTGGGCCAACATACACCGCCCCACCACACACCTCGCAGTAGAATTTCTTATGCAGCTGCTGCAGATGTATGAGCCAGCGGGCGACGGGCTTTCCATCACAGTCCAGCAGCTGGCCGTTGGTTTCGTCTGCATCCGCGGTGGTTTGCTTTGACTCCTGCGTCGCATCCGTTGGATTCAGTGCAGCTATGACATCGTACTTTGCTGCCTGTGCAACGCTGCCTTCCACTGTGGAGGCGGTTTTTCTTCTCGCTTCTTCTATGGAGTGTAAGAACTCCTCCTGCAAGTGCTTTCGCTCCCATTCCAACTCCTCTGCTGTTTTACTGTAGTCACGCAGTAGCACATTCTCCGTCTCCTGTAGTGTGTCAAAAAGAAGCGTCTGAAACAACATGACAATTTTTCCTTCCACTTGAATCACTGATTTGACATCCATCAAAGAGAGATTATTCTCAGCCTCATCCGCGGTCAAAGATTCCAAGTATGTGATGGGCCAAAGAGCGAATGACTTCATGTATTTACGCAGTGGTGGTGGTATCGTCAAGGCGGAGGCGGTTTTATCTGTAGAGTTCACATTCCTATTACTCCTTACAACGGACATCTTATGCTCCATTAATTTTGACCAGTACTCCTCTGCATCTGTTTCACACCTTGCAAGAGACGAAAACAGAACATCTTTCTCCATCACCTTCACACGATTATAGAAATCAATCAAATACCCAAGAAGCTCATCAACAAACTCTCTGTATTTTGAAAATCCATACACCTTCCTGTATGCATCAATATCATTCAGGATAATATTCTGTATTCCAGAAACAAATGCAAAGAACTCCACACGTCCTTCCCACTCACTCCCAATATCATTCCCCTCCTCCTGTGCCCGCCTACTCGTTGTCAACATAAAGTTTCCATAGCGGTGGTAATGCGGCTCCAGGTCCAGGCAACTACCGCAGCGCTCTCTCACGCTGAATATCTCCTCCATCATCGCCGCATCAGGATGGTCCAGTTCTTTCTTCACCGGCGGTAAATCACGGAATGTCCAGTAGTACTCGCGAATGTCGGCGATGTGGCCTTCGAACTCCTTAAGAGCCGCGTTCAACACGTTCTCCCCTTCCGACGGAGCCTCCTGCGCCGCGACAATGTCGTCCTGATCGAGATAGAGGTCGAGCAGCTTGTCGGCGATGGGGGCAATCGCCTCCGCCTCGTGTAGGATGAAGTGGTCGCGAAGAATTTGATGACGGCGGTTAGTTACATCCGCAAGAAGTTTCTGCTGGACGATGTTGTCAATGTGGTGCTCAATGTCAGCCTCAAACAGACGGATCTTCTCTAACACCCCACCAAACATCGGGTTTTCTTCTTTCTTTTTTTTTTAAATGTTTTTATGCGTGTGTCCTTCTCTCTCTCTCTCTCTTATATTTATTGTATGAGTTATATTTTCCTTTCAACACTCCTACTTACCTTTCTCACAACCGCCAGTCGCCCTATGTGTGTTCGTGCATGTATTATGTGTATACATGCATAGAGAGTAGGAGTCAATGCAAGAAAAAAAAAAGAACCCAACAGAAATGGCGCACACAATGAAAGCCATAGAGAAACAAGTGATAGAGCGAAGCGCAAAATAAAAATCACCAGCTTTCTCTGCCGCAATTGAGCAAAGGGAAAGAAAGAGGGAAAAGGGAAAGAATAAAGCATTGTATAAAACATCATATCGCCAGTGTGTTCTAATCGTACATCCAAGGGGAAAACATATGTGTTTCACATCAAAAACGAAATCAGAAAAAAGAAAAAGAATGGCGAAAAAGAAAAACGTGGCCCTCGTTTTCCTTCAGCCATCTTTCTTTCCTCCTTTTCTTTGTCTTCTTTCCCTCATCATCCCTCTCTAGCCTCTCTCTAAGTGTTAAATATAAATGGAAACATACATACATATATATAGGGAAAAAATGGTGTTTGAAACATCTGCTATTTACATAAATAATAAATTAATGCTTTATTTGTCACATCTTCTTCGCATTTTTGTTTTTGGTTCGCGTAAAATAATAATAATAATAATAATAATAATAATAATAATTTTTCCTACTCCGTATTTCCCTCTCTTCGACTCACTCGACACATCACAACACAGGGGTGTAAGATTATGGCGCAGTGCAACAAAAAAAAGAGAAAAAAAAACGAATCATTTCACTACTCCTTCCTTTTGGGATTCTGCATCCCCGCGGAAGATCCCTCGGTTGGGACACACTTCAAATAATACACCCACCTCAGCGTCTCCCCGTCGTGGACGCCCGCGACGGTGAGCTTCCCTGTCGCCATGCCCTGCCCGCCCTCCTCTGGCTTGTATGTCACCTGAATGTTGATCGACTTCTTCGCCGCGATGTTCTCCGACGCCTTCGGCACAACAAAACACGGCGAGTCTGTCGTCAGCGTCACTGTGATTGGCTCGGTGAATACATTGCGGAACGGAATAGACGTCGCCTGCCCCGCGCGGAGGAGAAACGGCCCTTGGCGCTGCGGCGGCAGGCACGACGCAAGAACGGGGAATACATAAAGCCCCGCCTGCGCCGAGAACAGTTCGATGTTTTCTTTTATCTCCCCGACGCTTGTCGGCTCGTACAAAATCTCGACAGTCACATCTTGTCCCTCCGGCCGCGTTGTTCCCGGCGCCTTTGCGTTGCCCGCGCTGCCGACCTTCGAAAACGGCGTCGACTTGGAGCCGAAGCGGACGGCGAAGTCGCAGCTCGACTTGCAGAAGTGCTTGAACCGCAGCGGGAAGACAAGAGTCTGGCCGAGGGGGCACGAGATGCGGACGACCTTCTCCAGCCCGGGCGGCTTGGAGCGAAGGTGTAGATGGCATGAGATGTTTCCAAGCTCCGCACTCGTCGCGGTGACTGTTGCGGCGGGGTAGTCCTTGTGTATTAGTGGGAAGAAGCGGACGGGAATTTCAGTCGTGCTTTTACGTGGAATAACAAAGGAGGGGTCGACAAAGATGACGTCGCTGCCGTTCTCCACGCGGGTCGTTACAGTTACATTCTTTTCTAATGGATTTGTAACCATCATGCGGTAAATGGCGCTAGTACGCGCCGTTGCAACGAGCTCGGTCTTTGAAGAAATTGTTTTTGTCACAATTTGCAGTGCGACATCAAATGTTTGTGTGTGATCCTCACGCTCTGGACACCGGAACTGAACTGAACCCCGCAGCAACCCCTCTTTGAGTGAAGAGAAACTAACGGGGCATTCTCTTGCTTGCTTCGCAGGAACATCCACACTTACAGGCATCTTCACAGTCACCGTGCCCTTTTCTGGCTCTGGGGTCCAAACGACATTGACATAAAAACGCAATGGCTGCGATGTTGCGTTATGAACTTCAAATGTTTCTGTATGTAATGTATTTGCCTCGACTACTTTCTCTATGAGATTCCCCTCGTCTGTTTGATGTGATGCAACTCCCTCCAGTTGAATAACACGAGCAGATCCATTTGGAAATGGTATAAACAGCGTACCGATATCTTTGTCTCTATATGCAAACAACGGCGAATATGTTACAGAAATCATCGAACTACTTCTTGGATTTATTTGCAACATTTTTACAGTCGTCCAGAGACGATTATCTAAGACCGGCCTTATAGACCACACCACATCGGTGGGATTCTCAATGGATACATTCTTCGTGTCTGTACTCTTCGCCCTGCAAGAGAATAACAAAAGACTTTCCGCCTTTGGTCGCTCCACTGCATGTGCTTCCACGTTAACAGTCATTTGTGGAGCGTCATCAAAGTCGATAGTGACTACACGACGGAACACATTCCCAACTTTCTTCGGCGTATACACAAACTCACAGACTTGTTCAGAGTGAGCTCGCACTAAACCAGAAGCGGGAATAATTTTCATTTCACTCTGCGGCACGAGTGCAAGTTCCCACTTATACCTCTGAGGAACATCTCCACTATTCATAATTACAATTCGGCGCGAAGCCGAAGTCCCAATCACGACATCGTCGAAAAGAACATTTTGAATATCCAAATGTACTTCTGCGTCCTCACATGAGCCAGAGATCATCGCGAGTGGCATCTCCCGCCCGCAGACCATCATCTTCAACTCCCGCTGGAACTCCGACATGCGCATCGGCGGCTTGAATGTCACCGTGATTGTTCTCATCTCCCGCGGGCGCATGAGAAAGAGTTCATTGGGAAAAATAGAAATTCCCTTTTCCTGCAGCTCCAAGCTTACACTGCTTGAGAGAGAAATGGGAGTCACGGTGCGGCTCCTACAGTCCAGTCGCAGTTCCCCAGTGCGCTTCTCTCCAATGCGGGCAACACCCAACTTCAGAAATTGTATGGGAACATCAATGCGGGGGATGACGCCCTCGCCGCGGAGTGGAATGAAGAAGGAGTAGCTGCCATTCAACACAATTTTTAGTTCATTTTCAAACTCTCCAACTTCATGGGGAATGAAATTAATTGTCAAGTTTCGCACCTCACCGGGAGAAAGCACAAAAGAAGTTCCATCCAACTCAAAGACATCATTCTTGGGAAGTGTGCAGTCCAACGCGACGTTTTCTTTGGCTTCTGTATTCACCATGGAGAGTGTTTTACTGGCAATTGCATCGTAAGAGAACTCTGTAATAAAACATGGGCCAAAATCATGCTTCATAAAACTGAACTGCACCTTCGGAATGTAACTGACCACGGACAGTCGGATGTTATAAACAATTGACTTCTCTATTTTGCACTGTATCTTGAAATTACGTAAATTCTCTTCTTCCAAAGGAGAATACACAAATGAGATGTTGTGGCGCTGTTTTGGTAATATCGTACCAGAAAGTGGATTGAGTTTTATAAACCGATGCTCTGGCACGATTATTACATACTCCATAGGGCACTGCCCTTCATTAGCCAACACAAATCTCTTCTTGATAGTTGTCTCCAGCTGTATGCGACCCAAATTGAAGGGAAACACCTGAGTTTGCGGTACAGTGATTGGCTCTATCATGTCGTCTGGGTCCTCGTCCTCAATGAAGAAGGCGGAATGTATGCGGATGCCTTCCCCCTTCACGTTGATTGTGAGTGGATCACTGAGCCGTTTGATAAGACACAACAACCGCACATTGGTCATCGACTCGTCCTTTGGGATGAAAGAGACCGTAAGAGGAATCCTAGAGTTTGCGGGAACCACACCAGAGATTGGTTTTATACTTACAGAAGAGCTATCTGCATGGAACATTGTACGGTCAAAGGAAAATGGAAAAGAAATATTTTCTTGATTCTCCAACTCAATGATACGTTCACCCTTACTCCCAATAATAACAGTCCCGAAGTTTACCCTGTTCACATGCAAAAATACCCTCGGTTCACTTGCCTTGCCAATCAGTAGAAACGGTACAGACAAGTGGCCGGAAATAAAGAAGGTCCATTTTGCCTCTCGTATGTCAATAGAGTTTGCAGTGTAGTCAAATATCATTTCATACTGTTTCCCGGCCGCGATGGTGCCAGATGGTGTCAAACAGCGAAACGGAGAAACCCGCTGCGAGGACGGAACACTAATCCACTCAAAGCGATATGCCGTCAGGCTCGGATTTATGACTTTGAAGTTCACTGCACACTTACTCTGCAGGCCGCAGGATTGAAAAATGATGGGAACTGTGTCTGGAGACAAGTCTGGACCGGCCTCTCCCTCCACGCGTGTAGACAAGTAATCACACGGCGGGACGTTGAAGTGCACCAGAGGACACTCCGCAGTTCCTTGAAGAGAGATGTACATTTTTGGATCTGCACTGAATGAAAATTGTCCAATGAGAACTTGAGTTACTTTGTCAACACTTTTAGGTGCATATGTCACATGTACGTCCTGATATGTCAGCGGTTTTATGGAACCAGAGCTCGGCTCTACAGTAAACACATTCATATTCTTATTCTCCATCTTAGCATTGGTGGTTCTGGTAATACTACTGGCAGAACCACCCTTAATGCTCGCGTTACTCTGCGTATCGTATATTTCAAAGGAAAACGGTAACTGATTGAACCCAGTATTTCGTATGCGAAGTGGAATCGAGTTTCTTTGAAATATTTTTGTTGTGGGAAATATGAGCTGATCAGAAACCTCCACATCATTATTCATCGGCAATGTTACCTTGTAGTTCGTGAAGTTACATGCATAAGTGACATAAAAATATTTCTGCATATTTATATCACTTGTAACATGATACGGTGGCTCTGCGAAGGGCTCAAATACTCTTTTTACATTTTTCCGCATGTTATTATGGTCGGCGGGAGCCGAGGAGTAATACTTCCCATCACTCTCGTCACTGCTAGGGGACGATACAACCCACTTTGGCTTCACCTGCGCATTATCCCAGCTTTCATCAATCTCATTTCCTCCTTGTAGTTGCTGTAGTTCTTTTTGTTGTTGTTGCTGTTGCTGTTCATATCCTCCTCCTGTTGCTTCTTGTTGTTCGTCTCTGTTCCTTTTAAGTTCTATAGAAGTTATATTAAAGAAGGACGATATCGTTTCTCTTGAAACTGCATCGGAATAAATTTTCACCATCAAGGACTTGTAGGAGCCTGGTGGAATGTGGCCCACACTCGGAGTGCACTGAAGCACCGACGACGACGATGCAGAATTCCAATCAAATCGAACTGTGTGTGGACTGTTGTTGCGCATAATCACACATCGCTCCAGCGGCTGGGATACATAGCAGTCACACAAGGTGAGGTGGTCTTCACTTCCAGGGTCAATGTTCTCAAAGCTGATAATATTGAAATAACTTCCTGCAGTTAAAATCACCTCTCGGTTTTCATACGGATTCTCAGTAATGAAAATAAGTAATCGTATGTGATATTTTTGTATAGATGTAGGGGAAAAGGTGACGGTGAATGTTTTTGTTTCATTCATGGGCAGTAATAATTCCTCCTTCATATTTGTTATGGATATGTCCTGGGGTAGCTCATCCAATGTAGACACACGTATATGTGTATCAATACTCCCTACATTGCGTATGGAGAATTCTCGTGTTGCTCGATCCCCCACAAGTGTAAACGGCAATTGTATCATGTCAACAAGGGATCCACCCACATTGCCATTAGCATTATTACTACCATAGAGCGAAGAGATATTCGCCTCATCAAATGTATATTGAAGCGTTTTATTTTTACTTTCCTTACCCTTCCCTTTGGCATTCTTCTTATGGTGACTCTGTGTAGACACTTGAGCCGTGAATGGAACTTGCAGTTTTGGTGGGAACACGTACTCCACAATCGGCAATATTCCCTCGCCAATAACATCAAACTGCAGGTGACTTGTCTTTGGGTCCGTCCCGCCGATGACGTGTGCTTCAAAGTGACTCTTGAATTTCTGCAGAGACATCGGCATGAAAGAAATTGTCACGTAGCGACTCTCAAATGATGGCAGTTGAATAACATCTGTTCCCTCCGCCTCCCCATCAATAGACAGGGCGAATCCATCCACGCGTAATAATGTGTCCTTTTCTTTTTCCTTCTTTTCCTTGTCCTTCTCCTTCCCTTCGCGGGTGATGCTGGGCAATAATTGTATCTTCACACTGCATGTAATTGGACTGGAGTTTGCAATGCGGAAACGTTCTTCTATATGATTCCCAACCAACACACTGCCAAAAGAAAAGACACGATCTTCTCTTGAATACACACGTAATGATTTATTTCTCTGAGAAAGACTCGTAACTATTTGCTGTTCCTCAAATATTGTTTCCACGTCCAGCAAAGAACTCAGATCTGCCATGATGCTTGGAGTTGTCGGGGATGCAACCAACTCAAAAGGGATTCCTTTCATCTCGATCTCCTGATCGCAGTGGTCTATGTAGATTCCAAGCGTCTCCTTGTTACTTGCACCAGAGTCCTGTATAGTAACGACGTGGAATACACATACGTCTCCTATTGCTACCATTCCGAAACTCGGAACTATACTGAATACACCCAACTGAAAACCGGAAACTGCTTTTATCGTTTTGCGATGTTTTCTGTTTGCATTTTCCTCGTCCTCTTGTAAGGAAGTGGAAAAGGCATGAAGTCCATTCTTATAGTTGAACAGTCTGAAGTTCAGTGGGAATTTCCCAACATTGCGGAGCTCGAATGTAGATTGTTTCTTCTGATTCGCCACGCATGAGCCGAAGTCAATGCATGACGGTTTGATTGTAAACTTATTGTACCACGCCTCACCACTTATCGCTATATTCTGCACAGGGAAGAGTAATTCATTGACAACCGGATCAAAAAAGAAGGCCTCGATAACACCAAGCGACGATGGAATCTCACCCTCTTTATCAAAACGTATGGTTACTTCAATGTTGACTACGGAGGCGTCCTTGAAGCCAACCAGACCTCTAATGACACCTTCACTCGGGTTGAGTGTAATCAACTGCTGGAGCGGCTTGGGTAATCGTAAGAGATAGCCGACTTCATATGGACTTTTATTGAGAATACGTAATACCTCCTTCCTTGTTTCACCCACATGCATCAGTTTGAAGTCTACATGACGCGTCCATTCAATGACAACATCATGAGCCTCTGCCTTGATAGTAATGGGAAGCACTTCATACAATGTATCGTCAGAGTCTGTGACCTCTACCTTCAAGGTCACATTATGTATACACGGGCGTGTGGGTTTATATATAATCTCCAAAGGATACGCCCCATTCACATCCAATAAACCTTCCGGGGATTTTATCTCAAATTCACTTGGAAGTTTATCCATCCCAGAAATACGCCAGCGAATAGGCATCAGACTGTCGTTTGTAATCATAATTGTTCTTTCCACCCGGCGTGTGATTAAACAACGACCAAACTGCACCACGGATTCCTTCTTGTCATCTAGTGCTATCGCAGGGCGTGTGCCGATGCAAGATACATGCACAAACCAAGGCGTGGGATTATCCTTCACAGTTACAACAAGAATGGATGAGACCTCTCCTACTGCCTCGGGTACCGCACGAAGCACAACACTCGCCGTTCCTCCCACTTGTAAAGTAAATTTATTGGGAGTAACAGAGAATGTGTTTTCTTTTTCTTTACCAAAGAAGATAGAAACATCTGCAGGGAAAATCCCGGTGTTTGTAAACGTCAGAGTATCCTGCGCTCCAAGTTCTTTTCCAGAAGGAATACTGTTCGCACCTGAAAGACTCTCCTGCTCACTTGCTGTTCGTCCCTTCCTGGTACTGTTTGTTGACGGTGTATTTATGATTCCTCCCGGGACTACAAGAGGACCAAACTCATACGTGCGCTTTGATGTCAAAAATACACGACTCATTTGTCTGTTTGCTATCGTGCGTGATTTTGTTCGCGCAAAAATTGTCTTGTCGTCCCTTGAGATCTCTGGAAATGATGTACTCGCTGTGACGGGCAAAAAAAGTTTTTGGCTCGTGCCGGTGATGCCAAAAGCAAACGGAATTTCGAAAACACCCAGATTGCCACTAGAAAATATTACCGTCACTTCCACCGAGGAGTTGGGAGGTATCGTCCATCGTGTGCTTTCATCCATGTATGAGGACAGACACAACGGGGAGGACTTTGCATTCTTTTTCACAATCATGTCCTTCTGAGTCACTGTGTAGAAGCGGAATTCTTTGAAATCCTCGTAATTATCTCTTATTGTATCTTCCGTAATCAATTCCCATAAACCAGAGCGTCGCTTATCTGAAAAATACAATGAGGATGAAGTAAGAAAAGAGGCGAGTGCAATTTCATCCTTCTTTGCTTTGTCTTCGGATGGACATAGTGTGTGTTGTGTTTGCTCCATATCATGATCTGGCCTTTTGAATAAATTCTCCACAAGGTGATCATACACCTCTTTTTCTTCCTTTTCTCCATCTATTAAAATATGAGATATTACACGTTTACTAGCATCAGCAAGATTAGCAGCAGCTTTGCTACTCGTAGCGTTCGCAGTGTTTCTACTTTCCTCTGCTTCTCGCAGTTGTGTATACAAGGCTTTATACTGATCCAGCTCGGACAGTTGATTCCACCGTGGTGTTTGGCACACTTCTGGAACCACTTTTTTATTCTTTGAACCCGATCGCGCCACCATTTCTTGTTCCTTTTTAGTTTTGATCTCTGCGTCTATAATCTCTTGTATTGTTTGCCGGGAAACATCTCTCTTTTCCGCGTAATGTGTGACCTCATTCGTAGCCTCTGTCAGCGCCTGTTTACATGCGTTGTAATACAACAGTCGGCGGTTGTACACCTCGCGTTCATTCATGTCAAGTGCCTCATATTGATCTTCGGTTAATGGTAATGTCTTCGCAGTCTCCATTGTTTTCCTACACCTCTCCTGCATCTCAAGATAATGTCTTAGTCCTATAGTCGCCTCGCTGATGCCCAGAGAAACAAGATGTAATACCCTCCCCACCATGGATGTGGCCTTCTCTATAGCAAACAATAACGCCTCTCTGTCATCTGTGAGAAAACATTTGCAGTCGTCAATCACAATATCAACGACAGAGTCCACATTGAACAGCTGGCGCAGGAGAAGTGTATACAAAATCTTCACATCATTTCTTGTATGTAAGCTTTCCAACTGCGGTGCTGTTTGACCTCTCATCAAAATACCGGTATTATTATTATTATTATTATTATTATCGCCACTTTTGTTGTTGTTTTTCCGTTGTTCCTCCTTCTCTGTGAGAATATTCCGAATAAGTTCTCCCTCCGCCGTGTCGAACTCCGCCTCGGCACGAATCATCGCGTCCAGGTCAAGTCTCACCACCTTCAATGATTCCAACAACTTCTTCACCTGAGTTGTTTTCCCAGAGAACGGTGGGCCGATGATCACAACGACCTGCGGTTTTATCTCAAGCAAGGAGGGAGCCTTCATGAGCTCGTGGGGTTTTGACAGGTGGGATTCCTCAATAATACTTTTCCGCGGATCACTCTTTGTCTGCAAAGACTGCGGCCGCCGGGAGGAGCTGCGGCTTCCCATCGTGCGTCTATCCGTCGGCATACAGCCGTCAACGTTATCCCAGTCCTTGTACTCTAGCTGCATGTCCCGTCGCTGTATATCCAGGAAAACAGAGTTTAGTAAATCTTCAGGCAGACATCCGTTCCCTTCTCGCACAGGCAAATAAACTTCTCCGTCCCTTTCATTAATTTCCTTCTGCTGCATCAAAAGATATTGTAAAATGCCCAGCTCAGTTTTATACTTTTCGTCGAAGTTCATATTATAAATTTCTACCGGCTTCTCTTCGTGGTTGATGATATGAAAACTGCTCTTCATCACCTGACAGGGAAATATAGGAGGAAACACAAGTTTGGAGGGGGATATTTCCACATTTATCTTCCTCACATTTCCTTTAAAAATAATGTGATACTCCTCCGGGTTGGACGCATAACGCAGATGGAGCTTTGCCTTCGCAGGTCCCAAGTAACAAGAAATAAAACTCGCCATGATAGTCATGCATGACTGCGGGTAAAGTATTCCTCGCTCTTTGCTGATTTTGAATTGTTTCTTCGGTGGAGCTGAAGAGATCACCCCTGGCGACTTTGTCATGTCGTTTTGACTACTCTCTGCATCCGCAGCATCCTGTTTGCGCCTCGGCTCAGATAACGACATTCTCCACACACAGGGAACAGCCTCTTGGTTGGTGAAGTGAAGAGGAATGTTTTTTATGCGTCCAAGAAGTACATCGCCAAAGTCAAGTTCTGTTGCAGAGGGAGTCAGCCCGGGAGTTGCAACGAAACACCGGACCTCAACGACAATGCGAGGCCCCTTGTTGATGTGTATGAAGAAATTGAAAATGTTTTCACCATAAGAAACGTGTTCGCAATTATTTGGAGAAAACGTGAGAGTTAACTCTGTATCTGTAAAGGGAGCCAACGAGGGGACTTTTTTCGGTTCAATGCAAAGTGAGCCATCTCCCATGACACGTTTGTCTAAAGAGACGGTGACTGGGTAAATACATGTGTTTGTCAGCAAGAGCCGTATCGTGCGAACCTCCATTCGAGTCATGTTCCCAAAGTCTATAAAATAATGCGCGAGAATAACTTTATCCTCGTCTTTTTTTTCCCCACCGTCCGTACGCGAGGAAGGAGGAGTGCTGGAAAATGCCACGGAATCAAATAACATACGGAGATTGCGGCAGTACGCCTGTCGCTCCGCCTCAAGCACGAGTGGATCTATATTTGGTAGCACCGCCGTGTACCCAGACTTCTCAAGATATGGAACCCACGGCTTTTCTTTAAGCTCCTCGAGGCAATTCACAAACTGCGGGTCATTATTCTCTCGTCTTATTGTGATATTCTTATCTGGTGTGGTTACCATTACTGTGTACGCCTGGCCCAAACCCCGCACAGTGATTGGCTGCGGGTCTAGGTGGCCCGCTTGCACATAAAATGTTCCAATCACCTCCTCTGGAGTTAAGGGAGAGAACCACACAGTTAGGACAACTTTATTTGTAACAACACCACTCATTGGTTTGACTGTGATGGATCCGTTAGACTTGAGCGGGTCAATGTTCACAGTGAAGGGAATTGCTACGCGCGAGGGACTAGAAATGGAAATTGTTTTCTTTTCTTGTGCCAAGTGATGCATGATACCAAAGTCAAGACTTGTGCAATCAAATCGTACGGAGGCATCACTCCAGCCTACAAGGTTTACAGTGTAACTGGGCCCTCCTTTTAGTATACATGTTCCAGTGGCCTCATGTTTCCCTTTGGTTCCGTAAAAGACGGCCTCCACTGTTCTTTTTTCTCCTGGAGGAATTACCCCTCGAAAGGGGACAAAATCAAAGTGCTTTTGTTTTGCATATAACTCCTCACATGTACTCTCATTATGATATTGAATCTTCCATGCAAACTCAGCTGGAACTAAAGAAGATAAGTTTACCAAAGTCAGTTCCTGCCGTCCTTCTGTGTCTGCAAGAATAGATCCAAAGTTTATGACGTGATCCTCAGGTAATATAGAAATTGTAGGAAATGCAATATTCGCACAAAGACTTATACACTCACTTAAGGGGTGATCTGTAAATGTAACCAATATTTTCCCTTTTATTGTATGGGCCACAGTATCATGACGATAAAATGCATCACAATTTATGCCAACAATATGCGTTTCTCCACTCATGAGTGTAAACGATGTGGGGGCGATCAAGGAAAAAGGTGAAAGTGCTCCACTGGGTGCTTCCACACGTTTTAATGAGACGTGCAATACTTGGGAAGTTGTGTTTTTCATTGTAAATGTCTTCATCATTACCGAGCTATTCACATCTCCCCCTTCCGTGCTACTATTATATATATAGTCAAATACAACCCGTTTTGTGCTGTATGTAATGAGAGGCAAAACAAATTTTCCAGTCACAGATGTCGTCAGAATTTGCCTGAATTCCTTTTTATCTTTCAGTATAAACTCTTCTGTAAACATCCCGGCCTCCTCAGAGAATCCCTGGACCGTAAATGTGAAGTTACCTCTAGAATGTATGGCCGCACTCTCAGGAATAATACGGTACACAGCAGATGGAGCCCCGCCCTTTCCACGGTTACTGCGACCGCAACTCCACAACACCTCCACGTCACGATATCCGTCATTGCGGAGTATGATAGATTTCTCTGCTACGGTGGAGGTAAATACATCTTCAAAATCAATTTTTTCAATGGGTTCAGCAGGGACCAAGGCATAACCTTTACCAAGCGCGGTGAGAGAAATAAATTGTACATCGTCTTCCGCGTGTTTTACAATAATTTGAATTTTCTCTGAGAAATTCCGAGCTTCATCCAGGCATGCCTTCACTTTGACAACTATATGACTATAAGGCGGAATTTCTCCATTCTCACAATCAATAGAAAACACGGAGCGCAAACTGTGTTGCTTTGCACCCTGCACAAACTTGGCATTGAAGACGGCAGGTATTGGGCTTGTGTTGGATAACGTAAACTCCCGCTCCGCGTGCTCTAGTAACATTAACGTCCCAAACGCAAGAGATTTCGGTTCCACGGTTACCGTCGGTCCACGTCCTGCTGCTGTTAGTAAAACAGGCAGCGGTGGCTCATCAGAGCCGAGCACACGTACATACAGCGTCATGTGTAAGCCACCAACAGCCAACGGTGTGAGTTTGATGGGAACTTGTGAACGGCTGCGAGGCTCAATTACTTTTGGTGCGGTTGGTTTGTCTGATGATGGGTCGATGACAACAACCGCGTTGGCTGCACGAGCACCTTCCTCGTTCAGTAAAATAACATTATATTTCCCAAACAATGCCGTTTTGTTAACCACCTCCAAATTCATAATGTAATCATGTCCCACGAAACATGTGCCGTAATGTAATTTCTCCGTGGAGATCTGAAGTGTTGGCACAAGACACGCCGCTTTGATGGGGAGTGAATCCACCCCTTTACCAACGCCATCCACATCCACAAGCAACATCGTCTCACAGTTTCCTACAATGTCAGAGGCGAGGTCTACACGTATCTTTGCAATTTTCTTGGGCAAAATCACCCCTTCCGATGGAGTTACAGTAATTAAGGAGTGCATGGAGCTCGTTTCTGGGGTACGAAGATGAAAATGTATGGGGATATGCCCAATGTTTTCCATTTGGGTAGCTCGCGAGTGTAGACAGTTATAAGAAATGTTACCAAAATCCAACTCCCCCACATCGAACTGAAGCGAGGGACCCGTCACCCGTCCTCGTATGCGAAGTGTCAAGTCCTCTACAGATCCATGTAGGTGAATGCGAAACGTCTCAGAAATAAGTCCCACAAGATCCGATTGAAGTTGAATAAAAATCGTTTCTTCGCCCTTGGGCGGCAGCACTCCCTCTGGGGGGTGAAATTGAAATTTTCTCCCCATAAGTGTGTCCTGCAGAAGAACCGTGTAGCGGGCCTCTATGCAACCTGTGTTTATAATGGCTACCTTGTACTCATGCAGGGCACCAACGAAGATGTCGCCGATGTCAAGGCGGTCGTATTCCAGTTCACACTGCGGGCCAAGACCTGCGCCTTTTACCTGAAGGGGGAGTCGCTGCTGTTTGCCCTCAATTTCAAGAAACGCCGTCGCAAGATAATCCATCGCGAGCTGCGGATTAAACGTGACAACAAATTCTTGGCTTCCTTTTGAGTAAATTGTTCCACTTACGGGCTGAAGGGTGAAGACATCGTCGTCAAAGACACGTCCTCCGGCTGTGAGAAGCTTAACTTTTTCTCTTTGAAGTCGCTTCTGTGTTGTCTTGTGTGGTGAGTTGGATAAAACTGCATACATGACAGCCTCGGTCTGATCAAATAAATTTTGATCTAGGGCGCGCTGCTCGTCCGCCTCACTGCCATCCGATTTCCATGAGAAGTGAAGAGTGAAATCACTGTCGTTCCGCACATGAACTAACGCCTGGTGTTCCAGCGTCACAAACGTGCTGGGAAACTCTAATGTACTTTCCTCAAGCACCACCGCCACCTCAACTGCACTTCCAACAACAGGCAACTTCTGCACCACGTCCTCTTCCGGGCCAAGAAAGAAGGAAATGGTGGATTCGTACTGTTTAAGTTTCTTTGGAGAAAACTCAATGCTGACTGGAAATACAGCCCCCTCTGCAGCCACAGTGCCAGTGGAGGGGGTTATAGCAAATGGTGGAGATGCCTCTGCACGCCACTGACAATCCAACCTTCCTGTGTTGCGCAGAAACAATGTTGTTGCAACTGAGCCCCTCACAGGAGAAGGTTTGACTGTAAAAGAATCTGGCAGCGTCAAATGACCGCGGCTCGCTATGGCATGCACGGGAACTGTGAACTCCTCATTCTCTGTTGTGACGACAAGCTCAGAGTTGTAGTCCTTGTTCTCCTCAGGCGTAAAGAGTACTTTATACGTGACGGAGAGTCCGGGGGCAACTTTCATTGTGGTGATATTATTCCGCGGAGGCCTCAGCGACAAGACCCGACTTTGTGGTTGCGCCACCCGAACAAATTGTGTTTCTTTTGTTCTGTTCTTTAGATGCAGCGGTGTTTCATATGTTTTGTGAGGCTCAAAGTCACAGAAACGAACTTCTTGCGGCTTCACCTCAAATGTCAATATCTTTGGAAAACGGCTGTATGCAGCAGCAGCCCCGCTGGGCGGCCCACCGCCCTCGCCTCCGCCAGTGCCTGAGGCGGCACCTTGTGAATTGTACATGGGCCGCGGCAAACTTTCTTTTTTCTTTTTCTTTTCTTTTGTCCCTCTCCTTCTCTCACTCAGTGCGTGTACGCAAGTGTGTTCCTCTGTTTTTTTTTTCTCCCTTCTACGTCCTGACGAAAACACACAAACACTTACAAAACGAACCCGTCCGTCCACTCCTTTTGCCTCACAGACGGGGATGACGATCCGTGTGTTACGGAATCTTTAAGTACTTTGGCGAGGTGCAGACCAACAGAAAACAAAAATAATAATAATAATAATAATAATAATAAGGAAGAAAAAAGAAAAAAAGAAAATTGATGAAGGTGAAAAAAAATAAAGTCTTGTAATGCAGAACACAAGAAAAAACACAGGACCACGAAAACGAGCAAAAAAAAAAAAGAGGTGCAACAGCAATAGTAATAAAGATACACATAGAGGAGTCTCGTTGCTTTGATACAAAGAATGTGCTAAGCCTATCCATTTCTATGCCTGCGCAGAAAATTGGCATATTTTGTTTACATCCTTTTGCTGGAGAAGACTCCTCTCCAGAAACAAATATACAACACAACACAGACACGCTGCTACCAGCATCGCCGACGCACGATTGATGAATTCTTGTTTCCCTCTCTCTCTCTCTCACGCACACGGACAGAATATAAATTCCCTACTCTTCGTCCTCGCCCTTGGAGTTGTTGGCTGCAGGGCAGTCGCTCTTCTTCACGAGTATCATTACCCCCTCCTCGCCCACCTCTGCGTCCTTCAGAGTTGCAGACTCCTCAAGAAGAAACTTCCCGTTGTAGTTCACTGCGTAGGCATCCATGCTCACCTGGCCCAGCTCGGGTACACGCTGCTGGAAGTGCCGCAGCGTCTCGTGGACAGTCAGTTGCGGATCTACCGGCAGGCAGAAGCGCCCCATGTAGCACTGCAGCGACACCTGTATTTGCCCTGTCATAACTTTCTCTCTCAGTTAACAATTTAACTGTCTTCCACTTTTCTAGTCGCGTGGAATCAAAAGAAACACATGCAAACAAAAGAAGAAAAGAAAAAGAAAGGGACATGAAAAGGAAAGAATCACAACGGAATCATTCATTTCCCATTCTTTACGTGTTTTTTTTCTTTTTCCACACGCATCCTCTTTTAAATTTATTTTATTCTTCTTTCTTTGGTTAATATTCTTATTCTTATATCATTCCAATCAGTAGTGATCTTCTTTTTTTAATTTTTTACTGGGATGTGTCGTTTCTTTTCTTCTTTGCCTCCCTCTCACCACCACCACCACCATCTTCTTCTTTCACTGTGTCCTGCTGTTGTTCTTGGTGGTTATGAAGAAGTTCAATGCCGACAGACTTGAGTGCATCCACCACCCACTGCGGGTAGTCCCTCTTGGAGTAGTACGACGCGAAGAACTTCTGCACGTACTCCGTGAAGCTCCCGCCTTCAATCGCCGCTCTTGCCCCGCGCGTGAGATTAATAAGAAACGCCACGTTGTGGTACGAGAGAAGTGTGGAACCGAGCGGCTCTTTGGTTGCAATGAGATGCAGGTAGGCGCGCGTGAATGCCTTGCAGGTCTTGCAGCTGCACGCGGGGTCAAGTGGGCCCATGTCGTCTGCAAATATTTTCTTTGTTACTTGAATCGTCCCAGTGGATGTTAAAGCAGAGCCAAAGCGTGCCGTGCGACATGCATAAACGCAGTCAAACATGTCAACGCCAAGTGCAATGCACACAATGATATCTTCCGGGTATCCCACGCCCATGCAGTAGCGCGGTTTATCTTTTGGAAGTCCCTTGCAGCACTGGGCAACAACCCGCCAGAAGTCCTCCTTTGCCTCACCGCCACTCAAGCCACCGATGGCATATCCTTTGCACGCAGTGCGCTTGACAATCTCCGTGAGACATTCCGCCCGCAGCCGTGTGTCCAAACCGCCCTGTACAATTCCAAATATGCACTGTTTTTCTGGGTTCATGTTTGCAGCGATGCAGCGGTCTAGCCAACGAATCGTGCGCTTCGAAGCTTCCTCAACGCGAGGTGTGGCTGTGAGCACATGCACGACATCGTCTAGCTGCATCATGATGTCGCCTCCAATGGCGTTTTGAATGCGAATACTGTCTTCTGGTCGTAACAGCAGCGTGTAGCTCGTTTCTCCTTCGCTTTGGTTGCCACCAGCAACAACAGAAGTATTATTATCGTTACTACTTCCACAATTATTACTATTAGTATTATTATTGTTATTAGCATCAGTCTGCACGACCCCACCACTCCCGCCATGCGTTGACTGAAACCGCACGCCCTCCTCCGTAATCTTCGCAAGCCGCAGCAGACTCACCATCTGAAAACCGCCGCTGTCCGTCAGTATATTCCGCCGCCACCCCTGCAGGAAGTGAATCCCGTCCATATTATTCGCTATCTTTGATGCACCTCCACCATTCTTATCCCCATTCCCAGTCGCTAAGAGATTCTTCCGCCGCGTTATTTCGCTGAGGACCTCCTCTCCAGGCCGCAAGCCTAAGTGGTACGTGTTGCCGAGAATTATCTCCACGTCGAGCTCCTCCAGCTGCGCCACCGTCACTCCCTTCAGCGCGGCCTGCGTCGCCACCGGCATGAATATCGGCGTGCGCAGCGGCCCGTGCGGCAGATGAAACAAACCGCTGCGGGCCTGCAGGGAGTCGCCGCCGCTGCTCGTCTCAAAGACAAAGAAGGGCGTGCCTACAGACATATGTATACAACAAGAGAATAGAAAAGAAACAGAGAGAGGAAAACCTGATGTGAGGTGAATAGCAGTGACGCAGTTTCACGCACCGTGTCTCCACATGCACCAAACTATGTTTGTATTTTCTTTTTTTTTTTTTGGTCTTGGAATCAACGAGAGAAGCAGTTGGACAGAAAGAGAGATGTGACAAATTTGAGAATGTGGCTTGTCTTGCCGTCAGAGAAATCATAACGATAATAAAGAGCCAATCATTGCTTTTCTTTTCTTTTTTTTTCAGGTGGATATGCAAAATGCATGCAACTTTTATTGCTGCTGTTAGTTAGAACTCAAACAACAATAACAAGAGGTTAGGAGAGAAAATATAAAATTATCCAGCGAAACAATTCTTTTACCGCATCCTTCCGCAAAAGAATAGACACACACACACACACACACACACACACAAGCACACACACACACACACACACACACACAAGCACACAAACAAACGGAAAACAATAGATATAAAAATATATCCATTCAGTCTACATTACACGTTAGCTTTTTTTTTATAATTCAATACTGGTAGAGAAATTAACGTTCCCACATCCACAAAACCCTGCGCATTTTCTCTCTCCGTTCTCTTGTTATCTGCCACTTGACGTCTTGTTTCTCTCCCTCTCTCAAAGCATTTAAACTATTCACGCATAAATTCTCTTTCTTGTTCTTTTTATTTTTTTTTGTTTTGTTTGGATAATTAGTACTCTCTCTCTCACTCATCACTCACTCACAAGGATACACGTCCACTTTCATGCCTTGTTCTCTTCTACTCTAGCACCACCCTCTTCCATCCACTCCTTGAAACTATGCCGCCTGTCCTCTAGCGCAGCCTCAATCTTCTCCACCAGCAGCACGCGGGCATTCGTCTCCCTCTCGGCAAGCGCTGCAAACGCCCTGCGATAGTAATTCTCTCGCTCCCGCCGTATGATCTCTCGCCGCAGTCTCTCCGCCTCCGACAACTTCGTCCGTCCTTGCTTGCCTCCCGACGCACTCGTCGCGGCTCCGCTCCGGCCGGCTCCTGGAGCGGAGGATACATGCGAGCGGGGGGGGTAGGAGGGCGAAAAACTCCCAAAGTCGTTCTTGAGGTTCGCACGAGCCACGACCTTGACGTTGCCCACCCCAAAACTTCCGAACTGGCATAGCTTGGACGCGTGGGAGTTGCCGTCCTCGCGCCAGTAGAGAAAGTTGTCGCCTGCGAGGCCAACGAAGCACCCCATCTTGTCGTTGGATTTTATGATGTCTCCGTGCTTGAATGTACACTTGAGGCGGTCCGCGGAGGTTTCAAATGAATAGTACTCATCGTCCGCAAGTTTGTAGTGCACTGGGGCGCGGAGATCCCCAAGAGGCGGCGGCCGCTTGAACCCGCGCAGTTTCTCCCCCTTCTTCTTCAGCTCGGCATCATAGAGGGCGCGCTTCTGTTCGTTGCCGAGAATTTCGTACGATGTTTGCAGCGCCTGGAAGAGCTCGACGGACCCACCGGGTTTATCGGGGTGTACCCTCACGGCCAAGGAGTGGAACGCCTTACGTATTTCTTCCTGCGTTGCACGGCGGTTCACTTGAAGTCTGCGATAGTGCATGGTGACACCACAAAACCCCCCCCCAAAAAAAAATGCCTCTGTTTTTCTTCTGTTTCCTTTCCCTTTGGTAATTACGACTATGATGATGATGATGATAGCAAAATAAAATACTGCGATTTCAAAATACTCCCACGTGGCTAAAGAAGGAAATATATCAGCATATATACATACATGCACACATGTGATAGTAGAAAACAGAGAAATCAAGAAAAATAAAGTAAAATGAAAAAAAAAAGGGAGATAAGAAACGATACACACACAAGCAAACATTGGATTGCTGGGAAGAGAGATTTTTCAAAATCATCGCAGTAAAACAAGAGGAACAAAAAATGCTCCTCAAATCCAAACTCAGTGAGAATCCCCAAGAGCAGCAATACAGACCCACACAAACACACATATCTCTCTTACTCTTGCTCACTCCTCCATTTATTTACTTCTGTTGTTGCTATTGTTGTTATTGTTGTCGTTGTTGTTGTTTTGCATTCGTTTCCAATTTCATCATTCATGCCACATGTTTGTCGTCATCCAATAAAATTGCCTCCAAAAACAATCAGAACATACGGATGCCGTTAAAACGGCACGCCTGCCCCCAGCAGCCGTCCTCCCCATCATCATCATCTTCATCATCAGAGCCGTTTTTGTCGCTGCTCTCATAAAACGCCCCCATTCCCATTCTCTGCTGCGCCGCCGCCTCCTGCGCGCACTCCTCCACTTTCCTCCGCCACAGCGCCCGCCCTTCGTCGAAGCCCCCGCCGGTAAGAAACGGGTGGCGCAGCGCCTCCGCGGCGGTGATTCGTCTCCGCGGGTCGATCGACAACATCAACTGCAGAAGATTCAGGCCGTCGGCGCAGACAACGCTCTCGGGAAACCGCAGCGCGATGGTCGGCTCCGTCCGCACGGCATACGTAATGGCTGTCCCAGAGAGGAAGGAGGAAGAGTCTTCTGACGGAGTTCCAAGGAGTTTCCAAATCTCAGACAGTATCATGAGTTCGCTGCAGCCACGGAAGAGGTGTTGCTGCAGGAGTAGTTCTGCGAAGACAACTCCGGCCGCCCATATGTCCACTGCCGATGTGTATGACCGCTCACCAAGCAAGCACTCTGGAGCTTGGTAAATGACCGTCGTGCGAATGGAAAGTGGTGTGTATCCTCCAGACTTTGTCTCTGGAACTTTTTCCACCTCATCATGCATTAGCCGTGCGCTACCAAAGTCTGTGAGTCGGATTCGTCCATCCTCCCCAACAAGTAAGTTTCCCAACTTTACATCTCTGTGAATCACACGACACTCTTCATGGAGAAACTGAAGAATTTCAAGAATACCCCGCAAGAGGTACCGGATGACATTCATCGTGGAAAGAACCGGGCATCGAACAAGAGTCTTCGAAGAAGAAGGGATACCGCTGCATACCCTTCTGCCTCTGTGCAAGAACATCATGGATAAATCCAGCGGATACATGTCCATGATGAGGCACAGCTCCTGAAATGGGGCCTCCACAATTCCCCTCAGAGCAACGACTCCAAAATCACCCACGAAGTCAAGTGCTTCGGCCTTTTCAGTGATGTGTGTGAGTAATGTAGCCTCCCGCAAGGCGCTCTCAGAGATGCCTCGAATGCCAAACTCACCGCGCTGAGTGAAAAGTCGTTTCACTGCAAAAAGATTTCCATCTGCATCCTCACCGAGATACACGGCGCCCTGTGCGCCACGCTGCAGGAGGCACTTCTGTCGCAGCCCACATCCCTTCAATGCAAGTTCTGGTGGCACGTTGCCAGCATCCTCATTGCAGACACCGCCCCACTCCCCCTCATAGACAGACCACGTGGGAGAACTCATGGGCACGACCGCCTCTACGAGCTTTATATTGCGGCTTTACTTCTCACAAGAAGTGCTTCCACGGGAAAGGGACAACGATAAAAAAAAAAGGGAAAAAGAAAGGAAAGAGGGAAATATAAACAAATTTATAAATAACTAAATAAAATATTTTGAAATAGCGGAACAATAAAATAAGATTAAATAATACTGAAAAATCCTCTTTCTTCTTCTTTTTCTTGTTGTGTATGTCTAAAATTCTTCTCGGGGAGATGATCAATCACCGCCACCACACACCCTCTCCATTTTCCACCATAAATCAGAAATCATGCAATACCGGAGCAAATCCTACTCATCAGAGCCTTTTTCTGCCTTCATCTTCCTTTTTTTTTGTCTCCTTCTTTTTCAATCTTGTGTGATTCAAAGACACTATCTATCTCTCCCTACACCCCCTTTATCTCTTACACAGAAAGACTTTTTCACTTTCTTTCTCGGCCCTTTACATCTTTTTTTTTTTCCTTCTGAAAAGTGGAGAAAATAAACCAATAATAAAACAAGAACAGAAGGAAACAAAACACACAAAAGCAAAAAAAAAGCTTCTACCTACTCATGCTGGAAGTGCTGATTTGCTCGAAATTCCTGATAAAGTGTGAACATAACATGCAAGGAATCAATAAGGGAGTTGTACGTTGGTATGTCAAGAATACAGCAGAGGGTTCGTACGTACTGGTCTAAGTCCAAGTCAATATGGGGTGGTGGTAACTGGATGTCCGTATTAAGAACCTCTTCAAATTCAGTAGGCCAGACCTGTAGCAAGTACTCTATCTCTGGCATGGGCTTTTGGTAATTGGTTGTGGGCAAAGGTTTCTTATAATGCACCTTCTTTACATCCGCAATCCAGCGATCGATGACCTCTGGTCGATTGGCAGCATCTTCAAATGAGTCTACCACTTCTGCCAAACCTCCACTTGAGTGAATGTTTGTTGCACGGAGTTCTAATAAAACTACTGCAGGATTAGACTGCGAGACAGAGGGCTCATCCAAAACGTAGAGACCCAGCCCATCCGGTCGTCCATCGGGGCGTGTTATCTTGCAGAAAGGATCGAGGTCTCCAATGGATGGAACGTAGTCAGGAATAAATGGACGCAACTTAGCTGGATACTCCGGTATGATTGGTTGGTAATCAAGAATATGTTTGAAGAGTTCCTGCATTTCTTGACTGGCCGTGGCGTTTATTTTGGCATAATCCTGCGGTTTGTACTCGCGGCTTGGTATCGCGATGGGCTTTATCTCACTCTCTGTGTCAATAGCCTCAGGTCGTTGATTCGTGTAACCACGTGAAGAACTCTCAACTTCTTCTGCCTCGTCATCTCCGCTGCTTTCATCTTGCGATGGTGACATTGCACCCATTTCTTTCGAAGGTTGATTCCTCGGTGTGCCGACGGAGCCGCCATGGGGAGGCACAGGAATTGCCTCGTCATGTGGGGCATTCCGCAGGACCACACTCGGCCTATCCGGAACACTCTGTGAGTCATTTCGCGGTGTCGGAATATTCCTCTCGTCATCCTCTACTCTTATCACCTCATCATTGGGATTGTTAATAAGTTTGTGTAGACCCAAGTCCTCCTCCAACCCCGGCGAGGGGCGGTGAGTGTGCGGCTGGTACAACGCCTGGCTCTGCTGCGGGTCTCCCTCGCTCTTTGCACCAACCAGCCCCGCAACCGACCCGTCATCAGGCGGAGTGCGGATCGGCTGTGCATCATCGACGTTGTACCTCTCATCGTTTGGGGCGTTTTCAAGCACGGCGGTATTCGTCGTGACCCCGCCGCCCCTGCCCTGCATACTTTGTGCATTCTGCATTCCGCTCTCTACGCTGCGGTCGTCGTTAGGGTCGGTGGTCGTGTCGAGTTCGTCTTCCTCCTCGGTGCTCTCCTCATCACTGTCGATTACACGTCTCGGTGGCATCGTTTGGGCCTTTTCTTTTTTATTTCCTTTTTTCTTTTGGTGAATTCGGTTATTTGCTTCCTTATGTTCCTTTTTTGTTTCTATTTTTGTTGTGGTTGTCCTCTCCCCCTTCCTTCCCAATATCTGCTCAGAGAATCTCTACTACCGTTTTCATCATATATATGTGTGTGTTTGTATATACACGAATTGAAGGAAAGAAAAACAAAAAAAAACAAGAAGAAGGAAATAAAATTAGAGACAGGAGAATCCCCAGCAAAGATATGAAGTGTAAGAATATAAATGGCGTAATGTTAGCTGGTGAAGAGGGGGAGAAAACAAAAATAATAATAATAACGGAATTGACATCCCGTGTCATCCCACTCCTCTCGCGCACTCCAAAGAGTACATAAAGAAGACAGAAGGCGTCACACATGTGCCCACAGCGCATCGTTTCCCTAATGAGAGGAGAGAGAGATCGTGAGACAAAAAAAAAAGGAAAGAAAGGGATCTCATTTTCTACCTTTCATCTCAAACACAAACATGGCTCTTCTTCGCCAATATTCTGTTTCCTTGCATTGTTTTTTTTTCTGTTATCTGCTACTGTCTTGTTCTTTATTACTCCTATCGCCCTCGTTATCGCCCCCACTGCCTCTTTCCCCTTTTGGGGCATAAAAAGGGTATAAATAAATGTATAGGCATAATATATATATATATATATATATATGTATATATGTATATAATGTACATAATGTACTTTTTTCTCCCTCCTCGATGACTCTCTTTGTTTCCAGTCTACCATCCAACGTCAAAAATAAATACAGTTACACACACCCAACCACACATACATACAACAGGGAAATGAAAAACAAAAACAAAACACGCACGCCCCCCCCCAAAAAAAAAAAATAATAATAATAATAATAATAATCATCATAATCATAATCATAAAAAAGAAACTGAGATGTCTACGGTGCTTAACGCATAACCTTGGGAAGTGAAAATCCTGACACCTTTGTGGTATCCATCATCATCTGTCGTTCCATCTTTCTCTTGATGTAAGACCGGAACGCCTCAGAGCACCTGTAGAATTGCTGATCAAACTCCTGACTGTCCGGGTTCTGCTTTATAAATGCATACAGTTCCTCAATACCCTGGCTGGATGTCACATGATTACGAATACGAGAAAATATAGTTGATAGCGACGCTCCATCCCCAGTCGCAGAGCGAGTTTCCCGCGCCGCAGCAGACGCACCACCACCACCACCACCACCACTGTTGTGTGCAGGCACTGATGCCTGTGGGTCTACATGTGCACTCCGCGACAATAGACTGCGGTCTGACGACTCTGGTGGTGATCCCGCCTTCTGCTGCTGGTGTTGCTGCCCCTGCTGACCGTAACTACTTCCCCTCTGCTGGCCTTGTGGTTGCCTGGGAACCCCCACCGCATTCGTCTGCTCACTCCCGCTGTTTCTGCGCTCTAACTTCTCCCTATTCTCCAAGCAGGCCCGAATAAAGTGCGTCACAAGATTTTGGGTTCCCACTAACCGATTTGCAACGGGCAGCAGTGGTGGTCCGGAGCGTCTTGAGAGATCCTGCAGGATTGTTTTGACGGTTCGGATAGAAAGATCATCCAAGTTGCGAAAGGCACTGGGAGGATGCTGCAACAAATATTCATGGCAACACAAAATAATATTGTCCGGTGAAACCTCTTCAAAATCCAGTCGCATCAAACACTTCACAGTTACTTGAATGTATCTCAAATCACTCTTCTTACCACTCTCTGTATATATTGCTGAGTATCGCGTCATGCGCGACATTAAAGCACTGAATACATCGTTTCCAGGGCAGCCCTCTAGCAGTTTCAGTGTCATATTATTCAAAGCCTTGATGACTTCCTCGTGTAATGAGAAGGTTGCTGACAATAGACAGTCAAATATCATTCCCAATATCCTAAACAAAAGACTACTATGGCACCATTGAGCAAAGCAATGTCTTTCGAATATGGCCTTTAGGCATGTGATAAGACCCAAGGCTAATCTCACATCGAGAGATTTGATATTCTCATACAGACGCTCCACAATAACCTGGATCATCTTGGGTGTTCCACAGTTTTCACCATTTTCAATTCTTTTTAAGAGCTCCGTACATGTGTTGGCTGCCGTAGATGGGGAGGCAGATCGAAGGCCAACCATAATGTCTTGTATAGATAAGGCGTAATCATTGTTCACCTGGGATTGGGAAGAGGCCTGTTTGGCAGTGGCTGACATCGACAAGGGGGATACTATGGATACAGGCATTGGCTTGGCATGCTGAGAGGAGGACTCCCTACTAACAGATGTACGATGTGATGTCAAGGTGGAAGCTTGACCGCCCTGTTGTGATGACATTATATTATCAATACTTTTATGACTAGCACTTACAAAACTCCCGCTTCCAGTCCGCGGTGATCGTGGAGAACGTGGTGTGCCTCCACTAGGCGCATGCGCTGAAGCCAACGATGCAAATGTTGAAGTTCGTCGAAGTTCCTCATTGTTTGCAGTTCGAAGAAAGATTTGTATTTGTCGTTCAATAGGCGCCATGACACTTTGCTGCTCTGCCGGTCGAAGACTCTGCACAGCCCTCAAAACAGCCTCGTCTCCAATCAATGGGAGGAATTTCCCAATTACACGTTCCGCAGCGAAGCGTACATCAAGAATACGACACATACATAAACGAACAACATCTGGAACAAGGGAAATAACTACTTGCTTTGATATGACGGCATCGGGTTCGTTATGGAATCCCCGTTCAATGAGTTCCAACGCCGTTTTATTGCATTCATGTGATTCGGCAGTGAGAGGTTTATGCATACACTGCAGAACGAGGTCTAACCCAAGAACGTCCAACGCCATATAAGCCACATTGACAGCCTCATCACGCAAACTCACTTTTTTATCTCCTAACATTCCCAGTACACCTTGTAGAATACTTTTCAGTTCTGGCCGGCATGCTTCACGACCTGCAGATTCGACGATTAAGGAGAATGTCCGGAGTACATCAATAACAAAGTTTTTATTTACCTCATCAAATCGAGTACGAAGCGCTCGTAGAATCTCCACCACTCCATGAGGTGAAATACGTTTATTGTTTATATAAATCAGCTCGTCTACTTTTTTTACGGCATCTAAACGTTCACGCCAATCCGCTGAATTTGTGATTTGCTTAGCCAAAGCAATCAATTGCTGGGAAACATCCGTCCGTGTAGGGCTTTCCTCATTTTCTACTACATGCTCCGGCTGCATCCGCATCACCTCCGTGCTGCTTTGAACGGATTGTGCCGGTCGCTTGTGTCCACGAGAGGACGAGATATTTGGCATGACTCCTCCACCTCCTCCTCCTTGTTGGGAATATCCCGGTGTGGATAATGGATCGCCTTCTCCCTTGCGTACACGGAAAGGAGAATTCGGAGATGCCGTTGCAGGCACCGCTACACGTTGTTGTTGATGCTGATGCTGTATATTATTGTTTCCTCGATGTGATCTTTTCTCTCTATTGCTACGAGAAGAAATAGATTCCTCATAGGCACTTCGTAATGCTGGATCCACATTACTCATATAATTATCTACAATCTGTCCCAGTTGAATTCGAAGCGACACCAGCAATGTTATCCCAGAGGATCGCACCGCAGGAAACTGTTGTCCAAAGCAGTGAGAGTTCACATAATCCACCACACACTTTACATCAACATGAGAGGCTGGAAATTTCTGTAGTAAATACGTCATGTATTCATTACACTCCTGCAGGAGCCTTGGTGTTTTAACATTCGTCACGTCTCCTATTATGTGTCGTATCACAAAGGGCAACCCCTGAGTCTTTACGAGAGAAGTTATTAAATTTCGAATGGCATTTTTGTTTTTAGGTTCAGTTAATCGACACGTGCAACCGGAAATCAAAGCAAAACTTGCCCCGGGACTCACTGTTGTTGCCCGATTTACAAGTTCCTGAAATACACCAGTCATTGCCTGGAATACTTGAAAAATAGATTCACGCCATCCTGGATCAACGCGTAGGCACACAAGAACATTCTCAAAGTACTGTGTACATTCCTTCTCCGTCCATCCATCTACCATCTCTCGCACCTTCATAACGCCATTGTAGCGAGATCCCCATTCCTTTGATCGCAGCATTTCAAGCACGGAAATATCTCCTCCTAACAATCCCATCATTTTCGTAGTTGACTCATCTTTTGAGGGGAGCGTTGCTTCCAACGTTACGGAATCATCTACTGTAGTGTGTTGTCTACGCATCTCTGGAGATGACTGGCGTGGAATGAGAGAAGAGTGGCGTGGTCTTCTCACCCTCGTGTTTGAATGAAAACCGGGACTTATTGCACCAATAGAAAGGCTTCGCAGCATGGAGGATGAGGAATCCTCACGGCGCTCAATACATCGTGTTTTCTTCGCCGGTGAACATGTCGGTGTACACTGCAATTGAGCTGCAGTATTCATGGCTGTAGTGAGTTTCGTTCGTTGTTTATCATCCAACGACCCAAGGAGAGCTTGAAAATTTGCTTCCCCCATAAGTGTAATTAATTTGGCAGTCAATACATAGCCCGCCTCTCGAATTTCCACCTTTTCATCATTCAAAAGACGACCAAACATACCTTGTGATCTACTCATACGGGTGAAGTTACTACGGTCCACTCTATCTGCCAGGCGTGTCAGCCATTGTATCAGAGCCAGTCGTTGATTGGGAACACGACTTTGTGTTGTAAGTTCAATCTCATCTTGACATTGCTCTAATGTAATGCATTTGTATCGTATGAGAGTATCAAGAGTTGTTGTAATATGTTCTACCACACTTGTTTTCTTATCCTTCATTTTATCAAATAAAGGATTAAGAAAAGAACGTGCATATGGTGCAAATGCAGCTCGCATGGCTCTGGCCAATTCCTGAATGCATTTAAATCCAACTAACATCAGTGGTGCTTGAGGGTCTATAAGAAATTCCCACACCAGACTTGCCAACTCGTGATAATCATCCTTCAGTCGTATCTTTGGCGCGGAAATGAGGGGAAGGAGATTATCTTGCACCATTGCAACACGGTCCTGCCACTTGGCAGTTTTATCCAAAGCTGCACGGTAGAAATTCCGAGGAAGTCGTGGTAACACAGGAGTTTCATCGTGTAATTCATATTCTTCATCTGAGAGGTCATTTGAAGTCCCGTTGTGGCTCACCAAGTGGATGAGTGGCACTGCGGGTTTCACTGGCGTTGAAAGCGACATACCTCGAATTCTCTTCGGCGGTGCCTCTCCCACAGTTATCTCTTCAAACAATGCATCTAGTTCTTGCAGCTGCACATCACGAAGATCTGTCAGGAATCCCTTAATCCCCGCACCGATGAATTTATAGCACTGGCAGCAAAGTGCAACAGCCTCCTTGCGCACCTGCACATTGGCGTCGTTAAACAGGGGCTGCATTGCCTTCAGTATCGCCTTTATCGGCAGGCCGGCCACGCCGTACTCCCCCACAATCTGCCCGCACAACTGCGCCGAGGCCATTCTGTTCTTCGGCGTCCTGTGCCCAAACGCCGGGAGCAGCACGTCGAACACTTCGTTCTGCTTCCCCGCGCCGACGAGGTCGGAGACAAACTTGCAGCTCACGCCCACCGCCCGCGGCCGGCCGGTTATCCCGCGCTCGATGACGGCCCGCAGCGGCTCCCCCGCGAGGACGGTCAGTTCGTCGTCGCTGCAGACATCAGCGATGGCGGCGAGCGCCTCGAAGAGGGCCTCCTGCGCCGCGGCGTTGTTCTCCCCCATGAGGCGCCGCGGCCGCTCGAGCAGGTGCGCCCGCAGCTCCCGCGGATTGTCGCGGATGCGCTCGAAGGCCTCCCGGCGGGCCCGCCAGCTCTTGTGCGAGAGCAGCGCATCGAGGGAGAGGCGGCTGAAGTCCTCGCAGGGCGCCGCCTCGGTGGGGAAAGTCACAGGCACAGAGGAGACATCAACGTTGTTGTGCTGCATTTAGAAGAAAAGCGAAGAAAAAAAAAACTTTTAGCAGGCTATCAATATATAAATATAAATATTATTTCAATTATTTTTTTCTTTTTTCCTCCTTCTTCTTGCTGTTGCTTTATGATTCTATTTATTTCCCTTTTGACCCTTCTGTCTTCGGGGTACGTACTTGCGTGACGGATGAAAAAAGGAAGAATGTAGGAAGAAAATTTCCGAAAAGAAAATCAACAAGAACGGAATCAATAAAAAAAAAAAGAGGGAGAGCAAGAAAGAAAAGAAAGGGGCTGAGAAATTCACAGCCTTTTTTTTTAGAAGCAATAAATGATAAGACTGCCAGACGAAGCATGTCACCAAAGTCTATTTCATGCACTCCTGATCGTGGATATGTGGTGTTTGTGGTGACGACACTTCAAAGGGACGAAAGTGTTTGAGAAGTTTCTGCACATGACTATCCGCGTCAAAGTCATCCATCACCGTATTTTTTGATGGGTCAAAGCACGCCTTGGTTGCACGCTGCGTCTCATACCTACTCCAGAAGTTCCTACACCCACCAGTCTCTTTTTTACTGTCCTCATTGTTTTCCTGGGTGCTCTCTGACTCAACCCTGCTCGATGTGAGATTCGCCTTTTCCTCAACCGCATGCTTCACACGAGACAGTTGCCTTCTTCCGCTATTTGATATTCGCTTCTGAAGAGCCACAAAAAGAAGTAGAATAATAGATAATATGAGCGGTAGATACACGCGCGCTGCCCGCCAAGGAGCAAAGCTAAATATTCCGCCCACTCCTCTGCTGGAAAGCCCCGCCTGCATAATTCCCTCAATGTGCTGCAGAGCCAACAGCGAGGCTGCCACCAGCTCGTCACGTATGCTAGTACGAGTGAAGGAGAGATCCATAACCACCCACTTCTTTTTTCCTATTTTTTCTTACTTTTTTATTCCATGCAACTATCTGTTAGCTCGTTGTTTCTTTCCTGAACCTTTGAGATCCTCGTGGCTCCCTAAGCCGTAAGAAAAACAAGAAAAAAGTAAAGTAAAGAAGTCAACAGGGGTGGTGGTGGTAGTGGTACTAAGGGGAGTGGCAGAGTGCAGACTACATGCAGGCAAAAAAATCAACAGCAAACAAGGAAAATGACTTATTCACGTGAGGATGAGTTTAAACACATAAATTTAGTGTCTGATAGAGACAGAGACGATATCCCTCTTTGTATTGACAACTCTTCATGGCTCTTCCCTCTTCCTCCTCTCTTTCTCTCTCTTGACATATATGTTTATATGTGTTTATATATATATATATATATATATATATATCCCCAGCTACTACCCAACAAGGAGATTAACAGTTGACATGCAAGTCAAATACAATACGGCTGTGACATTTACAATTCTGCCCCCCCCCACACACACACCAAAAAAAAACAAGAAAAATGAGAGTTATCCACAGTTACAAGTAAAAACTACACAAACAAAAGATGTCGCGGTATTCCTTATTCCCCCTCTACCAACTCTACGTTCCTCTCCCATCACATTCCACCCCTTTTTCATCTCCACCACATATACATAGACGTATGTCACATAAATCCCAAGCATATATGATATTAACAAATAGAAATAAAACAAACGAGGAAGAGCCTCCTCTCGTCAGGAGAAAAAAAAAAGCAGCTGTCGTCTACGAATGATCTCTTTCAAATGAATTCTAACAAAGCAAAGAAAAGGAAAATATAAAACAGGAGCAAGAAAAATACTCTCTTTTCATTTTATTTTCTCTGTTTTTCTTTTCTTTTGTACACAATGCATACTGGTATATATACAGTACTGCAAAGCAAACTATAAATACAATTTGCCTGCCTCCACGCCTAAGAAGAAATAGAGGGTGATTCCCACCATCCCCATCACTACTGAGCGTCATAACACAACACGGAAACAACAGAAGAATAAGAAAAATCAGTGGAATGTATTTATCAGCGAAACAAAACAAAAAAAGCTCTACTACCTTTTCAAGGTCGTGAGTGACCGAAGCTTCTTTCGAGTATCCCTTACAGCTTGTTGGGCTGCAATCAATTCTCTCTCCAACGTTATTTTCTTCGCTCTCTCAGAACCGGAGCGAATTCTTGAAGACTCAATCCTCTGCAGTTGTTTCTCTAGATCGTCCCTAACTTGGGATTCCCGCAATAGTTGCTTCTCCAATTCCTTTACCATCGCCTCTTGCGCATACCCAGCATTTTGCATTGGGTAGGTCGGGACTTTTCCATACGACTTTAAGGAATTCTTTTCTACCACATGTGTCATATCATTTCCAGTATTTGGCCTTCTAGTTGTTTTTGCTGCAGCTGCCGTCGCTTCGTCAGGAGTCCAGAGTTCAGGTGGGTCCCGTGGATAATTATTGTTGTTCCGCCTCACTACAGCATTTGAGGTCTTCTGTAGAAAAGGAGTACTCTCGCTCAATCGCATTTCTGCTAATTGCTGTTCATGATTACTATTATGATTGCTATGATTATGTGAAGAAGAAGGCGCGGTAGATTTATGCGGTGATCGCTGAATACCAGGAGACCGCAGCTGACTCACGGGTGATGAGTATCCATCCATCTGCCTCGCCGTTCTGCTTCCGTACGCAGCGCTTAGCTCCAGTGCTCGCCGCTCTAGTGAACTCAGCTCCTCCTCCAAGCCGTGTACTTTATCTTCTAGTAATGCATTCTTCTCCACCTCCCGCTTGTGCGCCATTGCCAGGCAGTCATACTCTAACGTTATTGACCGCACCTGGGACTCAAGCCGCGTGAGTTGCTTCTGCAGTTCGCTGTTCTCCTCCCCGAGGCGGTCCATCTCTTTACGCTGCGCCTCAATGTGCGCCTCGTACGTCCCGCGAAGCGACGCGTTTGCCCGCAGTGCCTCGCTGAGCTGCGTCTGAAAGCGCAGGGCGGTGGAGACGCTGGCGAGATCGGTCTCTTTGAAGTTCTCGACCGCCTTCGGCGAGTTCACCGTGGAGAAGGACTGCACGCTGGCGTAACATACATCGTCCACCGACTGGTCTCGGCGGAAGGGGTTATTGTAAAACTCTTCCATAGTCACAAGACGTAATCAGAGACACACACACACAGAAACAGGGAGAGACACAGCAACTAACTCACAAGAGATTCTATTTCTCTCTTTCTCTCTATATATAAGCACACAGATTCGCAAAACACACACACACACACACACACCTTGAAGGAAAGAGAAAAAAAAAAGAATGAAGAAGATATTCTGTGGAGAAGGAGGACAATATAGAGAGTGGAAAAGAGAGGATAACAATAATATTAATGATATTAATAATGTTACCGCTACTTCCCAAACCATTCTCTATGAAATTCTTATCTCACTGAAACAGAGAGAGGCACATACTCAAAAACAATATCAGGACATTTGACTTAAAAAAAAAAAACAGACAGTAGTTTCTCCCTCCCTCCACCCCACAACTGAGAGAGTACCACCAAAGAGGAGAAATGGGACTAACAGACCTCATTGTACGTTAGAGAAGGAAGGTGGTGGTGGCAGGTTATACCGTGCAATCATCATATCTATGGAATGCCTTATCACATCTAATTGCTCCCTAAACCGAAGAGGAGTCTCCTCTGTGCTTTCCTTCTCAAGGAGCACTCTGGCACTAGGACCACTCAGCCTGCCGTAGCTGCACGCGCAACAGCGCGGGAGTGGGTAACCGACACACGGCGCATAATTCTCCACAGGGTCCGTTTGGCAACCGACAGTTGATGTAGTTTGAGTCCCGCGATCAACAACCATCACCTCCACTCGACGGAGCTCCGCCGGCGGTGACGTAGCACCACGCTGGTGACGGTTGCCTCCCCTGCTGCTGCTGCTGCCACCATCTCTACTACTCCTGCTGCTACCGGTGTTCCTTCTGCTTCCGCTGCCAACTCTATCCGTGCGTACTCCTCCTCCTTTTCCTTTTTGTTGTGAAGGGGACTTTTCACTAGTGCTGGTGGCCTGCGGCAATGGTGAAGTTGTTGGTGCTTTCGCAATGGTGCTGCTCTCCGCCACAACCGCCCTCACCGCGCCGTCGCCCAACAAGTTCCGCATGCGCTCCCGCATCTCCTCCTGCCGCAGGCGCACGTTGCTGCTGTGCGTCAGCTCCCCAGCACGCGGGACTCGCGGCGAATGTACACTAACGGCGGGGGCGTTGTTTGAGTCATCATCCGACGACGACGATGACGACGCAAGCCACTCCTCAAGTCTTTTCATTCTAAACACATACACTCTCTCTTTACCTTTCAGGCAAACTCAACGAAAGGGAGGGGAGAAAGCAAAAATAAATAAATAAATAAATAAATAATAATAATAAGGAATAGATTTAACAAAATACCCACTTGCCTACTCACTCAATTCCAGAGTAGAACCAAACCGAACGCGAAAAGAAGAAAAACGAAAAAGGAAAAAAAAAAGATGAAGCATGAGGTTTTAACTCTAACAGGAATCAATGAATGAGGTGGTAGATATATAACAAGAGTCCCCTTCCCCCACCCCATCCCAAAAAAGAAAAAAAAATAAAAGGCAATATAAATGCAAAGGAGGCACTCAGCAATGCTTCGTGTGGAATGTTGTAGGCCAGTAAACATTTTTATCCAATGTCTCTCTACATCAGAACGCAATTTTTATTACCATCAGATTTCTTTGACTTTGCTTCAGTGGATTGAAAAACTGGCATCGTCTCCCCTGGCTTTGACTCAATGTTGGCAACAACACGATTTATCATATCAAGCTCTCCTTGCGAAATCTCAACGCCCGCAAGATTGGCGGCAATCATCGTGAAGAGAGCGTTAATTCTGTCCCCCGAGCGGGCAGAGATAAGCAGTGGATGCATCTTGTAGAAGTCCGCCGCCTTCTCATGCGCCTCTGTTGATATTTGTCTGTTCGGTAAATCTGTCTTGGTGCCAATCAACACCATGAACGGCCGCGGTGCGCCCTTGTTCTTCTCCAGCACGGCGAGGACGCACTTGTGCCACTCCTCGAGGTGGTTGAACGAGGTGGAGTTCGTCACGTCGTACACAAAACATATGGTCCTCGCCCCATGTATATAGTTTGCAATCATGCTACCGCCAATCTGCTGGCCGCCAATGTCCAGAATCTGCAGCGTGACAGAGCGCGATCCCGGGATCTCGACCTTCTTCGAGTAGAAGTCGAGGCCTATTGTCTGCTTGTAGCTCTGGTCAAAGCCGTCCTCGCAGTACCGCCTAATGAGCGACGTCTTGCCAACCGCACTATCTCCAAGAACGATAACTTTGTATTCGGACTCCACCTCATCCGAGGAAGAGCTTCCACTATCCATTCTATATAAATATATTCACGTGTTCACCTTTTTTTTTCCCCCTCTCTTTTTCTTCGTTACCTCTACCCCTTCTTTGCTTACTGGTTGTCAATTTGTAAATGCACCTATCCCTTTTTTCTACGGAAACAGACTTACATACATACACACAAATACAATCCACATAGAAAGAAGAAAAAGAAATACAAGAGGAAGACACAAGAAACATACACATGCATATATATATATATATATATATATATATCCCTGAGAAGGTCTCTTAAAATCAGCAATAATGGCGGGGAAGGAAATACTGCACATCTATTTACGGACATTTATTTGTATAAATATATGGTGAGAAAAGGAATGAAGAGAGATTCAATATGAGATACATCAAGACACATCAAATGTACATGCAAACACGAACTGGTGTAAAAATATAGTGAAGAATAAACAACTCCGGAGAAAAAAAAGAAAGGAAAAAAAACAAGAGAACGTATTCGTGCCTTCTTACACTACTTTTTCTTGCGCAGTAACGCCAACGCTCCCTTTGCGGCAGGCAACATGTACTGCACCTCTCTCCACGATGTGCCGCTCCCCATGACAGCTGCCACAAGTGCTTCTCGGTGAGTAGAGAAAATACTGTTTACAATGCAAAGACGCCTCATTTTCTTCAGCAATTTGGTCGCAGCAGTGGCAGTAGGACTTTCATGCGCCTGCCAAAGCGAGAGCTCACGCACGGCGTCATCATACACATCCTGTAAAAAGGCACTACGCCAAGAGTGCACCTTCGCATGTATACCTGTAGACTTTGGTGAGGACTGCGAGCGACTCTTTACTTCTCCCACAACCGTCTCAATCTCCTCCAAGTCATTACTTAGGCTTACCACAGACATGGTTAAGGCAAACAAAAACTCGCGAACTGTTCGTAGTTTCTGTATGGCATCCTGTAAATCTTGTAATTCATTTCCCATCTCCTGCTCCTCTTTTGTATTCTCATTGATAACAACATTGCTGTCGTTTGAAAACAAAGAGGCCCGGAAGCCTTGACTATCCCCATCAAGTATGCGTTTAAGGACACGACACTTTTCCTCTGCATTTGCCGCTCGTTCAGCAAGTAATTCGCGGCGTTCAGAAACTTCTTTACGCAAACTCGTTTCACATGCCTCCATACACGTCATCATCTCAACCTCAAGAAGAAGCCGTGCCTTCTTCTCTTCCACCTCTATTGCATTCTTCTTCTCGGCCTCAAGGAGTGCCAAGTCCTCTCGCAGCGCCTCCTGCGCATCCCGGAGTCTTTCTCTCAATGCCGGTATGCCTAACAACTGTCGCCTCCCGAGATCAGAAATATGACTGCCCTTTCGCAGTAACTCCTTCTCCATGAAACGTATTTGCTCCTCCACCGTTGCAGCCGCGTCCACCAACGTCAGCAGTGCCGTCCTCTCTGCGGGTGACCCTGCCGGCATCTCTCTCCTTGCATCGTGTGATAATGATGATGATGATGATGATGCCGCCGCGGTGCGTCTCAGCATTAGAAGCTCCTCGCCGCTCGACGGGGAGGAGAGCAGCTGACTTCCCCGCACACTCCGCGGGGCCGGCAGCACGTGGTCGACCTCCGCCCGCAGCGCCCGCCCCTCCACCCGCAGCCGGTCGCACGCGAGGTGCCTCTCGGCCAGCGCGGCACGGAGAAAATTGCGCTGCGCCTCGAGCTGCCGGCACTCCTCCTCGCAGCGCACGCGGAACAGCGTGCCGGCGTCGCGGAAACAGTCGCAGACCGCCGCCGCGGCTCCCTCCGCGAAGGGGTCGGCGTCGAGCCGCAGTCCACGGGTAACGGCGGCGAGACTGCCGTAGAGCGAGGCGTAGTGGCGGTTCAGGAGGCCCAGGGCGGCGGCGTACCGGGAACGCAGACGATCCCCCTCAAGCAGCAGAGAAACATCTTTGGCGGCGCTGGGCGGGCGGGGGCCTGACACGTGCGTCATGACACGAATGCGTCCTCCCTTTTTTTGTGTGTGTGTCACCCTGAATTAGTGCAGAGGTCAAATATGGAATGAGAATAAAAGACATATACAAAATAAAATAACAATGATAAAAGACCCATTTGCAGATATACTTCTTACTTTGGATTTCTTTTTTCTTTTTTAGAAGACCTGGTAGTAAATTGTCAGTAAATTGTCGTCAACAGACTGCAGCATTCCGCACTGTTTTTGATGCCCAGAAGGCCGCCACCACCACTGCGATGGAAGAGCCAACGGGCCCAAGAATGCCATACAACGCACGCAGAGCTCCCATCAATAACTGCAGCGGCATTTTCACTAGGAGCCAAATGGCCACTAAAAGAAAAAGACCCATGATAAGAACCGTCTTCATACCAATGACAAAGGAGAGTAGAAACAAGCAGAGAAGAGTGGTGACAAGGAAAAGGGCAAGAATCTTCTCAAGAGTTAAGATCTTTTCCTTCAAGTACACAATTTCCTTATCCTTTTGAAGCAGAAGATGCTTGACACGCTCCAATTCATGTTTCAACTCCTTCTCCACGGTGGTTTCCAGATGCATGACACATTCCTTGTCCATCTCTGTATGTATACTTGGTATTACACTGCATATTTGAGAAATGGGCTGGGTAGTTGTCTCCATAGATGAATAGGACACGACGCTATTTTTTCTACTGGTATTAGCAACACTGCTGCTACTACTACCATATTTACTGCTAGGAATTGAATGTGTGGATTTTTTTGCTGTTGCCGTTTTAGATTTCTCTGTTGCATTGTCTTGCAGATTCTCACAGGCCTCCAATGCCTTCATCGCTCCAGGAATAGAGTTCCATGTTCTAACCTCATCCGCGTTATCTGTTACTGGAAGTGCAACAAACACGGTTCCACTAGTACGTTCCTCTACAGATAAAACAACAGTAAGCCATTTCTTCTGTACAGCTTCAACAAGTAATGGGCGCATGACACCCTCTATAGTAGAAGCATGAAATGTACGCAATTTTCTCCCTAGAGCTTTTACCATCCGTGGTGTAACATAAATTTGTCGATTTTTCTCACGTTGATCCAATAAAATGCGACGGAGTTGCAGATGAATAAATTGTTCCTTCTCCTCCTCCGAGTATGGAACAAAAGGAAAAAAATAATCCACACGGTTTACAAAAGGATCATGCATGCTGCTTCGACACACTTCCTTGCATAGCTCTATCCACCCTTCTCGCATAGTTGCCTGTTTCTCCGGGGTGGCCCGCAAGTATTTTCCCTCGTCGCGCAGAACAGCATCGGCACCAATATTGCACGTGAGAACAAAGGTCACTTTTTCTGTTGATATAGACCGTGATGCATCCTTCAACGACCGGAGTGTTCCCTTCTTTTGAAACGCAGAAAGCCACAAGTTTTGAATTGCATCAGCAGCTCCCTTCTCAAATTCATCAAGAACAACAACAGCATCATCATTCCTACGGAGAGCCGAGAGCAAAATGCCCTCCCCAACATGCGCGGCGGGCGGGTCTACAAGCGAATAAATGGAGTCACGCGTGCAGAAGGATGGAAGATGAATGTACACAAGTTTGCCGCTCGCCTCCAACTCACCGGGCTCAACGCCATGAATCACAGACGCAAGACGACGCGCCAGCTCGGACTTTCCGAACCCCGACGGACCAAAGAGAATAATCACTGTTGGTTTCTCCGCGTTGAATACATCAGAACTCATAAAATGTGTCTTCAGCGCCTCCCACACATGATGCTGTCCAATGAAGTACGACGGCACTGCATCCCAACGTTCCTCTGGGCTCATCGTAGACAACGACAGCGCCGACTGTGTCATCGCGTTCGTTTTCGAGGAGAACCACCATCGATCTTTTGTTTTAAGAAGATCATCCACATCCTCCTCTTGCTGCCGCTTCACAAGAAGGGCCTCCAGTCGCTGCACAATTGCCCAGTCTGCAACCTTACATGCCGTGCTTTTCACACGTAGACTTTCACGCGATGCGGAGCTTGCCGCTCCATCCATTGCCTCCTGCAGCTTGCGAAAGGCCTGAATTGCGGTCTCAGCGTAGCGCGGCTCCGGGTGGAGGCATGCAATGACAGCCACAATGAAAGTATGCGCGAGTACCACGACAGGCCTTTTGGAAGCATCCCACGAGATAAAATTGTCAACAGTTCCACTTCCAGGTCGGGCACCACGCTTCCCACTTGAAGATGAAGACGTCTTCGCCTTTCCTCCTCGCTGCACCGCAAACTCCGAAAGGATGATGAGTGCCATGTTAACAACCTCCCGCTCTTCCTCCTCGCTGTTTTGCCTTCCCTGCCGCGGTGTGCTCTGGTGGGGCTCCGCAGTAGCTCCCTGGAGACGGGTGATGCGCTGGGAAAATGCATCCGTGCTGACGCCTCCCTCCAGCCAGCAGCAGGCGTGCACCATGATAACAACAATTGGGTTCAAGAGATACGCCTCGTTGATGCCCGCGCAGAGACGTGACGGCACTTCGGAGGGGTTTGCATTTTCTAGCAGCGAGATGAGGGCCTGCCACTCCAGGAAAGACATTCGAAACGCATTCGATGCGTTCTTGTTTGTGTCTGCGCTTCCGCTCTCTATTTCTGCATCTGTGCTAATGGCGATCTCCAGCAGCTCCGGCCAACAGCCGAGCACGAATAGCTCTTCCTGCTTTGATAATTTGCCACCCATCTTTTGGTTTTGATTTTCAAAAGATTTCAGACGCCTACAAGCAAAAAGAAAAAGAAAAAGAAGGGAAAAAAATTGAAGAAAATTCTTCGTGGATGCATAGGTACATCACAACACTCAGATATGTATTTGTCAGAAATAAAAAAGAAAAACAAATGATGGAGTATTTAATTGATATCCCCAATCACCACATACTGTTTTTTTTTTCTTTTGGTTTATTTTTAATATTGTTCTCCATGACAGTTGCAGAATAAAAAGAAAAGCCATATTTCTTACGCTGCAGTGAAATAAACAAGAACAGCAGCAACAAAAATGCACACAACACAGTGCATAATTTACATAAAAACTTTTCATGGACTGCTTTTTGCAAGCCGCATTTGCTGAAGGGCTTGCTCCAAGTCCTCTGTCGCACATGTGGCGACGCGGTGATTCCTCATGAGTAGGTCAAACCTCTCTAGCTGCGACTCGATGTTCTTCATAATTGCTACAGCACGTCCCTCCAATGCCATCCGCCTAAATCGAAGCTTGGCCATCTCCTCCCACATCTCAGGTGGTACGTCCTTTGGTTTTCGCTGCTCCGTGGGGAGTGAAATACTCGTATCCGTCGGGATAGAGCTCGCAGCACTTTGCTGTTGTCGTTGCTCTTGACGGCCAGCCATCTCTGTGAGTGCAGTGAAGCTGCCGCGGCCCTGCGGCACCACCGAAATTCCCGGAAGGTTCAGCCACGGACTATCAGTAGCGTTGCGCCTAAAGAAGTTTACAAGTGTGTTTGTGACTTTTAAACGCTTCTTCTCGTCCATGACGGCTAATAAAGCCTCCGTGCTATCCTCCTCCGTTGTCACCAGCGGGGCCGACTTCGTGGAGTTCTCACGCTTTGAGCGCTGCTTCTTCACCGGCGGCGACTGGGGCCGCGGGTTTAGCTTTTGGCGGTACTCTGCCATGTGGAGGCCGGCAAGAAGATTCGCGGTTTCGAATACATCCGCGAGCTCCTTGTTGCATCCCTCCATCTGCGCTGCAAGCAGTGACAAGACATTCTGCGTCTGCTGGATTTTCTTGCTATTTGCAGAGGCCCGCTCCGTCCACTTCGCCAAAGTTTTTGATATCTCAATGGCGGCGGGATCCTCCGCGGCGAGAGTCGCTTCTTCTGTTTTCTTCTGTCCTTTCTTTGGTCCCATTCCTAATACTCCCGTGAGGAGCTGGCGACAGAAGTAAAAAGAGAGGGGGTGGGAAAGAGAGAGAGGGAGAGAGAGAGAGAAATGAATGAAGGCATATGTCAATGAACTGTTTGCTGAATCAAGGCGAGAATGTAGGCGTGCATGCCCACGCAGGAAACAAGAGGAGCTAGCTGGCGAGTTCCAAGAAAGAAAAAAAGGAAAGAGAGAAATTTGTGCATACACCTGTCAATCTTCGTTTTCTCACCTTTGCATCAACTGATTCCTTTATTTACTGTTTGGTACAAAATCAACTATTACACTTGGCCCAAGTTACACTTCGTCTTCTTCCCCATTATTCTCATTGGTCCCACCCTCATTACAGAGAAAGGCATTATTTGTGCTGAGTTGATGAGGCTGGTTCTCCGCGTCATTTCCAACATCCCCAATGAGCAGGCGTGCAGGATCCTTAAACAGAACAACCTTCCCGTGATCATTGCGCTGCTTCCCGCTATAGCAGCCTCCCAACACGTAAAGGTACCCGTCTGCATAATGCATTGTCCCTCCGCTGCAACGATATGGAGTGGCGGAAAACGAAATTGTTATTTCCCTCGCAACGGCGGTGGCGGTTGATGATTGCACCGTCAGCCGGAAGAGTCGGAGTGTGGGGTACGACGTGCATGTCTCGCCGAGAGCAAAGACCCACTGCTTCCCAGATGGCGAAACAACACCCACAGCGCACACATTATTCATAGCAGGCAGCGGTGGGTCTACCGTCACTACCTGCCAAACGGAATCGGTGCGTGGAAGAAGAAGAAGAACAGAACTAAGTGGTGCACCATCACTAACACCACGACCACCAAGAATGAGGAGTGATTTGTCGTGTAGCGCCACACAGACATGGAAGGCGCGTGGCTCTGGCAAATAACCCCAAAACCTGACGGTGGGGGGAGTGACGAAGTCTTGCATTTCACTGTCAGGCCAGAAGATAATAAAACAATCCGCGCAGATCCCATTCCTGTCATCCACTCCACCAGCGAGTATCGCCGATGTCGAGTTTCGTGCGATTAATGTATGAAATGTTCGGTGTGGAAACACATTGACGTCATAAGTACACCGCTGCCACTTGGACAAGGAAGGGCCCTTCAAGACGCACCACCAAACCTCAACCGTGACGTCACGAATGGCACATGTTTCGCCGCGACCTCCCACAAGAAGCAAGCACTCCACATTTGGAGTCAGCATGGCCGACTTGGTCTCAACTGCCGATGATGATAATAATTCATTTCCTGAACTCAGCAAGGCCAAGCCTGCACCAAATAAAGGCGGTGGACGCACTTTGGCGTGGGCACTCTCCTCAAATGGCAGAACATCAAGAGGGAAGCACTTGTGTTCCCCCGCAAGATGGAAACAAGTAAGTTGTTTCTCCACATTCTCGCGGTGTACTTCCGGTAAGAATATTCGCGATGCCTCGAAGTACCGACGAGTCGATAACGTACGCGTGCCGCCGTAGCAGTAAACAAAGGAACCACTTCCAGAAACACTTGCGTGGTACTGCAAATGAAGTGATGCATATTCAGAGCCGTAAGAGGAAGCCCCAAGCGTCATCCAGTTCCATGGCGCGGCTCGTCGCAAGTTTCGCATAATAACACCTCTCCAGTCATTAAACTGATCGACATTCGCAAACCTTAGCCAGAAACGTTCCCCAGAACTTGTCGTCAGAAACATTTCTTCTTCCCTACCCTTTTCACCCGATGCATCAGCTGCCATAATAACAAATCTATTCCGCACCTCATTCTCTTTGCTTATTCGGTAAGCCAGCCGGTATTCATCCAGCTCCAAATACCGCTGTCGCCATTCCCCGAGCCACGCCCCCTTTTTAAGAACGATGCCCTCACGCACATCACGACGCTCTCCTCCAGCCACGTCCCGCAGCAGGGCGGTGGTGATGCTGTCGGTCCACTGTCGATACTGCTCATATGTTTCCGCCTGGAGCGTCCAGCAGTCGCCTTCTCGCAGCCAAACACGGAATATATTCGACTGCGGCGGGCCCACCGTGCGCTGCAGAGAAGTGAGATACCCAGACTTCTTTTCCGCGCCGTTTTCCTCCACACTGTACGCCAGGCGCAGTCCGTCCTGAACAAAAAAGCGACGATCCCACGCAAACCGCCATTCTGCCTGCTTCAACAGCCACGAGGCTTTATGTTGGTGCCGCTTTTGTTGTTGTACCTCACCAGTCATGTTATGCTTTTTTCGCTTTGTTTTACCCCAAAACCGTTAGCAAAAAAAACAAAAAGAGAAACAGTGAAAGAGACAGACAGAGTATGTGTGTGCGAGAATAAAAGCAAAACAGCCCAATCACATGTACTAGAAGTGAAATAAACATTCACAACACGAAAAAGCAAAAGGCCAGAAAAACAAAACAGAAAAGAACAGAAAAAAGTTACCCCAACACTTCACTATCTTTCACGACAAAAAAAAAACTCACCACAAAGATAAATATTTACTAAATATTTCAGCGTGGCAGAGAGAGCCAGAATATGATTCCAGCACTCCAAAGAAAAAAGCAAAGGAAAAAAAGATGGAAAGAAGGAGTCACTCATACGTTCATATCGGCTGAATCTCCTGAAGAAGTCATGTGCCTCTGGAGCATCATGTGGATGCATCTCATTGTTTGATGAGGCACTCCTACGTTGCCTACAGTGCCAGATGGCAATTGCACAAACACAACACTCCAGCAGCAAGAACAAGCATCCAATACCAATCAGGGTCACACCAAGAGTACGGAAATACACAGGAATTTTTCAAACTCGCACTTCGAACTGGAGGAATAGATGTATTCATGAAAAAAACAAGGATCCCTAGGAGAAACATCTCTCACGAAAAAAAAAAAATTAATCCCTGTCGCTCTGACGACGCACTGAAATGCTATATTGTGGGTTCCTCTGAGACCTGTTAAAAAGAAGCAAACCGCTCCCGTCCTTCTGGACAATCGTCGCAAATTCGTATTCCCGTTCTTCGCTGACCTCCCTAACAGTCTAGTGCAGTTGCTGAAGGTACCGCGCCAGCTTAAATTCACCGCAGACAGAGTGCAGAAGAGAGTACAAAGGTTCCATGCGAGGCGACACAGTGATTCTTGAAAGCCTCCAGCCCTTTAGTGCGTCGACATCCAAATTTCATTTCCGCCACACTCACTCATAGAGCATTTGTACGATGATAATAATAATAACGATATATCGATCATAAATGAGATGCCTCTCACAAACGGAGTGACAGTGTTGACATTTACGTTCACTTGAGGCTTCGAGGAGAGTAAATTTGGTGCGGGGGAAACGGCCTCCTTAAAAAAAAAAAAAAACAGACGTGGCTCCACTCACACCATCAACGGTGAGTGATTCAGTTCTCAGAGTAACCGGCACGCCATTGATGAGTGTGGTACCTTCACAGCGAACTGCATCACGGAAAGCGCAAAGGATATTCTCTTCAATCGGGGGACTCGGTACCTGCAATGAGAGGGATCGGTCCAGCGATGAGGCGACAAGAAAAAACATGCTGCAATAATCCTGCAGAGGAGCCTAACCCAACCAACGATATTCTCCATTGCTTATGTGAGTGTGCCATTTAAAGAACATACTGCTGCATGAAAAAAAAAAGCAGAGAGAGAGATGGGCGAAGAAAAGGGAAAGAGATAAAATAAAAAGAAACAAAAAGAAATAAAATCCACTCGTACAAATACACACGTCACATTCCCATCAAGTGCATGCACTCAAAGACGCAGACAATGCGCACCACCACCACAACAAAAAAAAAATATTCCGGCTCTGTGAACATGCAGAAGTCCAGAGACATTCTTTTTTTCTTCCCTCAAGAGCATTTTTCTCCTCGACGACGAGCGTTCAAAAGAAAAAAAAATCTCAGCAATTCCAACACCTTTGAACACACAAGCCCTATCTGTATGTATTTGTGAGAGAAAGATGCAGAAAGTCATGGGCACGTCATCTAGGAATTAGATGTCTTAAGCGAAGTTGTACTTCATTTGCTCCACGTTTTAGTTCAATTGCTGATGCCTCCACCGAAGCAACTTCATCTCCCTTGCTTTCCATCCATTTCTGCAACAATGTTGTGTCTTCTGCATCGCTCCAAGGTTTTTTGGTATCGAAGGCATCACGTACCACCTCATGTCCGTTTGTAGAGCCGCAATAAATACAACGCCCCAACAGTGCAGAGTGTGTGGTTCCAAATCCTGTGCATGAGCCATGAAGCGCCGGCACTCCTTCCACACGTGAGAGGTTTGTGTACGGCTTGGGTGACACCAAGCGCAGTGGTGATGTATGTACACACCAGGCCTCATCCCCATTCATCTCCTCAATAATCTGCTTATAGCCATCGTGGCATTTGTCAAAGAGCGATGCCTCCGCTGGAATTTGTTTATCAAGGGCAAGATTCCACACCACACAAGGAGACCCTGCAGCATCTTCTTCAGCAAACGACGCCACACGTTTGGTAATAGGCCCTTGATCATGCACCACCATCACAGTGCGAAAATCCAGCTTCCCCGAACTCTTTTCTCGGAGAATCGCATGCCACTGAGGCAAGAGTTCAACTTCATCTTTTACATTTTCAGCTATGCAGGTACGCAAAAACGTCACTGGACGTTCAGGACGCGTAATCATCATCTCCCACTCGTGAATGCGCCGCAAAAACTCCTGCACAACCTCCTCGGAATTGAGGTCGAAGTGCGTAATGCATGTGTGCTGGCTGCGGAAAAGGAGCCACACGGAAACCGGGTCCGGCGTGAAGGGCCGCTGGTGCAGCGGGGCGGGGAAGAAGCCGCTCGCGAAGCCGCTGCTCGTGAGCTCCAGCAGGCCGTCGAAGCTGCACCGCGCCGCGTCGAACGGCAGCTGCTCCCACGCCGGGCGGACGCCGAGCTTTGAGAGCATCAGGCCGGGGCCGCACCAGCCGCCAAGGGAGACCCACCGCCGCATCTAATTCCTTCGCCCTTCCTTACATACATGTGCATGTGGGTTTCCAAGGAAAATAACGAAAAAAAGAGAAAAGACACAACGTGAGTGTGAGTGTGGGGATTTCTGTTCTCGCTTTATTTTCCATAGGGAGAAAACAAAGCACATGCAGACACACAGAAAAAAAGTGTATGAGCCAAAGAAGGGGCGCAGACCCAAATTAAATTTGTGGGGGGAATCAATGACTAAGAAAAGCTGCATCACAAAGTGTGTGAGAAAGAGAATGAGAGTAGCAAGGAAATACAAGTGTAACAATAAATTCTCTCGCTCTCACGTCCACATAGGAGCATTTCTACACAATTAAATACTGTACAATCCCCACCCATAGTGCCCCAAAGATTGGCAGGTTAAATCTATACACTTACTTTTTCATTAAGTTTTTTTTTTTTTCATTGTTCTCTTTTTCATATAATTTGCATATATATATATATATATATATATATATATATATATATATATATATATATGTATTGGTCACTTTGAAAGAAATGAAAGTAAGATGTCATCAACCGTCTTCGCCAACAGACTACTTGCATCCGTGAGCGACATACGCAAGCTTGGATCCTTTTGAGTCAAGCTTCTCACCACCTGCAGCTCCGGGTACTCCTCCAGAAGCGCAGGAGACAGAAACACCCCATCGCGTACACGCTTCAACTCAAACAAGCGCTCCGCCACAGTCGTGGGCTGTATGTACATCTCCGCCATTAACACACCCGCGGCGAATGCATCCGAGGACGGTGTACAAACATTCCCCTCCAGCTGCTCCGGGCTGGAATAAAGAGGCGAGCCCACCCCGACAGTGTTCACCGAGCTGCGAGCAAAGTAACGCATCGCTTCAATCCGCTCATCGCCAAAGGATTTCGCCAAACCAAAGTCCCCAAGACGAACCTGCACAAGACGCCGCATTAACCACTTCCGCACAAAACGAAGCTCCCTCCATTTCTTGGGGTCTCCGCGGTGGTATTTTATACGTTTCAAATGCAGCGCAAGTAAGCCAGTAGAGTCAATTGACCCCAGCAAATCAAGGGCGGATAAAATATGCACTTCTCCTGCAGGGGGCTGACCAGTCTGCATCAGCTGCATCGCGGGTGGGTCCTCGCCCATATTTGAGTCTTGGGACCCCGTGGTGATTTTCTTCCCCGTTTCTTCACCGTCTCCGGCTTCATCCTCCCCTTCGTCATCGTCGTTGTCCAAATCATCGTCAGTGATATCATCGATGGTTGATGTCTGGCAGCGGTAGTCAAGAAAGACGTTTGTAGGCTTCACATCCCTGTGCAAACAGTTACATCGATGAATATAACGCAGGCCTGAAAATATCTGCAGCACAATGATAATGTTCGTTATTCGATCAATGCTCATACGGGAGCCCAAATAGTGTGCCAGTGTTGTCTGGCAATATTCCAACTGAAGAAACACCACGGCGCCATCCAGCAGATTCTCCGTTAGATCCGAAGAGAATGAATCCGTGTCACTCGCTGACGCGTCATCGTCATCGTCGTGCTCATCATTCAAATGTTTACCTACGACAGAAGAACTTTCAAGACTGCTTCCAAAACTCTCACTCCCAATAAGACAGCCTCCCGCACCATGTCCGTGAGTCGTCTGTGGTGGTGGTGGTGGTGGTATAAGAAGCGTGCGGCTCGCTGCCAGCCCATCAGGCTGCACCAGCCAGTTTGGATAACCCTTGGAATGCCGCGATGTATAGTTCGGGTGGTTCACAGCATTCATACTGCTCACAGTGTTAATCATACTCTTTTTATTCACCCCTCCCTTACTAGTACTTCGTCCCCTTCTTGTTCCCCTGCAAAGGCCAATGCTGGCGAGCTGCTGTATTCGATATGGAGTAACATCTTCTGACCAGCACGCATAGTACCGTACAAGATGTCTGTTGTGTAATAAAGCATGCAGCCGCACCTCCTCAACAGCAGTCTTTGTGCTGGGGTAATCCCGCATCAACATAATCTTTACGGCGTAGTATACACCCGTCAAGTGATGCTGCGTGAGTAGCACAGCGCCAGAGGCACCACGACCCAGGAGTGAGACAACTCTAAAGTTTTTATCAAAAAAAGAAATTTCTCTCTCGGGGGAGCGGCCGAATCCCAAGTCTGTGCTACTAGAAAACGATTCAGACCTTGTGAGAGGCACCACAGCAGCCTCAAAAGCATCTTGTGACTTGGAAGAATCTGTTTCACTGGAGTCTTCGTCTTCCTCATCCACATCCACATTATTATTATTATTATTATTATTATTATTATTATTATTATTATTATTACCATCATCTTCTTCCTCAGATCGATAATCATGAGAAAAGGCTGCAATATCTGAAGAGTCATCCATTTTTCTTTTAAATATGGGCAATTTCAAAAACAGAGATGCCTCCTTAGTTGTCGGTGTAGCATACTCTGTGAAAAACACATGTCTATTCCCATCCAAAGATCCAGAGAGGGGTTGAAGGTATTCACCGCAATTCTTAAAATTCCATAAATAAATCTGCGTTCTTTCCTTCTGACCACAAGAAGTAACCACAGAGATATCCTCACACGCAAACTCTGAACAGCTATTGTTAGCATTATCGTTATTGTTAGAAGTTCTGATATTGTTTGTATCCATCACGACAATTTTTGCGGAAACGACAGGGGCACCCAAGTCCTCCAGTTGTATTTTCTCCATTGACCCCCTTCCATTTGAAATATAAAGATAATATTTATATCCACTCACCGATGCACTCTGTCCAATGTGAAATAAACATGGATCCGCGTGACACCCTGATTTCATCAATGAATCACCACCACCGGGCGCGGTGTTGGACACCACGTCAAGTGCCACAGTTGAGGTCACGGCGTACCATGAATGAAAAACCTCTTCATCCCTTTCCTCCTCTTTCTCTTTTTCTTTTTCTTTTTCTTGATGTCTTCTTTCCTCTGAACACACACTAGATGATGAGGAGAGCTGCCACGGCGGAAATATCACACTTTGGGTGTGATTCATACGTCTTACAATTACATGCATTGATGCCACTCCAGCTGGTAAACTCTCTTCTTCTTCTTCTTCAGAACTGAAGTTTAAGAGAAATTTCCCCGATGAGAAATCTAACTCCACATAAGACACCGCCTCCTGCCGCAGCTCCACCGCCTTGTGTACAGAGCATGAGGATTCATTCCACCGATCAATGACACTACATACAGGCACCCAGACGTGTTTTCTCCTTCGCTCCTCTTTCTCGGACTGCGTGGATGGAAGGAGGAAGCACCACTTCACCGGGGGCTCTGCAGGATTCTGATTGCAAAGAGAGGGAACTACGAAATATGAATCGATGATATAATTTTGCATTTCTTCAAGATTGACCTCCACTCCATTGATGTCACTTAACATCGACCGACATCTCCTACAGGACGAACGAGAGTGAAGGTGATGGCGCATGTGCGTCTCTTTCTTCGCCTCGCTCCTACGCTTCGTACCACAGTGAAAAAGTGAACCTCCGGGCAGTTGTGTATCCCAGAGAAGTTTGCCGTCCTCCGCGGATGCACAACACAACCTACCGTCCCAAAGCAAAAGAAGCAGATACATAGAAGAGGACTCTTGTGCACTGCCCGCCATTACTATCACCTCAACTCCTTAACCCCAGTCACGCACAACGAATATTTATTTATGTATAGTTCCCCCCTTTTTTTTTCGCATACCATTTAGCAGAAGTAGTGAAATAAATAAATATATGCGCGGTTTATGTACATATACATACATACAAGGAGTGGAAAGAAATAATGAAGAAACGTAGAGAAGAAAGAGATGTACAAAATGAAAAAAAGAATACTAAAAAAAAAAGCAAAATGTTTTGTAGAAAGAAAGTAGAGAATTTCTCCTCCTCTCCTTCTCTACAGATGCATGTATTTATGCATATACAGTGAGAGAAAACAACAATAGTAATAACAAGTTAAATATTGAAACAAAAACATCCATGGCATTTACACGTATAGAGAAAAAGGAAAAAAGAAGAAATCAATAACAACAACAACAAGACCATTACAAATTGTTTTGTTTCTTCTTCATGTTAATCTCAAAACGGGCTCGTTTCTTGTCACTAAGCGCCTCGACTTCCTCATCAAAGGTTCGTTCCGTCTCACGCTCCATTAGTTTCGTGTATGGTCTACTAGACAAGGGCCCCGTGGCGCCTTTGTCTGTATGCTTCCAAAGCGCAAATAAGTCATGTCGCCGGTTACGCAGACTCGCGTGTGTGCGCTCGTCCGTCCAGTCACATCCACAAGCAGACCACCGGTCAGATGTATGCACATCAACGGATGTATCCAGAATCTCTTTACCGTTCATGTCTACATGACCACTGTACCATGAGAATAATTGTGATCGAATGGAGCTTGCAACGGCTGCCCTAATCAACAGGGCCGTTGCGATGTCTTGCAGTTCGTTCTCAATCATCATGAATGCACGCTGTGAAATATTCCACTGCAGGCCCTCGAAGTGGCAGTCCCAAAGAACAAGCGGCGTGCCGTCTGCGAGCGGGTAGACGGGTTTGCGGTCACCACGCTCAAGCAGCTGCGTAACGACATCCGGTTCCTCCAGTCCGCGGCCGATGAGAAAGAGAACTTCCATAGTGCAGCGGATCTGGTGGTAAAGAAATGAGTTTGCCTGAATTTCAAGATACGACACCAACTCTGGGAATGTATTGCAGCTGAAAATACCAGCACTTCGCACATGACGCTCATAGTTACTGACATTCTCAACATCTGTCTTACAAAAGTTGCGGAAGTTGTGTACTCCTTTCAGTTGTGCCGTCGCCTTCTCCATCGCTGCCAAATTTAAACCGCGGTGGCAGAAGTAATATCTGTATGTCCGCCCCACACAGGAGAAGCGGGCATCAAAACTATCATCCACATACGCCCAACCAACAATCCGAATTGTTACAGGCAGCGCGCTGTTGATCATTGCGCAGTAGTCAAGTGGGGGTTTCTGCGGCGTGTCGGCCGCCCATGACGACGCCCGCATTGTAAGAGAAAATGCATTGCCGAGCGCACTCACACCCTTGTCGGTTCGCCCGCATCGCGCCAAGTCACTCGGGCCGTCATGCGGAATTAGCCGCACACGTTTAAGCGCCTTCACCACGTAGGCCTCCACCGTGTTGGAAGTCTCCTCCTGCTTCGCAAGCCCATTGTACAAGTGGCCGTGATATGCGATGCGGATGGCGACCTTTCGCGACGGGTAATTAGAAAAGACAAATGGAGAATCGGGGTGCTTCTTCTTTTTCTGCGGCATAGTCGTGGCCGCATCATCGCAGCCGCTACTGTCAGGCCTCTCTTGAGGCACCTCCGGCATCGGCATGTATATAGTCTTTCTTTGTTTTTCTCTCTCTTTTTTTTTTAATATAGCTTCTCTAGAGAGTGGGTGTGAGTGTGCGTGTGCGTGTGCGCAGAAGAGAATTAAGTGGATGAGGTGCTCAATGGACTTTACAGACAAACAAGACGCAAAGAAAAGCAAAGAAACAGAAAAAGTGGGAGGAGGACGAGAAGAGGGGATGCCCTTATATATATATATATATAGAGAGAGAGAGAGAAATCCGATAGAAACTGAACTGGTGAAGAGGATGATAAAAGGATGGATGGAAGGGAGCATGAAGAATAAACACAAGGATAAATAATGGATTCATAACTTCATCGGCATTCGGTTTTTCGTCCTTTTTTTTCCTGGTATCTCCCGAGTACATTGTCTCTCTCTCTCTCAAGGTGAAGTTATGGAGCGGGCCACATATTCTGCAAACTTCTTGTCCTCTGCCCGCACCGTCACATTCGCAGCCGTGGAGCTCACAATAACAACATGACACAACAGTGGTTTCCCTGCGCCAAGCAGTTCAGCAGCCGCAATGATTTCACTGCGAATAATCTCCACCACCCGCAGCGACGCCCGCTCCATCAGTATTTGCTCAACTGACTCTGGTGCTATGCCTGCAGAAGATGTGAGTTGTAGTTTGCATTCCTCCCCTAGAGACAACCAGATTTCCCCAAACTGTTCTGTTGTCATGTGAGCCGGTGGACGGAGAATGTATTTTGCCTCCAGTGGGATTGATGCAGTCACGCACTGATGGCCAGACGAGCCCGCGCCATGATACGTGACATCCGCATGTACACAGCCCCCCGTCGGAAATCCAAAAGGGAGAATTTGGAATTTCATTTCAACCAGTTGATTTGCCTGTAACTTTGTTAACGTTACTGTAGCGCCTCCATGGGATGTGGTGGTCGTAGTCAAGGATGCAGAACACGCGAGAGAGTTCAGTGCACAGTTTGGAGGAGCCTTCATAGAAACAACAGCTCTCTCTATGGCTCTCAACACTGTGATTCGCACTACAATAATAAAAATAATAATATTAACTCCAGTGGCTGCACTATCCCTTGCGTACTCCATATGTACACTGAGTGCAGGACATCCACTATTAGGCGCAAAGCTCTTCTCAATACTTACCGTGGGCTCCGCCGCCTCAACGACAAAACGTTTCGTTGTTGTCTTCTTTCTTATGCCTCCACTAAAAATATCATTCAAAAACTTCTCATTCTTACTTGGCTTCAACACTTCACGTGGAGCATTCGACGGTTCCCTCTGCAGCTGCGGTGATGATGATGCAGGCAATGGTGAATAAAATGGATCCACGTGGTGCAGAACTGTCCCGTCAGGAAAACGCTCCATCAGCACAGTCGACGGATACATGTCATCCGTCGCCGCGGGGGGTTTAGATTCCTCTTCCACCGCTGCCGCGACATTTTCCTCGAGATTTTTTAATCCCCACCGCCTCACAGTCGGCCTGATGAGGAGTTTATGTGGCTCGTCTGTTTTAAACTTGTCTACATCGACCTCGCCTTCATCCGCCACCTTCGCACGCGGCGCCGCCTTGTACGCATCCGTACGGAGTGCCTCCCCCTCCTTCACTCCAAGCCGCACGGTCTTTTTCTCGTACGGCCTCGCGCCTGCCAGCAACGCCTCCTGCACAATGTTGTCTAGAAACCCCATCGATGTATCCACGTCAATTTCCTCGCAGCAGCCATCCAAGGGAAGTACCTTCTTCATGAGCACAGGCATCTGCACGAGATGTGTGAATTCATAGCAGCGCTGCTGTATCCCAACGCTACGACTATCCTTGAATCGTGTAATCAGATCCTCAACGTTGTCTGGCAGGACACCAAAGTGGGCAACTATTTTCATCATGGCCATGACAATCCACTCGCATGTTTCAGGACTCTCTGCACGCTCTAGCATGTCACACAAACGATCTAGTAACATGGTGCGGCTTATTCGCTGTGTTAGGAAACCGTACTCACCCATTACCCACGCGGCAACACGGCAAAATGATTCGGGAAATTTTTTATCTGCTCCCTCTAGAAGATAAAAATATGTTTCTACGCAAAAGGTACGGAAAGCCGCATCTTCCACGCCATCCTCTTCCTCCCCCTCCACAATAAGTTTCAGTATTCCCTGAATGACAGTTTGTGGAACATGCTCCGCCGCACAGAGTAATACTTTATTCATTGTCTCAATGTACCACCTCGCCCCAGGACTATACCGGTCTACGGCATCACAGATACGGGACGTGAGATCTTGTCGAATGTATTTGTCTGTTGTCTGTGAGAGAGACTTCAAAATGCGTGTCACAATCGTGTCTACATTGTCTTCATTACACATGGCAAGAAGAAGCATCATTGTTTTTCTATGAATGATCTCGTCCGCATCCTCCAAACAGGCCATAACAATGTGCTGATGCTCACGGGCATATTTTGGGTTTACACGCACAATCTGTGAAAGAGCCTGGATACCAACATAGCGCAAATTTGCATTATTTCCTGAAAGAAACTTTGCAATTGCCTCTGCTGCAAGTTCTACAAGTGATGGAATAATTGGAATCTGTGTAATGACACGGATGGCCTCGCATGTCACGGCGTAGCCGATGTTCAGCCCATTATCCGCTCGTGTGATAACTTCCATCAGTATCGTCTCACATTTGCATGCAAGCACGGGATCGTCCCCAATGAGCATTGCAAGAATTTTTAATATCACCATCTGGAACCATGGAGCGGGAATGCGGTGGTAGTCGTACTCGCACGGAAGCCTGTGCTCATTAATTTGCTTCAGAATAGACAGGAATGTTGGAATGAGATCACGCTGGGAACTCGGGTCGGCGTGGACGACATCCAAAAACAGCCGCAGCGCCGCACCCATGACGGATGCATCGCGATCACACAGCGCCTGACGAAATAATTTCATATCGCCAATGGCCCCATCAGATTTCCTGTAGAACGCATGCATCACCGCCACCGCCTTCTTCCGCACGAGCGGAACTTCGTGATTCATCAGCCTGACCACATCCGCGTTGATCGCGGTCATCAACTCCGGCCGCACCAACTTCGCAGCCGCCGTTAACGCCGCGGCGACGTCAAGAAAGCTGCTGGACCGCATGTCGCGCTGCAGGTTCGACACGACGAGATACATGAGGTCGTGGGCCGGCCGCACCGTCAGCCACGTGCCGAGGTAACCTGTGCGCTTCGAGAGAAGGTCCGCACTGGAGGAGAGGTTGACGCAGTGAATGTGCGCAAACTCCGCGGAGACGCCCAACATCTCCGCGTAGAATACACGGACGACATATTCTTTTAGCAGCCGCCGGTCCGTGTTGGCGGCGGCGAAGGACTTCTTCAGGTCGGCGAGGTCACGCGCGACGAGGGCGTCCTCCTCCTGCTTTGACTTGGCCTCGCCTACACTGCGGATGTAGTCAAAGAAGCCGCGGGAATGGCCCTGCTGCGTCTGCGCCTTGTATAACTTTGACATTGATTATACACACAGGAGCAACAGCAGCAGGAGCAACTCCGGGACTTCTTTCTTTTTCTTTGGGGGAGGTCTATGAAGATATATATTTTTTCTTTCTTTTATCAGGGCACTGCACACACAGACAGAGGGAGAGAGAGAGAGGAGGAGGAGGAGGAGAAAAAAAAGAAGGATGTCTTCACTCTACCCTCCACCAACGGGGTAGATGATGTATGGAAAACGCAACAGTGCCAATAAATACACGGATGACAAGTCCCAGACAGAAATAATTCTCATCAATGTACAGAATCATCTCTCTCTCTCTCACCCGTAATTTATTCTTCTTTATCTGTTTCTCTCTTCATAACAGAATACCAACACTAAAAGAGATCAAAAAAAAAAAGAGTTCTAGATGGATATATACAGAGAGAATAGAATAGAACAGATAGAGAGGATAAGAATAAGGGAAACATAATTCCCTCCCTTCCCCACCTCCTTCCCCTCTTATCAGTTTATAAAACTACAAATGGCCAACGATCGTTGGGGTCCACAGGCGCAAACCGCCGGGATGCAAGCACGCTGCGCCACAACGCCGCCTTCCGCTCCTCCTCCTCCCCGTTATCATCCTCACTTTCATCGAGGACACGAAACCGTACGATTGTGTCATCTCCTCCTCTCCAGTCTGACTCCCGAGTCTCTCTGAGGGAGATGTCACAATCATCGTCATAACTGGGAAAGAACATGTTGCGGCAACTCTCCTGCCCTTCATTAGCGCTGCAATTACTTTCGGGAGTATTCACTGCGGCTGTGCGATGCCACTTCGACTGAGTCCAGAGAGGAGCACCGGGTCGTTGGAGCGTGTCGTCATAATAACCATAATCATCGCGAACTATTTTTATATTTTCGTCAGCAGATACATTCACTGAAGAAGATGTCATAGCCGTGCTTGGTTGTGCCTGTCCAGCATCAACTGCAAAGTTACATGATGACGGGGAGGGAAACAATGAAGAGAAATATGTCTCTGCCTTTCTCTCTGGAATGCATGCACCTTCGAGTGAATCCATAGCAGATATATCCAAATCGCTGGAGTGTGCACATGTATAGATCATTTCTACAAATGCTCGCTCCTCCATGGAGTGAGAACTGTCACTATTATTATTATTATTATTATTATCATTATCATCGCCGAGTTCCTCCAAGAAATATTCAATGAGGCGCAGTGAGTTCACATCACCGTGAAGCGCGTCTACCACCCAATTCAAAATCATTTCTACCGTCTCCGTCCACGCCTTCTCCCGAGAAATCCCGCAGAGTGTGTCGTCGGAGTGCGGGGATGCAGGGACGTAGTCATTTCTGAAATTGCCCATCACTCATTATTCCTTCACTCTCTCTTCACCACTCAGTGCTACAAAAACCTCCACCAAATGATGATAGATAGAAAGAGAAAGAAGAGCAACAACAACAACACCAAAAAAAAAAAAATACAGCAAAGACAAAGAGAAAACATGCGTACATACATACATAGACGAACAGTTCAACACGAGAGGCGAGAGACTGAAAGAAATACATGAAAAAGAGAGAGAGAGAGAGAGAGTAGTGCGGCGTACAAGAGCCACAACAATGAAAAATAAAATGAAAATAAACCGTGTGGAAATAACGAGAATAACAAAAAAAATGCAAACAGAGAATAATAATAATAATAATAATAGTAATAATAGTAATACTAATAACAAAAGCATTAACTATAAGACGTGATGAATGCGTAGCGTCGCCCCAATGGCAGTGTCTACTTTTCTCCCTTCCCATCATTCCCACAAGATGCATCTTTGCTGGGAGCGGCGTTCTCTCTCTCCGCCCGAATTAAATCCGCCGTGTGCTGTATCACTTTTGATATCTCCTCCACCGACGCCATCCCACCGATGCCCACATCCCCGCACGCCAACCGCTTCTTCACCGGCCCGGCAATCTGAAACATCGCCTCGCCCAATGTATTCGGCAACGTCGTCACCTCCGCGTTCAACTGCAGTTCTGTTTGCTTCTCCGCGTACCACTCCTGCAGCGTCGCGAGCTGCCGCGCCGTCACCGGGTGCGTCCACATCGCCGTGTTCATCGCTGGGCACAGAATCACCGGCTTCCGCCGCACCTCCCACGCCCGCATGACGCACGTGACGAGATTGTCGCAGAGCCCGGATGACAATTTCGCAAGACTGTTCGCGTCGAGTGGAACAATGACGACGAGGTCCGCCCAGCGCCGCAGCTCGATGTGCATCACCGCGTCGCTCATTCCCTGCCACTCCTTCCACTCGTCGTCGTCGGTGAGGATGTGGTTCAGCGGGAAGTCGTGGGCGGCCTTCTGCGCGCGGTTCAAGAAGTGAAAGGCGGACTTCGTCGCGGCGATGCGGATGTGGTACGGCCCGCCGAAGAGCTGGTCGAGCAGCAGACCAACCTTCACCGCGGCAATGCTGCCAGTAACAAGCAGCAGGACATTTACAGGGGCCTTCACTACAGACATGTGGCACAATAACACTAGCTGCAGCTAGTGTTATACAGAATATGGGTAATTATTCCTAATAATATTTATTATGTATGTGTATTGTATACGTGGATCTGTTGTAGCTCGCTGTGATGTCTCTCTTCTTATTTTTTGCTTATTAAATAGTGGTTTTCCCCATCCAACAGCACTCTCGTATTTTCACATGTGCATTGTAGGGCAACGTAGTAGGGGTTGCGTAAACAAATATATACATATATACATGCAAAGAAGAAGAAAAGGAAGGAATGAAGGAATGAAATAACAAGAATAAGAGTGAAAAAGACGTTCAAATATTAAGCGCCACAGCAAAAAAAAAAAAAGATACATGAATACATACAGAGAGAAAGAGAGGGCAGTATATAAAGCAAAATAAGCAAAGAAAGAAAGTAGGAGGTGGAGGTGGAGGAATAATTCAGAATTTCTCTTCTCTGCTTCCCCTCCTCAGCACTTGAATGAGCTCCCCAATGTCATCATAGTCAGCACACAGTTGCTCCATCTCTGATGGGCTGAAGTAAACATTCGCCTCACTCGCCTCCTGCAATACATTCTTCAAGGACTCCAGATGCTCCTCCGTGGCAACCTCGTCTCCATAGTAATGTCTCACCATCTGCGCCGCGTACTCTTTTGTGAAGTTTCCCATATGTAACCTCATTGTGATGAACCCCGGGCGAATGAGAGCACTGTCGAGACGCTCAATGTGGTTTGTCGTCATTATAATTATCCGCTTCGGAGAGTCGAGAATCCCTCCAAAGGCATCCAACAAACCCTTCGTATTAAGTGCATCCATTAACGACAAAGGGGATGATTTCATGCCTTCTGACGTCTTCATTGCTGAGTTCTTCATTTTATTTTTAAGCATCACGTCTCCCGTCGCGTCGGCGTCCTCTAACAAGTAGATAACCTTCTCCGGACGAAGAGACACTCTGCAGCAATCGTCTTCATTAGAAACTTCAAACAACTGATCGTGCATGCATGCGATGAGCTCATGATTTGTATGCACCTGGCCAAGTGGAACAGAGAAAATATGTCGTCCTGTATACTGTGCAATCGCCTTCACCAAACTTGTTTTCCCCGTCCCCGGTGGACCATGCAGCAGCAATGTTAGTTTGTGCGGAAACCCGGGCACAGCAAACTTCCCCGTCTTGTTCTCAAACTGATCAATGAGCGCCATTAGCTTCTCCTTCTCCGGAAAGAAGAGTGAGTTGAATGACTTCAGGTCAAACAGCGGGTAGCGGGCGACCTTCATCAACGAATCCGAGTCGTCGGTGAAGTCAACTTTGCGGATCGGCTGAAATAAATAACGCTGCTGCACCACCGCCCGCCCCGCTCTGTCTACATGCCACCGAAACGCCTCCTTCACAAACGCGAGCACCTCGTCGCCCTCACTCCCGCCGCCGCGGGCTTTACTCGTCAGCAGAATCTCCCGCATCCTCGCCTTTGCTTGCTCTCCAAAAATCCTCTTCTTGTATCCTTTATGCGCCACGCTCTCTGACGAGCTGTCGGGCTCCTCGTCATCCAACTCACGTATGCGCAGAACGATGTTGTTTCCGAGCTCAACGCTCTCCTTCACCGGGCGGCAGAGAAGCTTGAAGTCCTGCCGCAGCACCTGCGCCATTGTCTTCTTCCCCACCGTGTCGCTGGGTGCAACCATGCTGTAGATGTATTCGCCGTTCGCGTAGAAGGGCTTCAGCTGCTCACTGACATACCGCTCAATCGCATCCTGTAAAACAGATCCCTCCGTTAAATCCACCGCGCGCTGATATCGGTCGGACAGGCCGTGTTGAATTTTCACCTGCACCTCGCCCCCAATGAACCACTGCAAGAATCCTCTAACAAACCCAGGCCAACTGACGGAGAAGAAATTAGCAACCCAATTGGACACGAGAGGAATGATAATGGCGATGATCATGTCAATCAGACTGTTGCCTGTTCGCCAGGCATACATGAAATTGAGATTAAGTAACGACGTGTAGGCGTCCATCTTTTCCACGTCACCCCGAGTTGTTGTTTTTTCCCCTCTTTGTCTTTGTTAAGACTTTACTCCTTGTTTCCTTTTTGATAACAAACTCCCTCTGCCTCTGTTCTCGTTGATGATACTCTCGTGTATATGAATCTAAATAAGGATATTTTGACCGTGTTTCTTTTTCTCCCTAGGGAAAGGTATCACATACAAATCAACGCCTCTCCTCAGCAATACGATGGAGAAGAGAGGACTATAATAACAAGAGTAGGAAGAAAAAAAAAAATATGCTCACAGAGAAAGATAGAGATGACTGCCCAAGCAAACAGGCAAACAAACGAACGTCAAAGGCAGAAACTATTTCCAAGACATTTTTTATATATAAACTATAGGTGTGTGTGCATGTGTGTATGTGTATGCACGGAGAGTGTGCATGCAGAGAGACCACGCACAACTCGGTCAGTCACTGTATTCCTCAATCTCTTCTCCGTCGGGTAGCAACGGCAGCGGGGCATTGGTATCAGCAGCGGCATCATCCAAGAAATCATCCTTGCTGTTACCGCCGCCCTCATCGCTCCGCTTCACGAGTGTAAAGTATTCCTCCCGGACAGCCGGCTTCTCCTTCAGGCCACAACAAAGCACATTATACCGCAATAGTGAACATGACCGTTTCTGCACCGGAAAGGACTCCGTTGCTGCACCAAAAGAAAACAACGTCTTCTTTGGCCCGGTCGGTTGTGCAGGCATCTTCATTAGTCGCTTCTTGCATGGCGCTACTTTGCTCGACAGCTCCACGGTGCCATCATTATCATACGAACGAGAAGCACATGCAGAGAGAGACTGGGCAAGAACAATGTGTCTTGCATACGGTGCGTACTCAAGCAGCACCGCATCCAGCGAGGAGCATCTGTTAACAAGCGCTGGAAGAGTCTCCCGCACAATGTCAACATCTGTGCCGCACCATGACCTTCCGCCTGTCAACGGGCGTATTTGCAAACGTCGCAAGAACTCCTGGCTCCACTCCAATTCTGTGGAGAAGAGCTCATACCCTCCCTGCCCCCTTTTCTGTTGCATGACATCACTATCGTCGTCGTTCCTCGTACGCTTTTTACCACTCTCCACATCTCGTATGCGTGGGTAGGCCATTGGCTGGTATGGAGGAGGATGTTGTGCCATAAATGTTCGCGGAATGAAGACATCCTTATGACACACCTCGTATACCTTACCAAACAACAACAAGGACATGACATCCAATCTCATAATTCCCATTCCGGCATTATCATCTCCTGAGGTAAGCCGTACAGTATGCACACCGGCATCAGTTTGCCTACATTTTCCAAATGATTCTGCAGCACGCAAGGCATCCGCAGTGCTTGCTGCAAAAGAACATACAGCGTAGTCTTCAATTTGATCTGAACAAAAGTAAAACGGCATGTTATTTGTTAGATAGCTAAGTAACTTGTCCGGCTCTGTATTTAACCCTTTGATCACAGAGGAGACCGTGTATTTCTGAGTCAGAATACGGGCAGCGGCATGCGCCACATCGAGATACTCATCCCGGTAAAGCGTCGCAAACTCAATTCCTTCGTCACAGTTCTTCCCAACAGTCAGCGATGATTGCAGAGTGGAAGTTATTTCGTGAGCGTTATCATTGTCATCAAGAAGGTCCATCACATTCTTTGGTGTCTTTGATCTTGACTGTGGTCGTCTTTTCCCTTGCGTCCTGGCGGAGGAAATTGACATTTCTGCCCGTTCATTTGGGCCACCATCGGCAAGAAGACAATGCCACTGAACCTGAAGCAATGCCTGACATATATCCCCATGACTGTGCTCGCACACAAACTCCACCTCTTTATCAGAAATGTGACATTTAACACCAATTTTTTTTCTTTTCCGCTCCATGCGTAAGACATCTTTGATGCGTACAGACATGTTGCGTGTTGTAAGTGGAGTGCAATGGAAGGAGTGAATACACGGATGAGTTAAAACACGTGAAGGAAGTAGTTTCCCGAGTGCTACCTTGTCACTATGTGTATCGTGCGTCGTAAGAATTAAAACTACAAGATGCCGTTGAAGAAAAGATGCGTTTCCATCGCCCGCAGAGGATGCGTCTAAAAATGATGTGCGCCTCCAGTTATCATAGTGGTCAAGAAAACGCAGTGTACGTGCGTGAAGGGGCGACATCGGCGACTCACCATAGAACTTCACCACTCGAGCTATTAATAGCGAATGCTGTTGACCCTGTGCTGCAGCGGCCTGCCACGCTCTCCTCTTCCCATCGTTGGATGCCTCCGCCCCAGCCAGCGACGTCAGAGGAAGTGATCTGCCGCTTTCATCCCCCGTCATCTCCTGCTCGGTGAATGTATCCATGAGGAAGCTATAGTACTGCTGCGGCGTTGTCTCGCAGGAATGCATCACGTCAACCCGCAGCGGCAGGCCGGCGGCATCGCGCTGCTCCTGCAGCATCGCCCGCACAGAAGAAAGTTTGCCGCACCCCGTGGGGCCGTAGAGAAGCACGACGCTCGGCGGGCGCATTCCACCACGCATGTCGGACACAAGGCGAAAAAAGGCAGTTTTTTTCTGGCTGCTCCAAGCCACGGACGCGGTGTCATCGGGGGCATACGCTTCGTGCAGCATTCCTATGTATATAGCGAGAGAAAGAGAAAAGAGAAAAAGTGAATGAGATATCAAGAGGCAGCATGCCAGCAAAAAAAGGGGAAAAAACGTAGTGAATGTACTCGGGCAAGAGAGAGAGAGAGAGAAAGAGAGACAGAAGTCAAATAAAGAAAGGAAAGAATTTAATTTATCCTCCGTGATTTCATTCAGCAACAGTACACTGAAAAGGATCTTTTGTTTCAAAATGCGTCCACAGAATCTTGTCATCACCATCATCAGCAGTGACCTCAGATATGCCCAACGTTTCACGCCGTCGCCTCCTCTTTTGCATGTAGCGTTCCATCCCCGATTGCACAGGTTCAACACTTACGGGAAATGAGAGACGCCACGCATGAAGCATCATCCGCTCCCACGCATCCTCTGCACTCTTCCCATTTTCATCCGTGGAACTTGTCATCACCGCCGCCTTCTGTGCATCTGGACCAGCACGCGGAATCGCATTTCCCGCGTACGTGACATCGCCAAGAATGGGAAAACCAAGTGCATGACAATGTACACGCAGTTGGTGCCGGCGACCTGTTCGTGGAAACAAAATTACTTTCGTCACCGGCACACAGCAGCCCGATGTGGGGTGCCTCATGTACCCGCGCCGCAGCACGTGCAGATATGTCAGGCTCTCCCGTGCATCCCTTCCGTCTACTGTCATACGAAAACCCTCAGGATCAGTCGAATCATGTCCCACGGGAAGATCCACTTTAAGCAGAGTTTTGCCGCCGCAGTCATGAAGACTCTCCACTTGTTGAGAGTTTTGTTTGTTTGCCGCCACCACGCAGCTGCGGATAAAATCCACGTTAGGTAGCCCATCCATAGAAACAAGATGTACTCGACTGGCGTACGGACATTCAGCGAGACTGTTCAAACTACACACATTATTCGACATTTCGTCGATTCCATCCAGTGGCGGCATCTTTCCACGCAGAACCGCCAAGTACGCTTTATGCGTTGTGCGCATCTCAAAGCAGTGCGCCAGTCGCGCCGCCATTTCCTTCGAGAAGGCAACACACAACACACCGCTCGTGGCGTAATCTAACTGGTGAACAAACCTCACCGTTTTCTTCTTCCCAGGAGTCTTCACTCTGTCTCCGCCATTCTGCACACATCGTTTACTCGCCTCAGTGCTATCGCACATACCATTACTAGCGAAAGTCTTCAAATAATTCACTCGTGCAAAGTCAGCCAATGCCCACTTCTCCACTGTCACAGAATGACCCTCACCATCCATGGGGACATCGTGGGGTTTATTAACTACAACAAGCTCCTCGTTTCTGTAAATCACTTCAAAACTATCATACAATGACATGGGAAAAACCTCACCAAAGCTGCCACTCTGTCAACTACTTTTGTTGCAGTTTCGTCACAAAGAACCAACAGTAAAAAAAAGGAAGAGAAGGACCAACCACTGAATGAATAAAGTGATTTAAACTCCATATTGTATCAAAACCATAACACACACACACAAAAAAAAAAAACTATAGGCAAAACCAAACCAAAGAAAAAAAAAAGAGCAACAGCGATTTCGACTTGGTCTGGAGCCCTCTCCAGACCAGATGTGCAGAAGGTTATTAACAGTTTGCTTACGAAGTGGCATATTCAGGATCCAATTGTTCTTTGAGAGCGTCGGATCCCACCGTGAGGAGGGATTTTTAGGGGGTGGCTATAATGAAGAAGAAAAAGAAATCAAAAATTTAGCCCAACCATATCCTACGCAGTGTCAAAGGGAAAAAAATAAAGAATAAAGATCAACAAGAAAAAAACGCTATACTGTTCGCATAATAACGGTAGGGTTCAGGAACTACAAGGAAGAAGAAAAAAAAGTTAACCCCATCAACAAAAAAGGAAAAAGAAAAACAAAAAACAAATCCACAAGAAAAAACAAGGCAGCTCTACAAAGGGCACAAGAGGACCAGCAGTCCACACGACACAAGAAAAAAGTGCAAAAGATCAACTTGTGCACTCCACGTCCTTTCACCCACATTCCTTACACTGCCCATCAGGGTATGCGGGAGAAAACAACTCAATGCTGTGCAGAGGCTGGTGGATGTCACCGAAGAAGTGAAGAAGATTCGCAATCGCGAAGCTCAGAATGTAGGGAGGAAGCCTTTTCTTCTGCAGCGTCTTTAGAAGACTCTCAATGACTGTCACCACGTTGTCGTCGGTCACCGGATCCTTCTTGATCTCAACATTCTGCGGGTTGTATGGCACGTTAATAAAATGCCACGGTTGCATGACCTTCAGCCCATACGCTACGATATCATCCGCCCAGCATGCGCTCTGCACAAAGTCGTGCAACTTCGGGAACGGGCCACTGCTCTCCAGATGGGCTGTCGCCTTCTCCACAATCTTGGCCACGTTTGGCTTCAAGTGGCGCCTGGCAATTTCAGCCACGGCCATATGCCCGGTGCACCACCACGCCTGTGCAGGCACCGAGAGCAGCAAGACGCTGATTAGGGCCGCGAAGAGCAGCGACGACACTGATGCTTTGGTCGACATGGTGTCCAAAAAGTGCTTTCCTTCTTGTTTATTCGAAGTATTGCCTTTTCCATGTTATCCCATTACAATGATAAAAAGAGGGAGATGTGGAAGAATGCAAAGAAATGGAAAAAAAACAATACAAAAGACATCTGCGTGGCGCAAACTGGCCCACAGTGGCACAAAAATACAAGGAAACGTGGTCGAACGGAGGGATGAAAGAGAGTATGCACTATCCCTCTTGAGGACAAAAAGACGTTGTCGAGTGTAATCTCGTGTGTGGCTATTTTCTTACTCTCTTCTGGGCCTCTTTCTCCCTACCACCTCCGCAAGTACCGTTGCGGTCTCGCTTCGCCCTCGAATTCCCCCTTCATCCTGGGCTGCGGACGCCCCTTCTGCGCTCTCGCCTTCACGCGGCGGAGACCGAGAGCTCATCAGGCGCCGCTTCGTCGGTTGTTGTGGCTCCTCCGCCAACAGCGGCGGCGGCGGCTGCCACGGCTGGGGCGCCTGGCCGCTTGGTTTGGCCCGCCGCCGCATCTCCTCGAGCGAGCAGCCGTTGGCGGGGCTCACGGTGCCGCTGCTCTGGCTCAGGAGCCGCGCCTTCCCGGGGCTCTCGTCCTTCCGCCGGTTGCTCGACGGCACGGCAACCCCCAAATGGCGGGCGTTGCTCTCGCACCATGCGCCAAATGCAGCCCGGACGGCGTCGAGGACCTCGTCACGGCGCACCATGACAATCACGTGCCGCTCGCCGTACTCACTCGGGGAGAAGAGCGGACTAATGCGCGTGCACGGAAGCTTGAAGGCACCACGCTCCACGTCCTTTGGGTTGTAAAACGTGACGTGGTTGATGGGGTCGTCCGGAATGCCATTCCCGTCGGTGCTGCCAAACGTGATGAGCGTGAACGAAACAATCAGCGCCTCCTCGATCTCAGCCCTCCGCCGCGGATCATCCATTACCCCAACGCAGCGGCTTATTATTTCATCGCGAATGTTCTCCTCGGTGAGGCTTGTCCGGTACCGCGCGAACATTGCCATGCCGGCGACGGTGTACAGCTCGCGCTCATTGATGCGCCGGATGATGGACTGCGCCTTCTCCAGCAATGGACTGTCGGAGGCAGCAATGGCATTGAGCACCCAATCCCCAAGCTGGCAGAAGCCCTCGTCGTCATCCACACACTCCGCAATAGTGATGAGTCGGCCATCCTTCCCACGCACCTTGAAGAACGGCGCAGCCTCGCAGAGAGCGTCAGAAACCATGCAGTCGGTGACCTTGGCGATACGGTGCTGGTACGCATGTTTGTGCAGCTTGGCACGAACATTTAAAATATCGCCAAGACTCATAGCCATCTTCTCCTCAAAGCAGATCTGGGACTCACCCTCAAAATAAAAGACCTTACAGGCGCTCAGCAAACGTGGAATATGGACATCAAGAGCGGCCCGACCATAGCAGACAAGTGAATCTCGAAGGAAGTAGTCAAGCTTATCCACGTCAATACCGTTGCGCTTGTTTGCAACAATGTCTACAAGGAATCGCTTGCACGCAGGCCGGCCTATGTCGTTGGGCCACTCGGTCCCTGGCGCAATCCCCGATATGCAAAGCTCTATAAACCGCCCATCTTCCTCCCTCAGACCATAGTCTTGGAGGTTCAGCCGGGAGAGAATACGCCGCAGAAGGCGGACAGACATCTCCTCGTGATGCCACGGGTGCCGCAGCCCCTTCGCCCCACGAACGCGATTCACAACGTCCTCAAACAAATGGCTGAATGGACCATGGCCAATATCATGGCACAGCCCTGCAATGGTCACACAAAGAATATCCTCCTGCGTGACAAGGAGTTCAGGCTGAATGGTCGCAATGTGACGGCCATCTCTGATGCCAAGTGAGCCACACCTATACAGTGCTCAAAGCGTGTGTGGGTCGCACTTGGGTAGAGAAACTGGACCGTACCAAGCTGCTTTAGTGAGCGAAGGCGCTGAAACTCAGCAGTATCAACTATACTCGCAGCAAGTGGTGGAAGAAAGATGTACTCATGAACACGATCCTGAAAATGCTTCCCTACATTAACGCGAAAAGGAGGCAGTGGCCGTGAGCAAAGATGCAAGCCATCGAAGTGTCCATCATCTAGCCGTTTGCTGCGATCGTTAAAGTCGGAGCCCACCATGCCAAGATCACGCACCCCGTGTTCATTGCAGGTGGCCACACACTCATCAAATGCAGAGGCCGGTCCCGCATTCTGCATCCTAACATTCTCAGGAGAGCCATCTGGAGTACGTGGGGGATGGATAAGACACTGCTCATCCACCGCAAGAGATCTACCAACCACACCCCATGAAGCCCCCGAAGAAGAAGCGGAAAAGGGGCGAGGCAACACGCCGCCGCCCTGCATTCCTCCGTTAGCTATCCCTCGATCCGGCCACTGCAGGGCCCCGGTAGCAGTAAGCGAATACGAGGCGCCAGCCTCAAGACGCACACTACCGTCGGATTCAGGAAAAACATCGGACCGCGCGCCAAAGCATTCATGAAGACCCAAAAGGCCCTGCGGAAACAAAACCCGCACCTGCTCCAGTGTCATGTTGCATGGCACCCGCTTGCCATCGATGAACGAAAATGCGCACATGGCTACGAGAAAGAGACTAACAAAGACGCGACAGTGGGAGAGACAGCGTTAGCACAGATAATCACACACACACACGCATACATATACACACAGAAAGACTAAGAAAAAAGAAGGGCAGCACCACACCAGAGAAGCACACACACACACACACACACACAACAACAGACTGAGCCAGAAAATCATGCCCCTAACCCTAACACCCAACAACACTCGCATACCACACAACAGAGAGAAAATAAAAAAAAGGAATCCGTGATCCCCATTTGAACTGATTGTTTCCACTCCCTGGCTCCTCCTTCAAGCGAGGTGTTAAGAGCACAGGTGAATAAGAATGCAAGAAAGAGTAAACCGAGGCAGGGGGTTGACTACCAGAACATGGGGTTTCCCTAACACATACCACATTAAAAAAAAAAAAAGAAACTACCATCTGAAAAGCCACTTGTTACTGTTTACATTACTGTTACTTTCATTCCATCATCATTACACACATCATCTGCCCTTACGTGAGGAAAAGCTGGAAATGGTTAACCGCCAACCTTCGCCCACATTCCTTTCACTGCAATCATCACAGTTGTAACGCATGCCGCAAGAATAAGCCCAAGTGTAGAGGTAGGAAGAAAAGTCGCGTCATCCCTATCACCCAGTATCTGGTTGAGTGCTGTGGCCAGCCGGTAGCCAGCAAGCGCCACGCGGGGCTCGGCGGCCAGCTTGCACTTCTGGAGGTACTCGTCGGTGAGCGGCTTGCCGTTCTCGACTCCAGGGTAAACAACGTCCAGACCAACGTTGTAACTCTCCTCAGCCATCGCAGACACATTTGTTTCACTCTTCTGCGACTCCTCGAACTTGTACGTGTCCTCCAAGTAGTCCACCAGCTCAATCAACTTCGCGTAGTTCGCCTTACTCAAGGGGCGTGGTGTTTCGGGTTTCTCGCCCTGGCAGATGGAATCCCACACCGCGTGCAGCGTCATCTTCTTACCATTAACGTACACCTTCACTGTGTTGCCGCCCAGGTCCCCATCAGGGTATGCGGGAGAAAACAACTCAATGCTGTGCAGAGGCTGGTGGATGTCACCGAAGAAGTGAAGAAGATTCGCAATCGCGAAGCTCAGAATGTAGGGAGGAAGCCTTTTCTTCTGCAGCGTCTTTAGAAGACTCTCAATGACTGTCACCACGTTGTCGTCGGTCACCGGATCCTTCTTGATCTCAACATTCTGCGGGTTGTATGGCACGTTAATAAAATGCCACGGTTGCATGACCTTCAGCCCATACGCTACGATATCATCCGCCCAGCATGCGCTCTGCACAAAGTCGTGCAACTTCGGGAACGGGCCACTGCTCTCCAGATGGGCTGTCGCCTTCTCCACAATCTTGGCCACGTTTGGCTTCAAGTGGCGCCTGGCAATTTCAGCCACGGCCATATGCCCGGTGCACCACCACGCCTGTGCAGGCACCGAGAGCAGCAAGACGCTGATTAGGGCCGCGAAGAGCAGCGACGACACTGATGCTTTGGTCGACATGGTGTCCAAAAAGTGCTTTCCTTCTTGTTTATTCGAAGTATTGCCTTTTCCATGTTATCCCATTACAATGATAAAAAGAGGGAGATGTGGAAGAATGCAAAGAAATGGAAAAAACAATACAAAAGACATCTGCGTGGCGCAAACTGGCCCACAGTGGCACAAAAATACAAGGAAACGTGGTCGAACGGAGGGATGAAAGAGAGTATGCACTATCCCTCTTGAGGACAAAAAGACGTTGTTCGAGTGTAATCTCGTGTGTGGCTATTTTCTTACTCTCTTCTGGGCCTCTTTCTCCCTACCACCTCCGCAAGTACCGTTGCGGTCTCGCTTCGCCCTCGAATTCCCCCTTCATCCTGGGCTGCGGACGCCCCTTCTGCGCTCTCGCCTTCACGCGGCGGAGACCGAGAGCTCATCAGGCGCCGCTTCGTCGGTTGTTGTGGCTCCTCCGCCAACAGCGGCGGCGGCGGCTGCCACGGCTGGGGCGCCTGGCCGCTTGGTTTGGCCCGCCGCCGCATCTCCTCGAGCGAGCAGCCGTTGGCGGGGCTCACGGTGCCGCTGCTCTGGCTCAGGAGCCGCGCCTTCCCGGGGCTCTCGTCCTTCCGCCGGTTGCTCGACGGCACGGCAACCCCCAAATGGCGGGCGTTGCTCTCGCACCATGCGCCAAATGCAGCCCGGACGGCGTCGAGGACCTCGTCACGGCGCACCATGACAATCACGTGCCGCTCGCCGTACTCACTCGGGGAGAAGAGCGGACTAATGCGCGTGCACGGAAGCTTGAAGGCACCACGCTCCACGTCCTTTGGGTTGTAAAACGTGACGTGGTTGATGGGGTCGTCCGGAATGCCATTCCCGTCGGTGCTGCCAAACGTGATGAGCGTGAACGAAACAATCAGCGCCTCCTCGATCTCAGCCCTCCGCCGCGGATCATCCATTACCCCAACGCAGCGGCTTATTATTTCATCGCGAATGTTCTCCTCGGTGAGGCTTGTCCGGTACCGCGCGAACATTGCCATGCCGGCGACGGTGTACAGCTCGCGCTCATTGATGCGCCGGATGATGGACTGCGCCTTCTCCAGCAATGGACTGTCGGAGGCAGCAATGGCATTGAGCACCCAATCCCCAAGCTGGCAGAAGCCCTCGTCGTCATCCACACACTCCGCAATAGTGATGAGTCGGCCATCCTTCCCACGCACCTTGAAGAACGGCGCAGCCTCGCAGAGAGCGTCAGAAACCATGCAGTCGGTGACCTTGGCGATACGGTGCTGGTACGCATGTTTGTGCAGCTTGGCACGAACATTTAAAATATCGCCAAGACTCATAGCCATCTTCTCCTCAAAGCAGATCTGGGACTCACCCTCAAAATAAAAGACCTTACAGGCGCTCAGCAAACGTGGAATATGGACATCAAGAGCGGCCCGACCATAGCAGACAAGTGAATCTCGAAGGAAGTAGTCAAGCTTATCCACGTCAATACCGTTGCGCTTGTTTGCAACAATGTCTACAAGGAATCGCTTGCACGCAGGCCGGCCTATGTCGTTGGGCCACTCGGTCCCTGGCGCAATCCCCGATATGCAAAGCTCTATAAACCGCCCATCTTCCTCCCTCAGACCATAGTCTTGGAGGTTCAGCCGGGAGAGAATACGCCGCAGAAGGCGGACAGACATCTCCTCGTGATGCCACGGGTGCCGCAGCCCCTTCGCCCCACGAACGCGATTCACAACGTCCTCAAACAAATGGCTGAATGGACCATGGCCAATATCATGGCACAGCCCTGCAATGGTCACACAAAGAATATCCTCCTGCGTGACAAGGAGTTCAGGCTGAATGGTCGCAATGTGACGGGCCATCTCTGATGCCAAGTGAGCCACACCTATACAGTGCTCAAAGCGTGTGTGGGTCGCACTTGGGTAGAGAAACTGGACCGTACCAAGCTGCTTTAGTGAGCGAAGGCGCTGAAACTCAGCAGTATCAACTATACTCGCAGCAAGTGGTGGAAGAAAGATGTACTCATGAACACGATCCTGAAAATGCTTCCCTACATTAACGCGAAAAGGAGGCAGTGGCCGTGAGCAAAGATGCAAGCCATCGAAGTGTCCATCATCTAGCCGTTTGCTGCGATCGTTAAAGTCGGAGCCCACCATGCCAAGATCACGCACCCCGTGTTCATTGCAGGTGGCCACACACTCATCAAATGCAGAGGCCGGTCCCGCATTCTGCATCCTAACATTCTCAGGAGAGCCATCTGGAGTACGTGGGGGATGGATAAGACACTGCTCATCCACCGCAAGAGATCTACCAACCACACCCCATGAAGCCCCCGAAGAAGAAGCGGAAAAGGGGCGAGGCAACACGCCGCCGCCCTGCATTCCTCCGTTAGCTATCCCTCGATCCGGCCACTGCAGGGCCCCGGTAGCAGTAAGCGAATACGAGGCGCCAGCCTCAAGACGCACACTACCGTCGGATTCAGGAAAAACATCGGACCGCGCGCCAAAGCATTCATGAAGACCCAAAAGGCCCTGCGGAAACAAAACCCGCACCTGCTCCAGTGTCATGTTGCATGGCACCCGCTTGCCATCGATGAACGAAAATGCGCACATGGCTACGAGAAAGAGACTAACAAAGACGCGACAGTGGGAGAGACAGCGTTAGCACAGATAATCACACACACACACGCATACATATACACACAGAAAGACTAAGAAAAAAGAAGGGCAGCACCACACCAGAGAAGCACACACACACACACACACACACACACACAACAACAGACTGAGCCAGAAAATCATGCCCCTAACCCTAACACCCAACAACACTCGCATACCACACAACAGAGAGAAAATAAAAAAAAAGGAATCCGTGATCCCCATTTGAACTGATTGTTTCCACTCCCTGGCTCCTCCTTCAAGCGAGGTGTTAAGAGCACAGGTGAATAAGAATGCAAGAAAGAGTAAACCGAGGCAGGGGGTTGACTACCAGAACTTTTGTTTCCCTAATACATACCACATTAAACAGGGGAAAAAATAAAAAGAAACTACCATCTGAAAAGCCACTTGTTACTGTTTACATTACTGTTACTTTCATTCCATCATCATTACACACATCATCTGCCCTTACGTGAGGAAAAGCTGGAAATGGTTAACCGCCAACCTCCCCCCTTTAATCTTGACAACCATCAGTCAAACACCAAATGTCCTTAATAAAGAACATATACCAGAACATGGCGTACGTTTCGTTGGCTTGTGATCGGGATCACTATCACCCAGTATCTGGTTGAGTGCTGTGGCCAGCCGGTAGCCAGCAAGCGCCACGCGGGGCTCGGCGGCCAGCTTGCACTTCTGGAGGTACTCGTCGGTGAGCGGCTTGCCGTTCTCGACTCCAGGGTAAGCAACGTCCAGACCAACGTTGTAACTCTCCTCAGCCATCGCAGACACATTTGTTTCACTCTTCTGCGACTCCTCGAACTTGTACGTGTCCTCCAAGTAGTCCACCAGCTCAATCAACTTCGCGTAGTTCGCCTTACTCAAGGGGCGTGGTGTTTCGGGTTTCTCGCCCTGGCAGATGGAATCCCACACCGCGTGCAGCGTCATCTTCTTACCATTAACGTACACCTCCACTGTGTTGCCGCCCAGGTCCCCATCAGGGTATGCGGGAGAAAACAACTCAATGCTGTGCAGAGGCTGGTGGATGTCACCGAAGAAGTGAAGAAGATTCGCAATCGCGAAGCTCAGAATGTAGGGAGGAAGCCTTTTCTTCTGCAGCGTCTTTAGAAGACTCTCAATGACTGTCACCACGTTGTCGTCGGTCACCGGATCCTTCTTGATCTCAACATTCTGCGGGTTGTATGGCACGTTAATAAAATGCCACGGTTGCATGACCTTCAGCCCATACGCTACGATATCATCCGCCCAGCATGCGCTCTGCACAAAGTCGTGCAACTTCGGGAACGGGCCACTGCTCTCCAGATGGGCTGTCGCCTTCTCCACAATCTTGGCCACGTTTGGCTTCAAGTGGCGCCTGGCAATTTCAGCCACGGCCATATGCCCGGTGCACCACCACGCCTGTGCAGGCACCGAGAGCAGCAAGACGCTGATTAGGGCCGCGAAGAGCAGCGACGACACTGATGCTTCGGTCGACATGGTGTCCAAAAAGTGCTTTCCTTCTTGTTTATTCGAAGTATTGCCTTTTCCATGTTATCCCATTACAATGATAAAAAGAGGGAGATGTGGAAGAATGCAAAAAAAAGGCAAGGTGTTGGGCTGTTTTTCTTTTTTTGTAACTCACTCCCTCTTTCATGTGAAGTAGCAATGAAGCATTGTTGCTTATTTTGTAGATATCATCAAAAGTAGTGGGAAAAGGATAGTAAAGGATGCACCAGTATCTCTTTCTTTCTTGGTGCTGGCAAGGCAGTTTTAATAAGGTCATATAGCAGAACGTAGATTGAATTGGTGACACATGGAAGAAGAAATGTGGCATGGATCATCCCTTTTCCTCCCTAGTATCGTACAACCTAATGGCGTTCTGTGACACCAAATGTTGTCGCGGGAACAAAGTTGTCATCGTATACAATGTTCATTTGCTGGAACAGGATCCAGACCTTCGTGATACGGAAGATGTCCATCTCACCTTGACTAATAAAACGGAGCTCACCCTTTGTGAGATACACTGCCCCATGCTCGTTCACAGCAGGAGGATGGATGCCGCGAAGAATTTTGTGAGCCTTTTCCGCATCATTACCGCACTGTTCCAAAGTGGCGAACGTCCGTGCTGCGATCTGCTTTACCCTCTTCTTGAGCAGAATATACTGCAATGGATAGATGTAATTACTCTCGCAGAGACTCGCTTCAAAGCAGTTGAGGTACTCAAACTGCATCTCCTTCGTGATGTCTAGTTTCCCGCCCCATACAGGATCCACACGGACCAAGTTCGACAGGCCAACAATCCAGGCCTCAAAGTCTGGCAGCGTGTCGGCGACGATGTCAATAGTGCGGCCACTGCCCTTCAGGCCGAGAGTGAAGCTGCGGTAGAAACTCGGATCCGTCGACGAGACGGGGTGGCGTTTGAATACCTTGCTGAAGCAACCAAGCTGCAGAAAGCTTACATCATTGAGATCAATGGAGGATCGCTCTGACGTAACCTTTGAGTCCACCTCTGTCCAGACCAATCTTCTAGAGTTTTGAGAGATTGAGACCCAAAAATGGCGTCTGTGTGGTTTCCCAACTCGTCCATGCTTTAGCATAACTGTTCCAGAGCGCAAAAACTTAATGAGGTCTTGAACGAGGGTCGGAGAATCATAAACACGCATGAGATACTCATGATCCCGGGTTTTGGTTTTTCGCTCGCTTTGTTCGTTGGGTTTGGTCGCCTCGCCCCTAGTATTATATTCAGCCCCTTGATGGACATTATCTACTCCGTTCTCTCCTTCCTCTTCCTCCTCTCGGTCGCTGTAGAGGTCATGGTTGTCATGTATATTGGTGACCCCTTCGTCCTCTGCTTGCATACTAAATTTATTCTCTATGTCCTCCGCTTCTGCTTGTCTATTTCCATTCGTTTGCTTCAATTCCCCTTGTTCATTTGTATCCCTCAAGTTACCCTTTTGTTCCTTCAGCGAAGGTCCGGCTGTCTCTCTACTCCTATTTTGTTTCTCGTCAAGAGCAGCGATGCTGTCCACATAGAACATGCGATTCTTCTCTCGATGGTGTGAATTTTCCTCATCACTTTCGTCAGAACTTAGAAAGGTGATATTGTGGTACTCACTCGGCTCGCATGCCTCCGCGGAATTCTTCACAGCTGTTACAAACGGTGGGTATAAATGATCTCCACTCCGCAGGGCACAACTAAAACCATCAATATCGTTCCACGTATACTTCTGGGTGGGTTTAATTACTCCTTCCGCTATATTGACCGCACGGTCAATCATGAAATCAATGATATCGTCAACAGTGGTGCCCTCCATGATGATGGCAGAACTCAATAATTTCGCACGGCGAACCTGAGAGCGTTGCCGTAGCGTGGCGGCCAACCACTGGACATACAAGTCATGAACAGCATTGAGTTCCTTTGTATGTGAGTAGAAACTCTCTACCAACAATTGAACAGAACGATCGTGAGCCTTTTCTTCATCTGATAACTCCACTTTATCGTCGTCTGTGTCTTCCGGGAAAGGAGCTTCACACGCCTTGTCAATCTCTCCTCTCATCTTACCCATCTCTTGCAAGGCGATATTTAATTCCTCTACCCCTGCCTGGAGCTTCAAACGATATTTTTTTGCTTTTTTTGCATTCATGAGCTCTTCCTCTTGCCTGACCTTAACTTCTTCTTTCAGTCGCTTGGCCTCCTTCTTCTCTTTCTTCACCGCACGGGACTCCGCCTCGTACTCGTCAATCATGTGATTCATCTTGTCAGCAAAGGCGTGCACCATCATTTTCATCTTCTTCTTTTCCTCCTCCTCCATTTCCCGCATACATTCCGCTTCCCTTCGTGCCACGATGCCAGTCCCCTCCCTCTCCAGCGTGGCGATGGAGAGTCTAAGCGCCTGGTCCACACTCATATTCTTCATCCGTGCAATAAAGGCGGGTCGCTGTGGTTTGTAAAAGTACTCCACACCCGCAATGCGCAGCTCCGCGGTGATTTCCTCCTGCTGCCGCAGCGACTGCAGAAACCGTTCCTCCTCTTGCGGGTCGCGGAACGCCGTCACCCGCCCCGCCTTGAGCCCTTTCACGCGGTCGCAGAAGCGCAGCGTCCCCTGCGACTCCGGCGCGCTGTCGCTCGGCGGGGCGACCTGCCCGATGAGCAGAAGCCGCGAGCCACGGTCGGCGAACGAGTGTTTCAGCAGCCGCGTGAGCTTCGACTCGCGGAAGGGGATGTGGCTGCTTTCTGTGTGCATGGCGTTGATGGTCGTGCCGAGGGCGGAGAGCGACTTGTTGATGAACTGCGCCTCCACCATCGTCTGCCCCTCCACGCCCGACCGCTTCACCCGCTCGCTGCCGGCAAGGTCAACCAGCGCAATGCGGGACCGCACGAGGCCGTCGATGAGGCCCGTGATGGGAACTCCATTCGCGTCAATCAACTGCTCTCGTTCTGGGTTCTGGTGACATCGCTTGGTGGGAACTTGGAAGATGTCAATGAAGAACAGGGCGTGTGAACGAGAACTGGAATCGTTCATTTTTGTGGATGACACGGAACGATATGCGTTTGCCATATTAAACGTGTTAAATACATCTTTCATTGTTAGTACTTCAACAATGTTCACACCGGGGGTCAATGTCTCTTCCGGCGTCTCACGGAGTCTTATTTTTTTCCGCTGAGCAAGAAGATCCTTAACCTCATCTATGTAGAGCTCGACTGCAGAAAGAAATACATTAATATGCAATTTGTTTTTCATTGCCTCTTTATAAGAAAAAATATCGTAAAAAACACGAGGAAAAATACCGGACTGCTCGGTCAGCTCCCAATTGGACATGGAGCCAAGAATTGTGTACGTTTTACCACTTCCTGTCTGACCATACGTGAGAACTGTCGTGTTGACGCCCTGCAGAGAGAGATCTACAACCTCCTGCACCGCTCCCTCATACACATCGCACTGGTCATCGTTGCCGTCAAAGACGTCGTCAAAGCGAAATGCCACAGGTGCACTGCAGCTGTCCTCACTCTTGATGATTACGGTCTGCCCGTCATCCATCTTGTAGGTGCAGAAGGGAAGAAAGCGCTCCTTATCCAGAGGAGGACGAATACGAACTGCCACTGTTATTCTTTGCTCCATTATATATGTATATATGTATATATGTATTCGTCTCCTTGCCAACCTGTTTCTTTCTTTTTCCCCCTTTCCTTCTTTTGTTGTTGTTGTTCCACTGCTTGCTCTCCGTATATGTCTACTATTGATTCTACCCCTTCAAGGGTATAACACAGAGTTGTATTCTCAAAGTCTACCGGTTCTTACGTCCCGTCTGTCCCAAACCTCATCTTCACACAAAAGAAGAAAAGTGAAAAAAAAAAACAAATCAGATGAGAATTGAGAGGAACGAGGCTATAATAATAAAAAAAGGAATAATGCATACGTACATATGTACACGCATATCCCCTGGGAATATATATATATATATATATATATATATATATATAACAAGAAAAAAATACCGAACCAGCAAAGCAAAACAGACAGACAGGAAAAGAAACAGAAGAATAAGAAAAAAATAAAAAATAAAAAAATAAGAATACTCACCCTTTAATGCAAATACACGCAAGGGGAATATAAACGAGCGAGTGCAGAAACCGTACTTCTCTTTTTAAGAAACTGATTCAAACTGTGAGGAATATATACTGTGGTGCTTACCCACTCTGGCTTTGCAGTTCCGCGATGCGCTCCTGTGTGAGATCAAGTTCATCTGCGTTTATCACAACGATTGGCGCTGTGGAAAGTGGTCTGCGATGCAGTGTAACCTCCACACCTGCGGTGGCATTATTTCCTTTTTTCCCGCAGAGACCGGCCTTCTCTGCGAACTGGGCGCATATCCATTTCGTTGATGTATAGTTCATCATGCGGGCCACGAGTGCAAGCCGCACGGTTGCCTCCGAGCCAAGAAAAGAGTTCTCGCCAAGGCCAATGTATTGGGGTGTGTATGTAATGATATCTAGCAAAGAGTCCCGCTCACGAATGAATTCTGCATTCACCACTACCACACCGGCAACTGATTTCGCCCTCGCAGTTGGGGTGTTAATTGTTCCCGCTGCAGGAGGCGATGTCAACGTTATCATTAGTGTATCGGTCGGTAACTCAACGCCGACAGCACCGTCTCGCAGTGACCATCCAGCCTTCTCAATGAGCTCCAGATCGACCCACAAGTTGCTGGGGAGTCCAGTCTCTTCATGTTCTTCCTTTTCTTTCTCTTGTTTATGAAAGGAATGATGATCATGTGGACCAGTTGTACTACTATTCGACCACGTTGTATTTTCTTTCCAGGGAGTGTTCGTCTCGGCTAATGACGCCTTGGTCGAAGTGTTTGACATCTCACGAACCGCCTTAGCGAGCTTCACCGAGAAATTCAAGGAGACCCAGTACACTCCGTTCTTAAGGAGGCACTGATGCCGCCGATGGGGCGTACATGAGAGCGAATCAAAGCGCGAGGCATTACTTGTTTGCTCTGCATTGAAAAAAAAGCATCTGTCTCGATTAATGCACACAGGCATGGCGTTTGGAGCGATGGTTACTCCGTTCCACCTCTCCTCAAGCCCCTCGCTTTCTATCCAGTACGGGGACTCAAATGGGTGAGCAAAGGACAGGAAACCGTCATTCCTGGGTGCACTTGTTTGCGTGGAGGCTCTCTGAGGTGAGGAGAACTTTATAGTCTGGAGACTCCTCATCTTCCCCACCAGAGACCAGATGATATCTCCAGATTCACTTAGGGGAAACGCACACGTGCAGGAGTCGATGAGTGAGCACACGGGCGTGTCAGCTGCGTTGACAAATGAAACACCGAAAACATTTACAGTTCGCCATCGGCGCTTCAAGTAATAAGTTCTTTTTGGCTTCGCACTGCCACTCCTCTGTGTTGTAGTACTTGTGGTGATACTGGTGTCCATGCAACCGCCCAGGTCGACGGGAACTGGGTGTGGCGTCTGTCCCTCCTTCTGCATGAGCATTGAGAGCATGTACACGGACTTTGACGGAATCCAAAACGGAGAGGGTTCCTCAACGACGTGCTCGACTGTCGACGCAGCGGACAAAGAAAGGGTCGAGCTGCTCACAGGCGTGTTGCATTCATGCAGTTTACGCACGACCGCCCAGTCGACCGCGGTTGAGAGAACAGAATTGCTGATGGACAGGCGCGGCTTCCGAAGAGACATGCGTGTATGTATGTGTATGTGTGTGTGTGTGAGTGCTCCCCTCTTTTGCTTCGTTTTATTTTCAGTCCTTTAATTCGTCCTCTTCCGAGAAAGATTGTGCCCACACGAGAGGGAGGTGACCGAACAGTTGTTGGGGTAAATAAATCAAATAAATAAATGAGGGAGAGCGACACCAAGAAGAATGAAGACCAGTTAAGCAGAACATTTCATTTCCTTTTTCTTTACCACGCCAGCGATCACGTGAAAAGATACATGCATACACAGAGAGAGAGAGAGAGAGAGATGCAAGCACATCGATTAGGGACACAAATTCCACTGAAGAAAACAACACCAAACAAACAAACAAAACGGGGTGCAGCAAAGTACATGAAAGATGCGATGCGGAATAAATTGATGGGAATCGCCACTAATTGCAGTTCGAAGCAAAACAGAAGAAAAAAGAAAAACTGTAGAAGAGAGAAAGAGAGAAAATGAATATATGGACATAACCACATACGCTCTCTGTTTTTTTTTTGGATTGTTAGTATCGGTATCAGTTTACCAGGTCACTCTCTTTAAACAACAACAGCTGTATCTGAAGCTTGGTGATATCAATCATATGTGCTGGCGATTGGCAGAGGATCGAAAGAGGGAATACGAGGGCAATATGGCTATCACTCCTCGTTCATATATTCTTTGTTGAGAGTGGCAACACAGAAACAGATGATAGCACTCTTCATTAATAAGTAAATAAACAAATATGCATATAAATACATTTCATGTATGCAGAGAATGATGCGTACAGAGTTTCATTATTTCCAACAACCATTCTCCCTTTCTCACTTTTTTTTCCATCTCTTGACATCTTTTTCCCCCTTTGTTTTTTAATATTTGTACACTTCCTATACATATACATATCACTCTGCTACACATCCTAAGGAAGATATAACCTCATGTCGTTTGCTGACAACATCCCGCCCTCCCTTCCTCCCTCGCTCTCTCTACCTCCCTAAACACTACGTATAGTCGTACACCATCGCGTTTCCATCATCCCCAGCTGCTACTAAATGCTCCGGCGTGGCAAAGATCTCCCGCACAGCTGCCGCATTCGCCCCAAGGCCATAGCAGCACTTCCCCGTCGTCGTGTCATGCACCAGCAGCCAGCCGTTCCCTCCGCCAGACAACACCAGCGGCCCAAACGTCTCCAGCGAGTAGATAAAGTCGCGGTGGTCGGTGAAGCGGTGCACCGCCTCGAAGTTCGCGCGCGGGTCCAACACGAGCACAACTTTGTCTGCGCCCGCAGTGATCAAGTACGGCGCCTCGTCGACGGAGCGGATGCCGCTGACCACACCGCCGGGGTGCATGACGTCCTGGAACACCGGGCGGCTGCCCGTGCGGGGAAAGTCGACGACTGTCACCACGCCGCCCTGATCGCCGATGGCCGCGAGCATCCCGACGGTCGGGTGCAGCAGGTGCCACAGCGCCCCGATCTGCCCGCGCCGCGTCGCCATCGTCGCGCAGCACTCGCCCGTCTCGACGTCCCACACTTTCGCCGTTCCCTGCCGGTCGCCGGAGAGCAGCTGCGCCCCGCACCACGAGAACATCATCACCGGCGCCTTGTGCCCGGCGAGCGTGCCGACGCAGCGACCGCCGCCGCACTCCCACAGTCGCAGCGTGCGGTCGTAGCTGCTGCTCACGGCGATGCCGCCCGCGTTGACCTCGACCTGGCTGATGCTGCCGGTGTGGCCGAGCAGGTCGAGGCAGCGCACGGGGCCGGTGCTCCCCCACAGACAGAGCTTGCTGTCCATCCCGCCGGAGATGATCTGGCCGCTTTCCTGGAAGAACTTGCAGCATGTCACCCACTCCGTGTGGCCGTAGTTCTTGGTGTAAAGATTTCTCTTTTCTTTTCCCGTGGTGATGTCGAAGACTTTAAGACCATGATCCGCAGAGCCCACCACGCATAGTTTGCTTTGTGTGTGAACATCCATGCAAAGAAGATTGCGGTCGCTGGCATTGAAGCAGCGCCCATTTGGGTCCATTGGACCTTTCTGCCAACTCCTCGGCAGTGCGGATGCGTTGAGTGACGTCTTGTACCGTGCATAGGTGCCGCTTTCCCCAGACGAGGGCGGCGGGCGCTGAGTGACAACATCACCGTACATCTCGTCCATCAAGGCATTCATCTCAGAGGCAATTTGACGCCCGCGTGCACCGCAAGGATTTGTTCCGTCATTTTTATGTAATTCACGCACGACGGCACTCGGCTTCGTGACACTAGGGCGGGGGAGGGGTGCTGTAGTACCCCTCCCCCGCCCAACAACACCGCGAGAAGGGCTGGTCGTCCGGCGCTGCATTAAGAAAAAAAAACAAGGAATATGTATGTATATGAGTAATGGAAACAACTTTGTATGTACTTACAGTTATAAGACAATGGGGAAAAGAAAGGGAGAATAAATTAAAAAAAAAATGGGAAAGTTATGGTTACATAACGACTGCAACACGAACAGCAAACAATAACCAACAATAATAATTTTTTTAAAAATGCAGCGCTCATTTAAAAACAGCAATAAGAACAAAAATGCACTCACGTACAAATCTCTCCTCCGAAACCCCTCCCCCCTTCTCAGATCAATCAGTGATGTTTAAATTCACGCGTTGTTCTCCGTTCCTTCTTTCACCTCACACACACACACACACAGTCACCATTCTTTTTTTCTTCTTTCTCCTCTTCGTGTGGAAATGTGAGATGTTGTCCCTCAGAGAATACAGCCACAGCACACATCTGCTTACAAAGTGCTTTCAGGCTACACACAATGGAGGACAAGAAAAGATGGCCGAAGAAACAAACAAACAAACAAAACATAACCAATGAAAAGGAAAATGAGTAAAAGGGGGGATGGTGGCAAAGCCGCAACACGCTATGATCCAAATAATAAAACAAAAAAAGAAAAAACTGCCGCTTTATCAAAGAAAATCGGTCAGGTGAAAGAGAAGATGACAACAAGAATTAGGCATATATAAATGCATAGAAAGAAAGAAGATATCATCCCCCTCTTTACTCTCCTTGTTAGTGCATTCATCCCCCTGTATAAAAATAAGTATCTATCTAAGATAAATAAATAAAAAGATGTTGATATATATATATATATATATATATATTGTAGGTGTGCATGTATGCATTTCTTTTTTTTTCCTCTTGTTTTTCATTATTATTTTTGTGTGTGCGTTCTTGTGTTGCATTCGTTTCTTTTTTTTTAAGTATATGTATTTATTAGTTTACTTCTTGAAATACGTGCATCTAGTAAGAAGAAAAAAAAATTCATAATTGATGGTGAAAAAAAAAAAAAAACATAAATGAGTGCTTCTCTATCTGTCTATCCATGCGGCTGCATCTAGAGTAAGAGTCTTTCATGAAGCATAGAATACAGGAAATATATATATATATATATATATATATATATATATATATCTTCATAAGTGATTTTATTTTTATTTTCTTTCTTTTATGAGGAGTAGGAATAGAATATATTTTTTTTTCTCCTAACCAATCAGTACCTTTTCCTTCATTTTTCTTTTCTCCACTTCCTCATGACTTCCTCTGCCCCACTGCAAAACACATCCACACACACACACACACACACTCTCACTCTCCTAGTCTCTATAGCAATGGATACATACATGCAAATATTGTTCTGCATTCCTCCGCACACAAGCACACACACACACACACATACATACATACATTCGCTCTCTATGTAATGTAAATAACACTGTATGTGTTATATTTACCGTTATTCCCCTTCCATTTTAAATGTAAGTAGCAATTCCTTCACCACCGCCCGTAGCGACATCATCATCAACAGCGTGATCTATCACAAAAAAAGCGACATGAAGCTGAAACAAAACAAAAAATAAAAATAAATAAATTGATCTCATCGTTATCAATATGACATGCTTCTCCCTCAATCTTTTCTTCTCGTTACTTTAGCCCCCATTCCCCGCTGTAACTCTGTTTATTATTCCAATGATCCTTCTTTTCCCTTTTTTTCCCCATCAGATGTTGAGAGCCGGAAATCAACAACAACATCCAAACAAATCACATCTTAGTGCATCCCTTTCATTTCATTACATAAGCAAGAACAGAAATGGATACAGCTTGGCGTGCAAGATTTCTTTTTTTTTTTCTCTTGTTATCCCTCATAAAAATTTGCTTCGTTTGTGCTTCCCCTTCCCCACACCCACTCATCTTCCCTCTTTTTTCATCATCAGTTGCTACACAAACAACATGTGTACTTAATTAATATTATTATTTTCGCTTCAAATGTGAATCTATTCTTCTTTCTTACAGTTTTTTTTTTTCTGGTGTGTTTGTGTCAACACGGTTTATATAATTTTCTTCTCCTTTCATGGTGTCTGTTTGCATGGTTTGTTGTTACTCACTGGTGGTGATCCCCTTGAGGAATACTTTTATCCGTAGCTTGAACTGCAGCATGCGCAGCAGGCGGGAGATGTTGGGCTGGCTGCTCGTGCCCTCCTGCGGCTGAATGGTGTAGTACACAATGCAGATGCTCTGGTCAAACGTGTAGCAGACATCCACAAGCTCAAACGGTAAGTTCAAAAACCGAAATTGTCTGCGGCACTCCACCAAGGCGTTGCTGCGGGCGCTCGCCAACTCCTGCAGCCGCCTCGCGTCCGCGCCCGCACTCGCGCTCACCTCCCTAACGATGTACCCGTCGTAGAGCGTCGACTTCTGCATTGCCCCGGCGGGGACGTTGCCGCTGTTCTTGTCGTCACCGTGCTGGCGCTGCACGTACACGCAGAAGCCGGCGTCCTCGTAGGCGACGTTGTCGTACGGGCTGCGGCTGCTCGTCACCGCCGCGAGATACCGGCGGCCGACGGCGGGTGGGGGTTGCGTGTGGCCGACCTGAAACCGCATCACAACGCCGCGCGCAAACTCGAGGATGACGTAGTCGCAGCGGTGGTGCGGCGGCGGTCTCTTCACGAGCGGCGCGGGGTCGGCGGCGGGCGGCGCGACGACAGTGACCGCTTTCACCGATGTCGGCGTTGGTCGCGAAGACGGCAGCAGCGGGGCGGACGCGTTATTATTATTATTATTATTACTATTATTATTAATATTATTACTATTATTGTTAGTTATGATGCAACCAGCAGAGGTTGTGTTGGCAGAGGTGATGTTGTTAGTAGTAGAGGTGCCGTTGGTAGTGCTGCTGCCGTCGGTTGCGGGGCGCAGGAGGAGGTGCAACTTGTCGATCGGCACGCGGCGGCCGCCAACCGCGATGAGGGACGCCGGGCCGCCGACGTGTCGCGTGACTGTCTGCCGCCGATCATCGCGGGGGTACGCCGGCGGTGGGCAGTTGTGGCGCGGAGCAGTGATATTTATATTTCTATTTACATTCATATTTGCTTTTGTGAGTGGTGGCTGCGGTGGGGGTAAGTCCCTCCGCGGCAACTTCGGCCGCCTCGCCTCCGGCTCCGGCGAGTGAAACAACGGGTGTGACTCCACGCCGCAGGGCGCCTCGCACACGTGGCGCTTCTTAATCGCTTGCATGCCCTGCAATTCACCGCTACCGACATCCTCCTCATCATCACTCTCCAGTAATATGTTTTTTGGTAGCAGGACGGACTCAACACTAATATTTGGGTTGTATGCACGCTGCGGCGCATTCATGGATCCATCAAAAAGTCCGCCCAGCGCCAACGCTGGCGGAATACAAGACGTCGCCCCTGTGGCTGCGGTATCAACCTGAGAAGAAGTGTTGCTAGTGTTAATAATGGTAACATCCGCTGCGTCACATAACTTGAGAGGAGTAATGAAAAAACTGTTCTCCTTTAAGTCTCCGCCATCGCTTTCAGTGATTACAGAAACATCCGCGATATTGGTGGGCAGCACTGTGTTCACACCGCACCGTGCTCCCGCAACAAGCTTATTGCCAGGCGTTAGCCCGGTGTGGCGCACACGCTGGCGGGTTGCAATGGGCGTGCAGCAGTCGCTGGTGAGTGACGTGTTGTGCAGTTGGGTAATCCCCGTTTTCTTCCAGCCGCTTCTGTAGTTTCTCCCATCCTCATTGGAAGACCCCCCAAGAAGAGCAGGAGGAATATTCTCCTTGTTTTCTGGGTCCATCATATTCACATTGGTGATCTCCTGCAGAAAGGACGTGAATCCATTGAAACAGAGTGATGTCTGCTGATGTGCCATATTTCTATTTCTCTCTCGTAGTTCTCTCACTCCTGTAAGTATGTATGTATGTAGGATACGTGATCTAAAGCAACTCTTCTTCTTCTTCTCCCTCTCTTTATCTAGCTATCTATTTCTTTCAGTGTGTCTACTGCCACGGTTTTTTATACTTATCTATATATAAGTATATATTTATGAATACTTTTACCAGCCAACAGAGTCAAAAAGGAGACAAGAGGGAAAAAAAATGGCCGTATATATATATAACAAATGAATCACAAACAGGAAACACACACAGAGAAAAAAATGATTTCCATATGGCGAGAGAGAGAGTGGGAGAAAAAAAAAATAAGAACGAGATTTTTTTTCATTTCTTTTTTTACGTTTAATGTCAATTAGTCACTTTTTCTTCCTTTCCCTCCTTTTTTTGGGGGGGGGTTTCCTTTCTCATATAACACTTTTTTTCTCTCTTCATTTCTTCATACACTTGTCGTTAACAGTAACATTCATGATGTCACATAATATATTAAACGTAAATATGGATGGATGGATGGATGTAAATATGCATATGTAATTCAGAGAGTGGGCCATATCTTTACACACACACACAGAGAGAGAGAGAGGGAGAGGGAGAAGGAACCAGAGAGATACATACATGCATACAGATATGTATACACTCAGGAAAAACAGCAGCAGCGATAACATCCAACATCCTTATAACGAGAATGTCGAAGTCAAGGAATGTGGTGGTGGAAGGGAGACGGTCGGCAGACTAAAGAAACCGCAAAGAACACACACAAAGAGAATATGAGATGATGTCATCCCGAAGAACATCTCATATATATATATTCCTCAATTCCTCTAATCAAAAAATCCATTACTCATTCCCTGCTTGATCTGCCGTCTAATCTTCATCTTTTGCCGCCCCTTCTGCACGTTGCGGTGGAGGCCCAAGTTGAACTGGTGGTTGTCGGACCGACGAATGTTGCGCCGCACCTGCGACCGCACGTACTCCTCATTGACAGTTCCGTCGGGTTTGTAGTTTTCATTCCGCTGCTGCTGCTGTCGTTGGTTACGTCTCTCAGCCACCGCCTCATCGAGCGAGCACGGGGAACTACGTGCATCATCCCCGTCTTCACTGTCTACTATTTCTTCTTGTTGTTGCTTCTCGTCTTCCCGCTGCTTTTGATTCTGCTTCCCCGCTCCGTCTGTACTAGAGGCCGCATCCACAGGCGCTCCTTCACCTTCACCTTCATCACTCTTTTCTTCTTCATCCTCGTCCCCGTCCTCTTCATCCTCATCACTATTATCATCATCATCATCATCATCATGTGCTTTCAGTTGCGTCTCTAATAGTCGTTCGAGGTCCTGCTGCTGTCGACTGCTGAAGCACCCACTTGCGAAGACGAGCCGATCCAGCTGGGCCTTGCGCTCCACGTCCTTCTCAAGTGTTGGGTAAAATAACGTCTTTACCTTAAAGCGTCGATGAAAAAAGTTTGCCAGGTTCTCCACGTCCCTTGTAAACAATTCCTCAGCATTCGGGTGATTTGTTGAGATCATTTGCGGAAAGTCGATGACAATCACCCGCATGTCGTCTGTTATCATGAGATTAAACTCATTGAAGTCTCCATGCACGAGTCCGTGCTCGCCTAGTTTAATCATGAGATCGAGGCACCGTCTGTACACCTTCTCAGCGTCGCCCAGCGCCGTGATGTTATTCAGCAGCGTCCCCGGCACGAGCTCCATCAGCAGTGCGTGTCGGTTCTGGTCAATTGGCCTCGGCACGGGGAACCCCTCGTCGTAGAGTGTCTTCATGAACGAGAACTCCTTCTGCGCGGCGAGGCGGGAGAGGTAGAACCAGCTCGCGCCGTGGCGACCCCGCCCGCCGCCCTTGTAGTCGCGGTTGCGTGTGACGCTGCGGAAACTACACCGCCCAAGCCGCTGCAGCTTCAGCACGCACTCCGTCCCCGCCTCGTCCCGCACAAGAATGATGTCGGACTCTTTGCCGCAGCCGATGCGGTGGGCGACGGCGTCGATGGACCCGCGCCTGCAGAGCGTCCGCAGCGCCAAGTAGTCGTAGGCGCCGTACTTCATCGCGTAGCCGTCGTACATCGTGTTCTCGCGGTGTATCATCTTGTGCCGCAGCAGCGACTGCAGGCGCTTGCGGCAGCCGCCGTGCGGGAGTTGGGCGATGCGCTCGATGAGGGCGGTCGGGGCGATGTCGTGGTTCCGCATCGTCATCTCGAGGGCGGTCAGCACGCGGAAGTCCTCCTCCTCGAGGAAGCGCAGCAGCGACACGTCGAGCTTCACCATCCTCCCCCGCCCAGCGTGGTTTCTCTCGGCCTACACGCAAACAAAGATACACACGGGAATCTCTCTTACTAATATAATTATTATTGTTCGACGCTCTCGCTCGCACGCTGCGGTCAGGCAGAACACAAAGATGAAATGAGAGTAAATGGGTGAGGGGAAAGCAGCCAAGGCAAAAGTAGTGGGAATGGAGAGAAGAAAGAAGAAGAAAAAGTGGCATGCCACACAAAGAGCAGCAAGGAGCAAGGAGAAAAGAGTGGAGGGATATAGCATCAGACGAACAAACAGACAAGGAGAAGCACAACAAGAGAATACTTACACACATAAAAAAAAAAAGGAGAAGGTGAGCATTGACGAAAACGCACAGAAAAAGAAGAAGGGGAAAGAAAAAGAGATGGGAGAAATTTTTGACGCCCCTCACCCTCCCCATTTCCGTCCGCACACACACATTCACTCACTCACTCGCATTTCCACAGAGAAATAACCCCCTCTCCCCAGCGGTAACTACAGGTGCTACGGCAATGGGAAGGAAAAGTAGATATCAAAGTTATAGAAGAAAACAGAAAGGGGAATTATGACAGAGTGTGGAGAGATCTGCATCCACTTTATTTTCTCCGCTTCTGTTTCTGTTTTGTTTGTTTCTCCTCTTCTTCCACTTCAGGGTTTCACATCATCCGCACATCCACACCTTTGGTGGAGGTAGGGAAGCAAAAGGAACTAACCCAACTGATAATAATAATAATAATAATAATAATAATAATAATATATAAACGCTCTCATTCTCTCAATTACACGAGATGGCTCAGTGTGTTATTGTACAACTTCTGCAGCATAACACCCTGTGATATGAGTGCACTGAGATCCTGCGGAGTGAGCTCCTCGGTGGGTAAATTCTGCAGGAATTTCATCACAACACCATAATCCTTCTCTTTACATAATGCTGGTGACCACCATACCAAGAGTGCGGCGCACACGTAAACATGTGTGGTGCACCAGTCCTTGTCAAGATCAGAGAGATACACATCCCACAACCGCAATGACTGCGTAGCGTTGAACTCTCGAAGAAGTAAACAATTCATCCAACGGAAGGCAAATTGATTAAAATTAATTTTCAGTTCCTCACGCAAGTGTTTATATAGTTTTACATCTACAGCCTGAGCCACCGCCTCGAGTTTATGCACCATGTTGTAAATACCTCGCTGGTTGTATGTGTAGTTCTCCTGTACAGCACTCAGAAGGTAAGAGGTCATCCAGTAGGTATCCGCTTCAACTGTACTCATCCACTTCTCCTCACTCACGGCATCCACAGAAAACAATACATCCAACTCCTTCTCTGATAGTGAGTGGAGTTCAGCAACTGTTTTGGATGGGCAAAACTCACTTGCCAACACCACGCTAATGAAAGGCGTCAAAAGATCATTTATCCCCTGAACGTAACCACAAGCTGGGTGACGCAAGGCCCAAATATACAAAATCCGTTCAATAGAAAGCATCACTCTTTCGTGGTGAAGATATGCCACTCCAGCAGACATGCGAGGAACGTCTTTACGAATCTGTTTCAGCATCGTAACTTCCGACTCACTAGCAACACCACACTGTGGTGTTGCTCCTGTCCCTGGTTGCCAGGAAGGACGAAAACTACTGGCCATCCCTCCTCTTCTACTTGCAGAAAGACTATCACCATCGCATCCTTTTCCCTCCGCTGAGGATACACTGAGACGTTGACTTCCATCACACTTCAACACCTCTAGTGATGTATCCCAATCTATCGAACTATAATTTGACTGTACATAGCCTATATACTCCTGTCGCTTGCGGGCGAGAACTGTCGCTCGGCTTGAGAAAAAAGGCTGCAAATTCCCAGTCAAATAACTCCAAACTTCACGACGAAACGTGGCTGGACAACCACTACGACATAAACTACATAACTCGTCTAACGGCACCGGGTCCTTCGCGAGCACACTGCGCACGGCCTCCTCATCGTAGAGCGACTCCTGCTCAGGCAGCGCCCGTGACTTCTTCGTCAGCACATCGACTGTGCTCTCGCAGCCGGCGGAGACGGAGAAGAGCGACTGCAGTCCTTTGATGGGCATCTTGCGGTGCGACGCGTCGTCCTTCGGCTCAGGGGCGGCTGAGGTGAATCGCCGCATGAGTTCATCCTTCATGCGCCGAAACATAATTCCTCCCCAGAAACACCTGCCCCTTCTGGCTGCTGCCGGACAACAGAAAAGTCCTCGAACGGAGACTGGAAAAAAAAATAAAAGAAAAGGAAAAAGAAGAAAAAGAAGAGATGTTGCGACAATAGGAGGGAAGTCACAGCTCGAAGAAAAATGAATAACAATCATTCTGTTTGTATATAAAAAAATTTGTAATGTTTGCAGAACATGTAATAGTGTATTTAACCGTTGAATCCAGAGAAAAGAGGGAGAAAAAAAAGGAATCATTGCCTAGATAGCCCATTTCTTCTTCTTTCCAAACAACGCGGCGTTACGCATCGCGTCCAATCGCTGCAATTTGTTTAATGGCTTGTCTTTTTTCTCCTCCAGTGATGACTTCTCCGTTTTATTTTGCGTGGTTGAATCCCTTAGTTCACGTGGATCGACATTTCCCTCTCTCTTATTTTCAGTCTTATGATGTTGCCGATCCAGCGCTGGAGAGGATGAATGATCTTCTCTTTCTCTCTTATGGCTTACCGCACGATGTTTCGGGTCCATTTCTTGAATGTCTCCTCTCTCTCCTGTAACTACATCCAAAAAATCTTCACCACTGCGCTGATTATTATTATTATTATTATTATTATTATTTTTCCTGATCAAACCCCGCGGCACAACACGTTCAAGAGCTGTCTTCTCCCACGAAGAGAGCGCAACCCCCAAACCCACCCCGTCCTTTCCGGGTGCATCCTCATTCCCCTTAACGTCGCTGTTGGTTGCGATCGTGCCGTAGATCTGCTCTGCGTCCTGCTGCTGCGACCGTCTCTCCTTCGCGCTGAGGAACTTGGCGCCAACCCCCGCACGACTCCACGGGCGGAAGGTGTCATCATCGTCTTCTTTACTATTATTATTATTCTCACGTTCACCATGAGGGACTGCACGCAAGCGGTGTGAGTTGTGGTTGAGCCCCCCGCCGCTCACGTGCTGCTTGGCTACTGCGGCGAAGGCGGGGTCGATCTCGAACGGGCAGCGAAGATAACCGCCGCGACTCGACCGCACGGGCTGCTGCAGCGTTGACGTGGTTACATGACCCGCCGCTCTTCTCTCCAGCCTCATCGCCCCCTGAGACTATATATGTGTGTATGCAAGGGAACTGCATTGAAGGGAGGGAGTGCAAAAGGAAAGGGAGGAAGAAGAACGAGAAAAAAAAAAGGTGGGGATTTATTATACTAGTCAATAACTGAGCAACCCTCAGCTTGGCTGAGTGCAGATCTACTTGCAAACAAGAAAAGGGCCATAATATCCAGAGAGGGGGAGAGGAAAGAAAGACTTGCGCAGCTGTACGCAGAGCAGCTCTAATACTACTCTTTAACACCAATATATATATATATATATATATATATATATATATATATCGTTGAAAAGGGAAAAAAAAAAAGATTATAGACGCATTTCGAGTACGATAAGGAATAAAAATAAAGAAAAGAGAAAGCATGGGCTTCTAAGAGAACTCTTCACGCATGACTCACCCCAGTTCAGTGTTCCCTTATGGTATAATAATAATCACAATGACTCATCCACCTCTACTCAATATAATTCTCTGTGTTCTTTAAATCCATGAGCTCCTTTACGACTTTTCCCATCTTCAAATCATTTCCCCGCCACATGGCATGCATGCCCCGCTTCGCACTGTCAAGTATCATCACGGCTGTCGGCCAGTTCTCAAGTCCCCCAAAGATGTGTGTGGCATACACGACCGTCACGCCTCGATTAACACTTTCACTGTACAGAAACGACAACAACTCATACCGCTGGTCGAGATCAAGATCAGATGTGGCCTCGTCAAGGAGAACAACTGGTCTGTCCTCTAGTAAGTGAAGAAGAAGTTGCACGCGCTTCTGTTCTCCTGTAGAAATATAGCGGATGTCCCAAGACAGATCCACTTCAAGAAGTTCACATAATCGCCTACCCCGTGCTGTTGTAATCTCGATCATCTCATTCACATGCATTTCACCTGGCGGTGCGGAAGTCCACCAGTCCCCACCAAAAGCTACAAGACTGTTTAAGGTCATGTCGTCGTAGCAAAACTTCCCAAGAATAGAGAGAGATCTATTTTTGTTATTAAGGAACTGTTTTCCACCCATCATATTCAACAATGTCGACTTCCCAGCGCCATTGCAACCACAAAGTAATACCCGTTCACCCTTGTACACAGTGAAGGAAAGATCACGGAATATGTTTTTATATTCTAATCGGTCACACACAATAACAGGCTTTCTTTCATGTGGAAAGTTCTCCATACTATTTCTATTACCATTATTATCATCAGCAGGTTGATCCTTCTTATCGAACGTCGTCATGCCCTTCATGTGATCCAGCGACATGGGCGCATGATGTCTGGTGAGAAACTTACGTACAAATGTTTCTAATGGTTCTTCAATGTCAGATACTTTTTTGAAATCAGCAATTGTGCCCTTCTGCATCAACAAAATATGCGTTGCCCAGTCACTCACACCATCCAAAATATGCGTCGCATACAAACAACAACTTTTATTCAGAAAACACTCCGATTTCACGAGTTCCAACACAGTCCTTCGTTCCGCCACATCAATGTCTGTGCTGCACTCATCCAGCAGATATATTTGGCTCTCCTGCATCAATCCGTACAGAATCTGCACCCGCCGCCGCTCCCCGCTGCTCATGTCGCCCACATTGCGCCCCAAGTCAATGTGAAGTGCCTCAGCGATGCGGCGTCTCCGCTCCGGCAGCGACGCCGGTGACGTCATCTTGTCAACAGAGACCGAAAAGAAGGCCTCCGCCGGCCATGGCTGGGCAATTAGTGATGACTGCCGCTGCAGCCGCGTGTTGTCGAAGGCGTCGAGGCCGAGCGCAGTTACAGAACCAAAAGACGGCCGCCGCTGCCCGGCAACAAGCGAAAGAAGAGTTGATTTCCCGCAGCCATTTGGGCCGATAACAAGAACACGGTCGCCGCCATTCACGCGGAAAGTTACATTATGTATTCCACTGTTGCCGCTACGGGGGTACTCGAATGAGACGGAGTCAAGCTCCAGAAGGGGGTCTGTGAAGACAGGGGTCATCTCCCAAATTGTCACAAGAGCGGTGGTCATCAAAAGGGAAAGAAAGAGAGAGAAAAAAAGGAAGAAAGAGAAAATATATTTACATAGACATGCGCGATAACGCAAAAAAAAAAAATTGAAGGAAGAAAGCTGCACGCGTTTCTCTGCGAGTGAGTGAGCGGGTAGATGGTGGCAGGGATACATTGATCTTGACTTCGAAGTATCATTCTTTTGTTTTGTTTTACTGGTTTACTTTGTTGTTGTTGTCGTTGTCGTTTTTTTCATGCTCATTATCCCCTTGCCTTTTTATTCCTCCCCTCTTGCCCGTTAATCGTTATACGTGGCTTCCCCATCGCTTCGTCTTTTTCTTCATGTATTACAGAAGCCTTTTCATGCACCTTTATAACACGTGCTGGGCCAGTGGTTAAACCAAACAACAAGACATAATGAATAAATAAATAAACGCACGCACATCATACAGAGAGATGGAGAGAAAGAAAAGGAGAAGGAGGGAGAGTGTGAACTACACTATACCTGTCACCATGTCCGGTGTTATCACAACCATTTTTGATTCGCTAGAATCATCGCTAGCGTCTACCTTGTGCACAACCAGAACCACACCGCTTGCCACACGCTGAATCATTTGCACACGGCCTGTACTTTCTCCATCCGAGCTGCACATCACCGACCGCGTTGAGGAAAGATAATCATGAAAGCGCACATCCACACCGGAGCGTATTTGCCACCCGTTAACCAAAATCTCCTTCAACACCGCGTTATCTTGATTTCCATACCGCAAAGGGGCATCCCCACGAGATGAAGAGGAGCTGTATGATAGTCCTTCGGGGCAAAATGCAGGAGACTCTTTCTCTTCCATCCGCCGGCGGTACATCGATTCCTCCGCCGCCACTCGCGTGTCCATCCTTTGGCTCACACCCCCACCAACAGTCACGGAATCCATCCCTCGTGGGGGAGACTCAAGCGTGTACACATGTTGCATCTGCGAGGCGTCAACAACATACACGGGAATATTGAAGAGGAGATCCTCCACAGACACCGTGGCGGTGCGTGTTCCCAAGTACACAGTTGTGTGGTTCTCAAGGGACCCTGTGCGTGGGTTCTGGCGTAGCAGCGTGTGCTTCACACTGTAGAGCTGCAGTGTAACCACGCCATCCCCACCACGAAGAGACACGACGCGTCCAAGCTCCACAACATGGGTTTCGTTCTCCTTCCTCCTGTTATTCTTGTCTTTACCCCTGACAGGCGGCATACGGAAATAATAATCTTCGCCCACAAACACCTCGGGCACACCATTAGCAACGTCTTTCTGGAGTTGCACTCGACTCTCCTCCTGTTCTGCAACGGCCATCGGGGACGGCGGCATGGTTTCTGTCATATTTCTCTTCCCATCCATCTCCTCTCGGGGATGTTTGGTGCCAGAGAGTGGACACCCGGCCAATACTTGATTAACGGTGTCGTTATTATTATTATTATTATTAGTAGTAGTAGTAGTAGTATTAGTATTAGTATTATTATCATTGTTTCTTCTATTGTATCGTGATTGAGGCAAAGCCATAAACAGCTCGTGAATACGTTGAATCAACCATGATTTCTCCAACAAGGTTACAGACGCGATAGAGGGAATCACCTTCGCCCGCTTTCCGGGGGCCACATACACGTAATGAGGAGATGAGACTCCATTTGAAGGCAGTCGATATGTTACCGTGCCGCCACAGACTTGAAGGAGAAACACAATGTCTGTATCCTCTCCTGTGAGGTAAATGGTCTTGTGGCTAAGAAATCGTTCACTTTTCGAATCAAGCACCTTCCACCGCAGACAAGTATCACTGCCTTGTCCAACCAGATCCTTCGGCCTTGGGACACGCAGACGTTGAAAACATTCCTCCAACTCATCGTCTTTTATTTCCTCCAACCACGCCACAGAAACTGCAGAAAGGCCCATGGCGTGCGCTATTGTTATCATTCTTCCTTCGTTTTCCTTTGCGTCCTCCTCCGTAACGACAAAAAAGGACATGCATTCATCCGCTCCAGCATGACAATCAGATGAAGACGTCAGTGAGTCAGATTCTAAATCTAAAGGTGACTCAACTATAGTCATCCCATTCTCTACCATTTTCTCAAGCACAGACCACTTCTCTGCCAAGTACAAACGTGATGCGGGTGTTAGATAAACGGAGATAAGGGATAAGCTCACATAATCAGATTCATTCAAAGGACTCAACCTCAAAGTGTTTTTCATAGGCAGAGGATGACATGGAGTATCACTATCCATCAGTTCCACCAACTGCGTTGCTGTCATGGTGGGAGGAGATGCATTCAATCTATTCTCCGCCTTCCTCCCTTCATCATGTGGTAGTCGAACCTCTCGCACTTTCATATGCAAGAATGAGCCATCCTCGTCCCAGCAAATCTGCACGTATCCATTTTTCTCCTCCTCAGTAACAACCGCCGCAAACCACCGGCAACCCCAACGTCCCTCCACCCGCATCCCCACGGTGTAATGGGGCGGCCTTGAAGCATCTGCCATGGAATCGGTTTCTTTTTTAATCGGCTGCTTAACAGATCGTGCGGGATGCAATAAAGGAGCATCTTCCTCTTCAACGCCACAGTTTTTACTTGTAGGGGCAACCAAAGACTTGACGAAGGCACTATTTTTCCTTTTTTTTACACCCGCTACTCTCCGTCTCATCGCATTCTTTCTTGGAGAACAATGCAAAAAACTTTCAGCAGAATCCTCTTGCTGTCGTTGTTGTTGAGGAAGCGAAGGAGGTCGGGTCCCTTTCATACCGACATCATTATTAATCGTCTCTGGAAATGTAGCTCCTGTCTCTTCCTGGCTATGAGAGTTCCACAGACGGAAAGGGAATACATTCGCATGCTGGCCTGGTGAAAACTCCTGCATAACCAAAGAAGGCATACACTCCGTGGCGGTGGACTGAGATACCACCTGGCCCCTTTTATGTGCATGCGTGTCTGGAGTGGGGATGAGGCAAGGAGTTGAGGAGCCACGATCCACAACTGGAACATTTTTTTTCAAACCATGAATACTAAACGTATCTGCAGTGGGGTAAACAAGATCCCGGCCAATAATAACTTGCTCCTCCTCCTCCTCGGCAGTGTATCTAGAAGGTGAAAGTAAAAGAGGTTTGCTTTCCAACGAACAGCCTACCTGAGGCTGCTGCTGTCTCTCCTCCGCCTTATCTTTATCTTCCGTCTGTGTTGCCTCTTGCCGCGCATGCAGTGGGACAGATGTAGAGTGGGAAACAGACAATTTCCTCGACGGCGCGACCGCCTCTTCCTCTTCACCTTCTCCCCTCTCCCCAGGCACCACCTGCGTTTCGTCCAACTTCAACTCAAGCAGCGGGTCCCGTGTGAAGGATACATACGACCGGGACGCAAGGAAGGCGGTGATGTCTCGCTCCCACACGCGCCGCGCAAGAGGATGGCCGCCGTCCAGCGTGGAGGACTCATTCCCGAACTCAAGCCGCCGCGTTGGTGTGGTCGTGTCAGTTAAATGATCACAGTCCAGAACAACATTTTGAGTCTTGTCGTTGCTGCCACAGACGACTTCCCTCCGCCGCATGGGACAAGCAGCACTCAGTTACACACCCTCACAGGAAAGAAAAAGAAACCTTTCCCCCCCCACCGCAGTGATGAGAGTGAGGCGTATACAGAAGCTCCTCAAGCAAATGGATATACTCCTCGCCTTCCCAAATGAGTACCCTTTATGCAGAGACACATAAAAAAAAAAAAAAGAAGAAAAGAGAGAAGGAAGATCGTGAATACCAGCAAAATCAAAAAAAAAATCGAAGCCGAAAAGATAACAAAGCAAAAACAATATCGTGGCATAAAATAAACCAATACAACCAGATACACACAAAATGCTTCCTCCAAAGCAACCACAATTACACCACCCTGCAGAATTCCACAGAAGCAAAGACAATTCCAACCCTCCAAGAAGACAAATTCAAATTCACCGAACGAGGGCAGAACAAAATATCCATCACCAACACCACTTCCACCACAACAGGGGCTAATAGGGGTGATGATATATTCGTTCCATCTCCGACCTCCGCGACTCACCCACAGAGCTCCCAGGCAGGACAACTGTCAGAAACCAGAATGTCAACACGTCCGGAGCATGGTCAGCCAAGTCATCTTGCTACGCAATGCCTATGTATTTGCAAAAAGAAAGAAGAAAAAGGAGAAAAGATAGAAAATCACAGGCTGCGTGTGCTTTCGCCACACATACATAGAACACACAAACAAACAAGAAGTAGGCATCACTTCACACACAGAATATATATATATATATATATATATATATATATAATTGCTGCACTCATAATATAAAACATGATCCCGGCTAAAATGGCATTGGAAGAAGCCATGCCGAGTTTAGAGAACATGATCCCCTTTCACCACCACGAATAAACAAAATAAACACCCTGATAATAAATTCTAGGAACAGACATGAACTGCATGGAAAAGCCATAGCAGTCGTAAAAAAATTTTTTTAAACAGCATGGAAATGTTATTTATGATGTACAGGTCTCCCACAAAATATGCCCATCCCACTCTCACACATAAACAGTGAAGAGTGATGGCCACGCAAGAGGGAAAACGAGTGTTAAAAAAAAAAAACACTCAGAGAAAAAAAGAAGGACGGAGAGCAAAAAAAAAAACACAAGATATTCTCCATCGAGAGTTAGGTAGACGTTTTTTCTTTTCGTTTTCAATTCTTTTGATTTTTAAAATGCTTGAATATATATACGCAAGGAGGGGAAACAGTGCTGCACTACTGTGCTGAGGGGAGTCCGTGGAGGATGGGAATCTGACGGAGCATGTCGTCCGTCATCTTGTCCAGGTCGTACTTCGTCTCATACCCCCAGTCGTGGCGCGCGTTGGAGTCGTCGAGGCTGTCGGGCCACGAGTGTGCGATAGCCTGCGCGGGCCCTTCGACGTACTCCACCTCAATCGGGTGCTTCAGCCGCGCCTCGATGCTGGCCTTCAGCTGCGCCGGGGTGAAGCTGAAGGCGCTGATGTTGTACACCGCGCGGCGCATGCTGCTCGAGGGGGCCCCCATCAGCTTCAGCATACCGTCGAGGGTGTCGGGCATGTACATCATCGGTAGTGGCTCGTCAGGGAGAACAGGGCAGACGTACTTCTTGCCAGCGAGCGCACAGTGGTACATGTGAATCGCGTAGTCGGTGGCACCGCCGCCAGGAAGCGTCGCGGCAGAGATGATGCCAGGGAGGCGCACGCTGCGGAAATCCACACCCATCTTATCACGGTAGTATGTGCCAATCATCTCCGTAAAGACCTTTGTGACGCCGTACACCGTGGAAGGGTTCATGATGGTGTCGTCCTTCGTGCGCACCTTGCCGCACTTGTCACCGAATGCGGCGATTGTGCTTGGGATGAAGCAACGCATCTTGTAGTTAAGCGCAAGGTCCAGGGCGTAGCGCGTCGAGTTGATGTTGAGGTTCATCGCCAACTGCGGCTCCGCCTCACCGCGGACAGACATGATGGCCGGGAGATGGAACAGCCAGTTGGGCTGGAAGTCCTTCACCAGCTTCTCGTACGCCTCCTTGTTCATGCAGTCGAGCTGCGTGTACCCTTTCCCGTCGGCAAGTGGGTGCTTCGCGGGCGGCATGGCCACGTCAGATGTGAGGACGTTGTCCGCGCCAAACTTCTGGCGCAGAGCAAGGGTGAGGTCAGTGCCGATCTGGCCCAGACCGCCAGTCACAAGAACCTTCGGTACAGCGGCGGCATTGAAGAAGATACGCGAGGAGCACAGCATTATTTCCTTTTTACTTCTCTGTGGTTGTAGTTTAGAGGCCTTTATATTCTTTTTTTTTATGCTTAACTGCACGCATGGGGAAAAGGGAAAAGAAGAAGAGGGAAGAAAGTCGGTAAAAAAGGCAGTGATCAAGGGAAAATAGATTGTAAAAGAGAAAGGAGTAACTACCACTAGCATGTCCGGGTTCATTCCTTTCCTGTTCAGCTCTATCAGTCGTATCTCTTTTTCTTCTTTTTTTCATAGACAGCTTACAGTTCATGCCTCCTCATTTTTATCATTATATTTGGTGTGTGCCGTGGGGCGACATGTGCGTCTGCTTAAACGAGCGGAGTCATCATCGGTGTGGTGGGGATTCACATAGCGCCCCCCCCCTTCTCTTTTACCATGTGGCAGGCACGTCTGTGCTAATTGGAAGAGGAAGGAGGGAAGCACTGTGTGGGCGGTGTGCGTCTGGATGGGGTGTGAGTGGCCATGTTACTCTTACAAAAGTCGGCGTTTCTTCGCTGTGTTCATGTATGGCCGTAGTACCCACTCCGTCTCGGCGTCGTCCATCTCAAGCGTGCCCAGCATGATGCGGTACGGTGTCAGTTCCATGCGTGGCCCGATCTCTGTCAGTTGCGCCTCCCGCCCCTTCACCACCTTGAATGTGTGGTGGCGGAAACTCACAAAGTCATTCTGGTTGTCGAACGTCAAGACACGCGTGGCGTCAGGCTTCGGGACGGGGAACAGAAACTTGAGCGCATCCCGCACCCGGTGGCCGAGCTTCGTCGTGAAATTCTCAAAGATGAGGTGCGGATACTGCTCCGACATTGTGCCGACGTCCTTGATGTCATGCCGTGTCACGAGGTTGTGTATGGTGAAAACGACTGTAGGTCCTAATGGCAGGTGCGACACTGTGATGCTGTCGGGCACGCCTTGCGACTCCTGCAAGACAACAACGTCAGAGTATTGACCCCTTCGCGCCGTGTCCATGAGCTGCCGGACGCTGAGATTACCACGATTCATGCGGACGGCGTTGGGAATCACGAGACGAATCTCCTTGGAAAACTCCAAGAGCTTCTGTGATGGCTCGCGTGACGTTGTGACAAGAACGCGAGGGTCCTCCACACCGGCGTTGGCGTACTCATCGTCTACAGTTGTTTGCAACGTCCTCGTCTGGTCGTCGTCGAGCTCCGAGAACTTCTTGAGGGCCAGTGCGTCCTTGCGGAGATGCCCCGGCAGCGGGGTGGCGCTGCTCATGGCCTCGCGGAACTGTTCCTTCCTCGCATGAATGGCCTCGTGAACATGTTCATTCTGTTTTCGTTCCAGGAACTCCTTTCGCTGTCGTATAACACTTCGCCGCATGCTGCTTTCGTTTCCTTTCTTCTTCCTTTTCTGTAGAAATGTGTTCCACCTCTCCCAAGCCCTCCCTTCCTTACGTCTCTAGTCCTAGTTCTACAAAATGGAACAAATACATTGTGAAGAAAAAAAAGGCAGAATTAACAAAAGAATGTATCAGTAGGGGGAACAACGAACAACGAACAAAGAAGGTGAATAGGGAGGGGGGGGGGTTAGCCGCATAAGCGTTTTCAAGCAACTCTCTCTTCTTTTCTTTTTTTGGAGATTTATTTCCAAACATTTTACTTCGACGTCCTACGCATCTCATGGCACAGAATGCACCGAGGGGACGACGTCTGCGACGCCTTATGCCGCGTATACTCCTCCGGGTGCTTGAAAAAGTGGCTGGCATCAATGTCGGCGGGCTGAACGGCCAACACACCCTCGCCCGCAAGATAGTCAAGCACACAGTTCATGTGGTAAGTGTGGAAGCAGCCAAAGGCTACAACGCTCGTAGAGGTCGGCTGCTGACAAAGGAAACAAATCGCCACTCCGGGCTCCACGCGAATAGCGGCCAAGCGCCGCTTGTACAGCTTCTCGTGCTGTTTCCCCAGGTCACACGTCGCCACGTGAACGACAGTTGCCATGAGACCCACATCGTTTGCCTTGCTGCGTGCGACGTTGGCGATGCATTTTCCCACATTCGGCATGGGTTCGTTCTCCGGCAAAAGTTTAATAACATACGTGGGATCTAGGGTGACACGCCCGTTGATACTTGGGTCCACAATGGCCCGCAGCAGTGCCTTCATAAAGTTTACCGGCACGACGCAAGAGCTACGGGTCGGGGCCAGGCAACTGTTACAGGCATCATTATTATTATTATCAGCTTTATCAGGGAGTGAATTCCCAATATTGTTGGCTGCACGGAGATCGCCCTCGCTGATGTCATACATCTGGGCGACACTGGCCCATGTTTCTCCCTTATTTACACGGTGTTCAAAGTACTTTTGCCCGTGACGGCTTGGCAGCGTGGCATTCAGCTCAAGAGTCATGTGCAGAAGTTTTTTATAAAGGCTGAGTTGATCGTCTGCATTGGGAGCATCAGCAATAAACTGCACTGCCGTCTTCATGTTTTTCATGTCGTACACAATGGTGCGCAGGCCCTCCTCCTCCTTCCCCATTCTCGCAAGGAGAAAAACCATCTCCTCAAGTAGCTGGTGTTTTTTACACAGCGCATATATCTCCTTCAGCGCTGGAAGCCGCGCTGAGTTCTCGCGCAAAAACTTGTACAACCCAGAAGGCTCGTTTTCAATGAAAAGCGTTGCGACGAGTTGTGCATGCGCTTCCGAAATCGCAGTGTGTGTCGCCTTGTCGTATGTCTGCAACGCCTTCAAGTACACCCACAAGTACCGGCGCTGCGTCCGCTCCAGACGTTTCACAACAGATTCCGGCGCAAGAGACGCCCATGAAGACATTGAAGATGATGATGATGGTGGTGCAGAAGACAACATGTCTGCTGTTTCTTCTTCTTCTGCCGCAGCTGTTTTCTCTGGGTGCACGTGGTCCAATAGGAGTTTGATGGTTCTGTCCTCGTTCCGTGCAAATAACTCTGGCAGCATCTCCAGCGCCTTCACAAACAGCCGCTTCTCGTGTATGAGTGTGAAGAGCTCATCACTCTGGTCGACACGCAGGAGAACTTGCAGCGCCTTTTCATATTGACCACTAAGTCGTAGTAACATTCCATACGTTTCTCCGAGAGCCTTCTTCTGCTCCTCGGAGGCTGTACCCGCATTACTTTGGAGCTTCCAGTCATTGTAGCGTAATTCCGCCGCATGGCATACCACGTCATAGCGGAACATGCCCTTAAATTTGCAAACAGCCTTTTGAAAGAGAAAGACATCCTTTTCTAGATATCGTAGCAACACGAGCTCATAATATTCCTCTCCTATTCTAGAAGAGTCTTTTTCTCCTCTTTCTTCTTTTTCTTCATTTTCTTGAGTAGTTTCTCTTCCATTGTTCTCGCTGTGTGCATCCCCATTACTTTTATTATGACACGGGATCACATCTATCAGCAAGTCCGTCATCCCGCTTTGATCAAACTGACAAATCCACCGCTCCCACTCTACATAGTCATCCTGCAGAACTTCTGACAAAAGCGATGAGGCCTCTTCATACTTTTTCTCCGCAAAGAGATGGTGCAAGAAGCAGTGGCCAATGTCGGCTAGTTGATACTCATGCAGTACGTGCGTGTGAGCGTACATATATGCCTCTCTGAAGCGACCCACTTTAAGAAGATACTCCACATGTTGATCGTCATCGATAGGCATTGCCTTAATGATCGCATCCACAGAAGTGATGAAAAAAACAGCGTCCAATAATAAATCGTTGGAGGAGAATGACGATAGCTCTGTGGATGAGGCCTGCGGCGTAGTCGACACGTGATTACGTCTACTACTACTACCATTATTACCACAACCGCCACCAATAAAAAAGGTCAAACTGTACTGTAGGGGATGTTTGTATTTACTCTGTAGACGCCCACGATAAATATTAGCAAATGTGGTACGCTCTACAATTCGCACCTCGAGTTCCTTTATATACCCCTCTTGTTCCACACTGCAGACAAGAACAAGATAACGATCTGAACCGAAGGGAGCGATACCGCACACACGACAGGGATCTAATGCTGTGCATGTCCGAATTGGTGGCATGACATCCACACGATGTGTGCGGGACATGAACTCTGTTCCCCACCGCAGGCGTTCATCCATGCGCAACTCATGCACGTGAAACACTTGTATCCAGTCACCCCACCCACATGTAAGTGTGCCAGGGGACTCCCATACAAGGGAGCAGGGGTAAAACTCAAGCCGTACGGAGTCTTTGGGCCGTGCGACAAACTGCAGCACTGACCGCCCTGTATAGCTATACAACTGCACGCCAGAATCATTTGCCCAGGCAATGAGATCAGGTCCGCACCACCGAACTGCATGCACTTTCCCTCTCCGCTCCTGCAAGACGGAGGTTTTTCGATGGCCTAATATTTTGGTTTTTGTGATGAGAATCACTTTACCCCCGCACCCCAACACAACAGGACGTTCCTCATTGCGGCTGTAGTTTGGGTGAAGCGCCATGGAATGAATAGGCACGTCAAATTCCCTGCGGTAAGCATCATTATCGTCATGCAAGTTCTGCACTGTGAGTACACCCGCCTTGTCGGAGGAGCCCACGTGTTCCTCCACGCCGTCACAGCTCACATCACTGATCGGGTCCACGTGGCAGTGCAGCGTGCGGGCGACAACTCCAGACGCCTCCACGAGTGCAACGACGCCGCGGTTCGTGCCGATAACGAGGAGGCGGTTGAAGGCAGCCGCCACCATTATGTGCTGGCCCCGTAATGTATCCAGCGGGAAGGTCGAGAAGGAAAGGAGATTTTCATGCTCTTCTTCTTCCTCACATTCTTCTTCTTCTGTCATATCATCATCATCATCGTATTCTTCGTCACTGAGCTGCGACTCCTCGTCCTCCTCTAGCGCCTCAGTCGCCTCCTCGCGCGCGGTATTGTCGGTGTGCACGTTATCATCATCTCTCTGAACCTCCACGGAATTGTGGGAGTTCATTGAGAAAATAGAGGGAAGACACAAGACACTGTCTACCCACACTCTCACCGTTGTGTTTGTTCTGGCTCCTCCCTGTCAACTGAAGAGAAGAACAAAAGAAAAAAAAAGGAAGAAGAAGAAATGGATAAACAAACGAAGGAAAACAATGAGAAGGAGAAGCTTTTTTTTTAAAAAAAGGAGGAGGAAGAGAAAATCCCCCCAAAAAAAAGAAAAGAAATAAGGAGATAAAATAGCACATGTGCTCAAAAGAATGGGTGGGAGAGAAAGAAAAAGGCGAACAGGAAAAATACACAACAATAATAATAATAATAGTAATGAAAGAATCAATACAAATGCACATAACAAAAAAAATAAAAAAGATCTGAAGACAAATTCAGGGTAAATACTTCCTTCTAGTTGCTGGGTTTTTCTTTTCTTCCCCTTTTCACGAGTGGTAATCAGCCTCGACGGTTAAGGACGGACAATACTAGGCCTTGCTCCACCTCGTGGCGATGACGCGTCAAGAAAGATCCTGTATTCACTGCAGGTCCAGTAGTATGTGCACTGTTGTTGTAGGTCGCATCCCCCTCTTCCTTCTCTTCATCCTCCTCTTCTCCCCTTCCCTTATTAAATACGCCCAATGAGCTGTTCTTTGTCAGCATGGCCTGCTGCTGCAGCATCAAATTGCGGTACCCGAGAAGCAGTAAGGTGGAGCCAAGCAGAATATTCTCCCTTTGCACATCATCCGGATTTTCATGTGGGCGTCTTTGCTTGTTGGACAACAAATCCCCACCGCCGGTTTCCTGCCCAAGTACTGCACCACCATCTACATCTCTTACACTCATTCTACCACCACCATCACCACTTGTTCCTCCTCCCACAAGGCTTTCGGTTTCGCTGCCAACTATAGATCCACCGCCACGGCTTCTCCAATTATTTTGACCCTCTTCCAGTCTTGCAATTGTTACGGCGAGCTGGTTGCGGAGCCCCTCCTTCTCCTTTTCCGCCTGCCGCAGCTGCGCCTTTATGGCATCCATGGCAGCAGAGGGCTTGAATCCCTCGGACGGCAGCGAGGCGACTTGTCTCTGGAGAACATGAAGTAGTCGCTCCGCCGCCTCCTTCTGGTTCCGCGCCTCATCCAACTCATTTTCAAGTTGTACTACGCGATCAACAGAGTTTACAGAACCGAACGATCGATTCGAGGACGAATCCCCAAAATAGTCTGAAGCGTTATTATTATTGCTCTGGGTTCTTACAAGAGTCAACTCTGTGCGTAGGTCCTCCAGTTGTCGCTCCATCTCTGCACGTGCGCCCATTTGAGAGGACAAATTCTCTTCAGCAACAAGGAGTTTATTTAGCGCGTCCCGCCGCTCAACATTTTTCTTCATGAGTTCCTCCTCTGCCCGTTTGAGCTTGCGCTTCAGTGAAGCCAAGGCCACCTCCTGTGCTGCCGTAGCCTCCTTGAATGCTGACATCTTTTTTTTGTCTCCCTCTATCGTCGCCGTGAGTGCTTGAATAACACCCTCCTTCTTTCTCAAGAGCTCTCGCAAGTGATCCTCACCCACAGTGGCAGTCCGCCGAAGTTCCGCCTCGGCAAGCAAAGCCTTATACTTCGACTCCCACTCCTGCTTCTCGGCCAGAGTCAGATGCAGCTTGGAGTCAAGTTCCACAACTCTCGCGTTGGCGTCATCGATCTCGCGAAGGAGCCTTGATATTTGATTATTCACCGCCGCCTCATCCATCGTTGACGTTGCGGAAATTTGATGGAAGCCATTATGTGATGATTCCCTGCGATTGGACGCGCCGCGAGAATGCATGGCGGCAGAGTGGGTGGAATCTCCCGTTGTTTGTGCACCGTAGCGCCGCCGTGGACGCATTGCGTGTTTTGTAATGCACGATTTCCCTAAATTGGACAAAATCACTTGTTCTGCATGTGGCAGTGACTTCAGTGCATGCAGTATGACAGGATCACCGCTGAGCACAACTATAACAACAAAAATATCTGTCAGTTCCATCAACTGCTCCATCCCTTTGTTTTCCGTCACTGTTCTCTCGGCCTGCAGTTCATTATCCACAAAGTCTGGAATGTTTGCAATCTCAGTAGGATTGATAAGAAGCGTGAGATTCAACGTGTCTGGTGCCCCAAGCTGCTGATGTGCATAATCGTTCATATGCCGCACAAGGGCTGTGAGGTTTTCCTTCCGCACAACTGGATTATGACGGCTGGAAGACGCCTGTCGAGCAATCTCATCAGCATCGGTAAACGTCTGCGGGTCGATGCATGCAAGAATGCGGTAGAGAGACGTGCCCTCACGGAGATCTTCGTACTTCTCAGGGAGTGATTGCAGTCCACCATTTCCTCCGCCCACTCCCTCAATGGGCAGCAGTTCCCGCACAAGAAGAAGCACGGCGTCCTTCTTCTTTGCAGACTCTGTCATTACTAATTAATGCGAGTACTATTTTATGTATCTATGTAGTTTCGCCTTTCTTTTTCCCTCCTGAAAAGTTATGAAAGGCGGAGAGGTGTGGGTGGTGTACAACGTGGCACTTCAACACACACAGAGAAAGAGAGAGAGAGAGAGAAAGAGAGATAGAAAGATATTACACACAGCAACGAACTCCATACATACTGGACGGCATGAGAGGAGAAAAGAGAAAGAGAAAAAAAAGTGTTGTCGCAAACACACCACATAAGGAGAAACAGAATAAAAGGGAGTGTGAACAGAGCTATGGTTTATATAATATTCACAAGAACTGACAACAGGTGTGTCTGAAAATGAGTAAACTGAGACGGGGTCAACAGATGAAGGAAGGGAAAAGTTATGCATGACAATCGACAATAAATTAAATCTGCCCCACCCATAACTCTCTCCTCCTTTTTTCTGTTTTCTTTTCCGTTTTCTTCTCTGATATCCAATGAAGGGGAGAAGAAGGGAATTAGACTCAAGATTACACTTTGATCTTGATGCAATATATATGGCATTACAATTCAGTACACACACATAGAGAGAGAGAGAGAGAGAGAAACATTTTTGTTTGCTTGTTTCTTCATTTCTTCTCCCACTACTCGTTTTTTCTTTTCTTTTTTTTCTATTCACCTCTGGTATATCTATGGCTAGCATACACATGCATGCACACAAATAAAAAGAAAGCTTTCCCTCCCACTCACGTGGAATAATATTGCATTAGCCTCTCAAAAAGAGCCTCTCCCCAAAAATTTTATGTTTCCAATGGCATCTGAGATCTTTTCCGTGTACTCTTCAAGATTCATCTCGCAAAGACTCACACCATCCGTGTATGTTGCCAGGAGTTTATTGATATTCACAGACGGTGCCTCATTGAGCACACCACGCACGTACGACTTCCCTCGCTGATTGTCGTACATGAGCGACCACAAGGCCGTAAGAGCCAAATCTTTCCGAGAAAAAATTTCTTGACTTTTGGAGGAAATAGTCACTGCCGTCGTCGTGCTAGTACGATTTGTAGTAGAACAACAATCTGTTTTCTTTGACTTCCGGGAAATGGCATTATCTGGGCATTTCTGTAAAAAAATCTGTTTCTTTTCCATCTCATTCTTCTGCGAGAGTATCATTTTCATAGAGTCATTTGACTTTATGGTGTTGTTATTCGTCTTGTCGTGTATCGCAGGTGACAAGGGCGGTTGTGCCAGCAGGGCCGTCTTTATTGCAAGAAGAATCCGACTGTCCTGACATATCTTTGTCTTAAGTGTTGGATTAAAGCAAAGGTTACGCAGTGTTAGCAAAGACAATGTTCCCTCGCAGTTTACATTGTCTGCAGTTTCTATAAGTATTGTCATAAGTTCCGTCTGTCGCAAAATGGCGAGTTGCGCCTCAGAATGAAAGGAGAGTGCGGCCACGAGGCGAAAGAGACCCAAAGGAATGGCCACACGCCGCCGTTCATACTTCAGGAAAAATGATTCTATCAGTTCTGTCGTCTTCACTTTCATCGCGGCGTGCACAAACGGTTCCCCGCCTTTGCCGCACGCGGTGGCACACACGTCAAACCCCAACGTCATGATTTCCGTTCGAAGCGACTCCCGCTCACTCAAAGAAACATTCTTCACAACATTCATATTGCTGCTGTTGATATTATTGTTATTTTTTTCTTTGTAGAGCTGCATGGATTCACTTTCGTGTGTGAGTTCAAGCGTGAGGCCCAAAATACGACCGAAGCACGAACGTGAAAGCGGCTCGCCGGTGGTGGTTACTTCATGCAGGAGACATCGCCGCCCCTCACCGCTGCGGGCAAGTGCAATAGAGGCCCGAAGTGCGGCTCGCTGAGTTATTTCACACCCCAACGCAATGCGAAGAGATGAGCTAAAAGCGTGAACAATATCCCGAGACATTTCATGACAATCAGGAAACGAGTAGACACTACACACAGAGGAAAGAGACATTAAGAAATTATTCAGTGTCTCGTGTCCGGGGAGAAGACCGCCATTTTTCTTTAGCGTTTGTGCATGTTCATCAAGCTCTGCGACTTTTGCAGCAAGCCAGTCATTTTTCTGCGCCTCCTCATTGGCCAAGGTGAATAAAGTTACAAGGCGGCACTGCATTCCACACACAGAAGAAGACGGATGCAGAAGAACGGATGCGGCAAAGAGATCACCGCTAGACGCCGCCAACACGTTACGCATAGCATCAGAGTGTACAGCAACGGATGCAATTCTAGAGACAAGGGAGCAGACATGAGCGCGAATCTTTTGTGTGAGACGATTATTTTGCATTATGTTGCAAAGATGTGAAAAAAATGAAGATGGTAACACCACCGGAGCATCTTTGTTCACACTATTTGTCTTCGTTAGCCAAAAAGAGCAAAGCTCTATCGTCCACTGTACCACATCTTCATATGAAGTCTCCAACGTCGTGTGTTCCTCCACAGTCACGCCAAAACGTAATGACAGCATGTTAAAAATGGCGTCGGGTGGTGGAAGGGCAAAGACACTTTGCAGCAAGCTGCACATCATACCGTTCGAGAAGTGTTCTATGTGTTCTGGATGAGAAGCAAAGAGAAACAACAGACCACGCGACAAGGAACAGACAAAAGAAAACTGCACGGAAATTCCCTCTATGCCACTCAGAAACCGCGAGAGGGCATCCTTCGTTGTCGTCGCTGGAGAAATCGGTTTTTCTCGTACACGCAAGAGTTTGTCATTCGTCTGCGTTGTCATGAGAATAAGTTGCGACCAGCATTCCAGTGATCGTTTACCGTACGGCAGAATAACATTTGTGTATGCACTGTTAGGGCAACGTGTGGAAAAACGCATTTGCTGTTCAAACAATGTAGTCAACAGCGATAATATTGCGGCAGTAGCATATGTGATACCATTGGATGACGTCAACTCCAACAACTTCACGGGGAGTGCTGTTTGTGTAAAATCAAAAGTTTGCTCTATTTCCATGTTGCTTGAAGCTATGCGAATAACATACGCCAACCACTCTGCTGCAGCTGCAGCCTCCCACTGTGGAGCCTTCTTTGTGTACTCCAATACACTACTAACAGCACTCTTCAGGACGGATGGCATCTCTTCAGCAATGGTCATAAGATCGGCGGGGGAACTACACAGTCGCAATAAACAACGGTACACAGAGGCACGTAAAGGGGGATGTATACTATTCCGTGTTGACCGTGAAAGCGCTGGAAGGACTGGAATAACATCCCGAAGAGAGATGGCATTCACGCGAGTTACCTCCATGAGGTAAAAACAGGCATCCAGGGCCACCAGGCTGCACTCCCCCAACGATGTATAGCGAGATGCACGTTGGCAACTTGGTAGATGATGAAGAGAGGAGCCGGACATGTTTTCAACTGCTGAAGTGAGTGTCGGGTTGTTGATTCCGATATTCATCAGCAGTGGAGTCATGGACTGCAGCATACGAAGGGTCTCCGGTGCGAGCAATTTGTTAAGCATCATGTAATGATTCCAAATGATGGAGGAAAGAAGTTTGCAGGAGAGGGCCGCAAGGGTAACCTGCTCCGTGCGGGCGGACTGCATGGCGAAAGAAAGATACACCTCATCTGAGAGCAGGCCGTCTGTTGTCGTTGGTGTATCGAGCAGCACTGATCTATGGTGTTCCAGATTTCTAATAAGCGATTCAATCATTTCAAACAAACCAGCATTGCGAATCCACTGCTCCATCATGTCAGGCCCGCATGCACGCTCTGCAATGAGGAGAAAAGAGAGAACAACAAGTGCGATGGAGGGCCGCTCCACCAATTCACCACCCATCGTCGTCGTCGTCGTCATCATCATCATTGAAGGCAGCCCACTCACATCATGCACTTTGGAAGAGGAGGAAATAGAGTGCGGCATGGCTGTGGTGTGTGCATGCATCGCAGAGAACTCTGATCTCCCCTCGTGTGGAAGAAGAGACGCGACGTCACGGGACTGATGGTCTTGAAGAATAATTTTTACAAGCGACACCCCGGCAACAGACAAAATACTGTCGCGTGTCTCATCAGAAATACGGAAACTAGACATCATGTGGGATAACCACAAGAGCACGGATGTAAACACCAACTGGTCCTGTTGATTGGACGGCATGACCTCAAGAAAACGCTTGAATGCTCTATTGAAATTATGGCGTGTAAAGTGGTACTGAAGTTCGTCTCCCGCTGCAACAGTGAGACACCACAAACGATTCATCATAATCAAAAACTCGTCATGGGACTTGGCCATTGACAGACGCTCAAAACAATCCGTGTACTCGCCCTCGGGAATACAAATCTCTGTCTTCTCCACGACAATTGTGTAGTCTCCCTCATCCGTCGTGTTTATTGAGAGTTTGGTTTCATCTGCGGCAGCAGAAGAATACGCCGCCGCGTCGTGTCTCTTCAGTGTTTCATTTATGACGTTATTATCATCTGCTGTATGCACAGCACATTCACTATGATTCAGCCCAACCTGCGGCTTTACATAGAAACGCTCCCCGCCTCCCTCATCACTTCGCTGGAGTCTTCGCAGGCGATGCGCTGCCATGTCAAGAAGAACACTACTGCAGTACCGCACCGGCCCGTCCACCGCAAATGTTAGCGCCTGCAGCGTCTCCAATGTTTCCTGCAGAACACCGTCGTGGTGCTTCACCGCCGCCTCCAGTTGCTGCAAATGACACATGAAGGCAACGCTGCAGCGGCCCTCGCCGCACGAGACGCCCTGCACCTCCCGCCCGAGCGGCAGCGTCAGCAGCGACCGCACCATCGTCGCAACGAGGCCGAAGAAACGCAGGTGCTGCCTCTGCAGTAACTTCGCGAGTGCCGCCAACATCACGCCGGCCCGCGCGAGCACGAGCAGGCAGTAGTACGGCTCCCGGTCGGCGTGGAGGGCCACCATCATGTCAATAACGAGCGAGAGCGTTTCGAGCTGCGTGAAGAGAACTTTCTCTGCGATGAAGAACGGCAGCCCCGCTCCGCGGTCCTCGCTGAACAACATGTCGCCGGTTATTGCATCCACGAGGTGCGTCAACAACTCCCCCTCCTCGAGAAAGGCCGCGACGGAGACGTAGGACACGAGAATGCGCTTGATCACTTCGCAACCCTCCATCACCACCGTGACGTTGTGGTGCGTGATCTTCGCCGTGAGCTCCGCGAAGAAGGCAAGCCACTTTGACTTTGTGAAGGACATCAACGGAATGGGCATGTCGACTGAACACACAAACGCCCCACCCCAAAAAAAAAAAGAAAATTGATACAAAGAGAGAGAGACAGAGAGAATAACAATAATAACAAAAAGAGAAGGGGAAAGACGGACGCGGACATTTAAATTTTCTTTTCTTCATGCCTCTCATTTTCCTCCACTCCCGTAACGTTACGTTACGCCGTTCAATGTATCCAGGCGCCCATATAAAATAGCACTCATAACTTCTTCCTTTTTCTCACTATTCTTTTCTTCTTTAACTCAACCCCCATCCACCTTCAGAAAAGAAATAAGAATAGGAATACGAAAAAACAACTCAGCGACGTCTTCCAGCTCCCGTCACAACTTTCACCATTTCCACCGCATCTGCAGAGTTGGCGTAGTATGCATATATGTTCCGTCGAACGGTAAACCCCATTTTTTCATACACGCCTGGCATAGCTGCAACAATTCCCTCCATTTCCTCCAACTCCTGCTCACACGATGCACCACCACCGCCGCTTTCCGCGAGCACACTGCGGAGGTACGCCGTGGTCTGTGGCGACGACGTCATTGTGTGCAGCCTCCACCGCGCGATCCTCCTGCCGTCATCGCCGCCCTCGGCCAGCTGCAGGGCGCGCCGCAGAAGTTCCCGCGCGACATGTCGTCTGCGGTGCGACGGGTGCACCAGCACGACTTGGATGTATCCCTCCACCTGCGCGCCCGGCGAGAGCGGCACCAGCACGATCCCCACCGCCCCGATCATCCCCGTCGCGGTGGGAGCCGATGATGGTGCAATGGATGCAGTTAAGAATACATTCACCTGCTCCAGGTGCTTGCGGGTGCACGCAGGGTACGGAAGGAAGCACCACGTTTCCAGTGCGTCCACCACGGCAGCGTGTGCCGCACCGTCCTGCTCCCTCCTCACCTCGAAGACGACGAGGTCTGTGGACATTATGTGAATTTAAAAGAAAAAAAAAAGAAAGACAGATTTAACGGCACCGCACAGCCTCTCAGCGGCACTCCAACCTACCTCTTCCGCCACATTCACATAAGTCAAAATGTGAGGAAGAGAATCGAAACACATAGAAAAAGCATATGTATGTATGTATGTAAGTATGTATCTATGTATGTATATTTTTTGTTGTTCGTCTGTTCACTGCCACCCTCCACATTACACCAAGACACCCCCTTGAGCTCTGGTCTTGACCACACATCATTCACCCTGATATGCTCAGACAGCCAATACAAAAAAAGAAAAAGAAAGGAAAAACAAATGAAAAATAAAAATAAAAAAAAAGAATAAAAAAATTTTTTTTTCCTCGTTAAAACGCACATGCACAGACACATCTTGTTTGTCTGTGTGTGTGTGTATGCGATTTTTTTTTTCCCACCGTTTTGCATATGTATGAATACGTATTATTTTCGAAAGAAACAAGGGTAAGTATATATTCATATGCAACGCAAATTCACATCAGCATTACTTCCACCGTCGTAGAAGGGTTCAGAAGCATTTGAGGCGTCTTTGTCACACGCAGCTCGCGACTCATCAAGGAGCTCTTCCCATCGCCACCCTCGTTGCGTGTTGCAATAATAACATCCTGCAGAACACCCATCGCCTTCCCCACAGCGACCTCCAGCGGGCTCTGGTGCGAAAAGGCCAACAAAGATGCGGCGAAGAGATCGCCGGTGCCGGTGTAGCGTCCCTCGTGGTACGGCACCACACCGGTGAAGCGCTGCGGCGTCGTGGCTCCTTGCCGCATGCGGGAAAGGAGAAATTGAAAATGTTCGGGGTCTTCCTCTGTGCGGAAGGATGTGATGACCACGTTTGGTGTGCCCTGCGCATGAAACCAATCCGCTGCCTGCATAGCCGTCTTCAGGTCGGTAACAGTGACGCCAGATAGCAGGCTGGCCTCAAAGTGGTTTGGAGTCACAACGTCCGCAAACGCAACGAGCACCCTGTACGCATCCACAACCTCCTGCTTGCAGTACATGACACCATCGTCGCCCATCACGGGGTCACAGAAAAATGTTACTGTCTTTTCCTCACCTTCCTTTGCATTCTCTCCGCGGAGTTTGCGGATCTCATTCACTGTGTCACGAATCTTTTGCACGATATCGGGATTGTTGATGTACCCCGTGAGGACGTAGCGGTAACTTGAGAGAAACTCATTTGCACGCAGACCATCCAAGAGAACCTCGAACTCCTGAAGATCCATGCGATGTCCACGGACAACGGGGTAACCACTGTGGTTTGAGAGACTCACTGTGTTGATGCCATCCACCTCAAAGCCATGCAGCTGCAGTGGGAAGGTGGCAGCCTTGTTTCCCACACAGCCGTGGGTAACAAAGGACTGAATGGAAAGAACGGTCTTTTCGTCGCTCATTCGTTTTTTCTTTAAGTATTTTTGTTTTGGATTGTACTCGTGTATAGTTTAACCCATTATTCCAAGTTGCGTTCAACCGAATCACCAACGCGAGAAGAAAAGAAAAGGGGGTGAAAGAAACATTAAGTAATGAAGCTCATAAACGCAAAATAATATTCTGCATCGTCGCTCTTCTTCGCAGAGTTACATAAACACACAGAAAGCATACATAAGCGAACGAACGAACAGAGAAACGGCAGTATATGCATGCATATGTGTTCAGGGATCCGGTTTGTATCATCACATATATACAAAGAAAAGAAGGAAAGAAGGAGGGAAAGAGAGAGAGAGAGAGAGACAGCCAGACAGCCAGACAGACAGCCAGACAGACAGATAAACTTCCTTGTCATTCATCGTACATCTCATAACGCCTACTGCGAGTATAATACATCTTGTTTTCTTCCCTCTCTCCTCTGATCGTTTTATTTTGATTTCTTCTCCTCTATTTTTTCTATTTCTATTTTCTTTTCCTTCACATCATTTGAGAGGAATTGCAACGAAGTCCTCTTCTCGTGCCGCTTTTTCCTCCCCACTCATGCATCTCCTTCCACTGGTTCTTCAGAATATCAAAGAAAACATGATCCTCCTCGATGACCGCGCTCACACCGTTGTAGTAGTCGATGAACTCTGCGAAGGGAACCAGCCCGTACTGCTTATTCTCGTCCCAGATGGTGAGAAATCCTTTGAGCATTTTGTCCGCGGAGAAAAGTTTCTCCACCGCCACTACTGGGTGCTCCTGGGCGTTGTAGCGGGCCTGGATGTCCAAGATGGTGAGGTAGCCGTCGGCGTCGAAGTCGAGCTTCCGGAAAATCTCCCACACCGCGTCCTTTCTCTCCTGGCTCATCGGGCCACGCACGTAGTCCATAAACAAGTCATAGTCCACGCAGCCCTCCTCATTCTGCGGAAACCCATCATGAATGGACTTTGCAATGCTATCAATTTTAAGCGTTGTTTTCTGTGTGTCTTGGAATGACAGAGTTGTGGAGTAGGCGCGGGAATCACGCACAAACTTCGCAATGTTCTCCAGCGACATCCACCGCTTCCCGTCCACACCCACATCCCGGAAGTGCCGGCCCATTGCCTTGATGCCGATCTCCGGAATGCCGTTCCCCGCGTAGACAACATACGCCTCTCTAATCTCCCGCAGCAGCTCCACCACCTCCCCAGGGACGCGGTGTGTCTGGTTGAGTTTCGTCGTGATGTCGTTCCCGATTGCCGCGAGAACGGACTGCGTGTGCGTCCGCAGGCGACTGTCGTCGACGTGCACTATCTTGTACCGCTTCGGCCCGTCGTCGCGCTGGTTCTGCGGCGCCCCAAGAGTAAATACGACGCCCTCCTGGAAGTCCGCCGTGAGGAAGTTCTCGCCGTCGTCCTTCACGTAGACATCGAACGGGAAGGCGGGGAAGCTGCGCTGAACCTTGTAGCCGAGGGGCCCGGGGAGGTCCCGCACCTCGTCGAGGTAAAAGCCGCACCAGCGCGGGTAGTAGCAGCCGAAGAAGTACCGCTGCACATCGCGCTCGTGCTGGGAGAGCTGCACGCAGTGAACGAGGACAAAGTCGCCACGCTCAATGCGATTCACCTCGCTGTAGAGCGTTGTATCCATGCGAATAGACATGTATGCAGGAGGCACGCCAGAAAAGAAAGATAATAATAATAATAATAATAATAATAGAGTGAGCCACTGAAGTGTACACACAGAAACAAGCAACTGCTCTAATACCGTTTCTGTTCTTTCCTTCCCTTTCCTTTATTTCACCCTCCCCCACTCTCTCTATCCCCCGCTCCTTTTGTATGTGTATATTCGTTTTGGGTACAGAGTATGATGTATACGTGCAGACAGGCATAGCAAGAAAGAAGGATAAAAAGAATAAATAATCAAAAAAAAAGAAGAACAGTGAAACACCAGCAATACACACCCACCCAAAGATGTATATATATATAATCGGGCCACAAAAATGGCCCTCACTTTTCTTGAGAGATGGAAATATATCACGAGTATCGCAGAACATGTATAGACAGATGGAAACGTGGAACACAAAGCATCGCTATTAGGAATAAAATGAAGAGGAAGAGAGCAAGAAAAAAGTAACCTCCCATCCCTGCGCCCATCAAAGAAGCACAATAACGAGAACAAGAAGAAAGAAAGGGAAAAGGGGGAAGAAAAAACACAGACACAACAAAAGCATTTTATTTCCGACGAGGCTTCATTACTTTTACCAATTCACCAGCGTTACATTTGTTCCTTCAACAAGGTAAGCAATCAACCTTTCCTCCACCTCCACAGCATTCCAATCTATTTTTCCCTCTCTATTAGATGCGCCGTCTGTGGCCTTTATATATATATATAGTTGCAAGAGAAATCATGACACATAAGCATGAAGTAAATTCACTTAAGAAAAGCAAAAAAAAAGCACATGGACAGACAAGTTGAATTGTCTGGGAGAACCAGAGAAAAGGAAAAAAAAAAGACATTCAAAGAGTGTAGCTGTTCTTCTAGCTCCTCAACATCGTTTTGTCTCTGTCAGCATCCACAAAGTCACTCTCCTTTCATTTCCGTCCTTCACACATTATTCTTTTCTTTCGTTTCCTTTATTTTCTTTACTCGCATGCATTGAAAACGGGGCTCCCGTCTCCTTTTTATTTTATTCCTTTTTTCTCAACAATGATATCCACCCACTCCACCGTCACTCTCTCCTCTTACCATCTCGTTTTACTGTTCATTTGCGGCCCCATACACTCGGTCGCTGTGCCCGTCTGGAATGTGGAACCCCAAACCCCCGGCGTACATTTGTGGTCGGCAGCGCGGGGAAATCTTCGGGGTTGTGGAAGTAATCCGTCCCTGTGGGCATTAGTGGCTGCCGTGGCTGCTGCGTCATGCCCCAGGGATTCCTACTAGCATCAGAAAATCTATTATTATTATTATTATTATTATTATTATTATTATTATTATTATTATTATTATTACTATTATTATTGTTAGTAGCAGTAGCAGTACCCTGTGCACAGGAGGAAGGTCTACTGCAGTTATTATTTCCACTCCAAGAGAACTGCTGAGGTTGGTTTTGTTGTTCCTGCTGCTGTGTGCCTTCACTTTGCTGACTCGCTCGGTTAAGAAGAGGAGCGCAGCCCTTCTCAAGCCATACATTATTCCCACCGCCCTTGACATTTCCTTTATGTTTGCCTGTCTTCTTCTCCATAATCGACAGGCGTTCGAACTGCTTCTTCCACTTCTCATCCACCGCCGCCTTCATGCTCTCCTCCTCCTGGACTCGCTGCGCGTGCTGCACCTCCGGCGAGCTCTGCATCTTCTCAATCTGCACGAGCGCGTCACGTCGCTCCGGCTGCGGAACGGTTGCAACAAGGAGCGGGAAGATCTCCTGAAACGACCGCTCCCTCGGGAAGAAGTCCGTGCGCAGGAGGTTGTAGTACCGCATCGTCAACATCCTCCCCGACATGAACTCCGCCGTGCACTCGCGGAAGTCTTGCAGCCGCTGCGGGTTCTGCAGCTCCGCCTGGAGGGCGGCGTCGAGCGCACGCCGCAACTCGCCCTGGTTCACCGGGACGTTGTTCTTCATGTTGTACATCTCCGCGCTCTCAGACACGCCGAAGGCCCGCGGGTGCAAAGAAGACACCACGACACAAGAGGGAACCAAAGCAGCACGCCGCTCTCGCATCAGTGGCCGCAGCACACCGGGGGCGCGGAAGCATGGCGGCAGTCCAGGCGTGGCGCTCTGTGTACAGTAGTTACCGGAGGCTTTATCTCCCTTTCGTTTGTTTTTTTGCCTCCCTCCTCCGCCCTTTCTTCCAGAGCCGTCGTTGTCACTGCGGCCACACGTCTGCATGAGTTTCACCGTCTCCTGCCGGTTCACGTGATCGAAGGTGATGGCGATGACGTTTGCATTCGACCCCGTTGCCGGCGCCGTGTTGTTTGACGGGCTGCCGCCGCTGCTCGTTGCTGCTGCTGCGGAGTCCGGGTCGAAGAGCGCAACGCGCGAGCGAATGTTGTGCGCCCGCTGCCGATGAACCGCCAACTCGAGATCACAAGCAAACACGCGCATCATTGGGTCCACGGACGCACACGCGGGGTGGTCGCACACGTGGTGGGACTGCTGGAAGTGTTGCAGAAGTTTCGCACGATTCTCGTAATATGTAAAGATAAACTCACTGCGATTGCACACATCACATGTGAAGTGATTGTGCCTCATGTGATCGAGCAGATGATCTTCATCATAGAAGCGTGTTTTTCGGCAGAACTTGCACGATGGATGTCCCAGGAAGGAAGGGAAATCGCGTGGGCACACGCCATCTAAATGTAACTGCAGGTCCTCCCTCGAATACACCTGCTGCTCGCACAGAAAGACAGATCGGAACTTCAGACAGATGGAGCAGTAATCCAACTTGTGGTCAACCTTCATGTGCTCCTGCAGGGGATACATCTCGCAGAAGGGCTCCTGCATGCCTTTATACCAGCACTCTGGGAGAGGGCAGAGAAATTCATACATCTTCCGCATCTCCGCCGCCAAACTGTCGCCGTGGATGAAGCACTGCAAGCGGGCGTTGAAGACCGACGCCGCCTCCATCGCCTGCAGCGACTCGCGGCCGAACTGGTCCTCCTCGTCGCCCGCGGACGGGAGTGTGCGAGTGACTACAACCGTCTCGCCCTTCTCGCGGCAGACGGGGCAGGCGGCGCGATCGACGGCGTGGATGTGCAGGCCGCAGACATAGCAGACAAAGTGGCCACAGCGGAAGACGGCAAGCGCCTCGCACGTCGTGGCGCAGATGAGACAGTCAACGGGCTCGAGCTCGGTCGCAGTGCCGAGCATGGCAGATACTCACAGAGATGAGACCGCGGACAAGAAATATGAAAAAAAAAAGAAATAATAATAATAATAATAATAATGAGTTCGAAAGATATAAAAAAAGAACTCACCGCAACCGAGTTAATCGCTCTCTCTCTCTCTCTCTCTCTCTCTCTCTCTCTCTCTTTCCTTTTAGCTTATCTTGTTGTTGTCTCCCTCTCTTTATACGCGTAGATACAACTCTCCCTCCTTCCTTTTTTTTCTCACTTTTCACTCAAAAAAACTTCTCTCCGGTTTCTTTTTCTATATTTCCCACCCACCCCGGTTTTTTTTTCAGACAGACACTCCTTTCCTTTGTGTGTGTTTTCTTTTTGGCTTTGGTTTGTTTCCCTCGTTTTTTCCCTTCTTTTTTCCCTCTCTTCTGCCTTCCCTACAGCACCTCCTTTTGTGTGTGGGTGCGTATGTGTGTTCCTTCTGTTTTGACTGTTTTAGTTGATAGTTTTAATTTGCACTCAGCAACCAGCAGGATCTGAATAAAAAGGAAACAATACATACATACATGCATTACAAATAAATAAATAAATAAATAAATAAGAAGAGAAAAAAGAAAGAAGAACGTGAAAAAGAGAAATAAGCATTTGTAGTTCAGGTCAATCATCCACTCACACTCTCCTATTGCGCGCAAGTAACAGAGTGGGAGAATGAACAAACAAAGAGAAATAAATAAATAAATCGACAGCGCATCAAAAACAGAGGACAAAAGAGATAGAATAAAAAGTACATGTCTCACGCACTCACGCATTCAGGATAATACCTTCAACAGCATCATCCGGCTGCTTTTTTCTTTTTCTTTTCTTTGTGTGGAGGTGTCTGTTTCCTCTTGTCTGCCGTTATGTCTCTAAATATATACAACGAAAGATAGGAACAGTGTTTCTCATGCTTATGAATGAATACGCCCCCGTGTGTGCGTCTATGACAACGAACAAAAACCACATAAAAACAAACACGAGGCATCGAGCTCCACATACAGAAAACGAAACGGAAAGTGAGAGAGGAAAATAAAATACAATAACAAACAAGAAAGCAAGCAAAACCAAAGATCAGCAAAGCATTAACAGTAATCATTTCCACGTGTAATGCATAGGCGGCGTCAAGATCAACGTCAACAACAAAACGCACGCACACACACACATGCGAACATGGATGCCTCATACTCTTGAAAGGAAAAGAAAACACGAAAAATACACATGAGGTGGATAAAAAAGCGTCTAAGAGTTAATCCAGGTATCTATATCTAAGAACACCTGGGGCAAAGGAAAGGTGGGGGAAGGGGTACCAAGAAAAATAATAAAAAAGCAAAATATTAATCTTAATAGTCAACAAGACGCCGCTCACCGCATATTCGCCATTGCGCCGCGGGGGTTTGCGGTGGGCGGGCCGCTGGGCAAAGGCGGCGGCGATGATGATAGTGCCAGTGGCAGCATCGATGTTTGTTCGATCGGTCCCAACTTGGGCTGCTGGAGAGGATTCGGGGCGCATGTATCCAAGCCCTCAACCGCGGCGGCGGCCTCAGGGGTCATCACTGGCGTCCGTGACTGCGGCGTGGCCGTCTCATTGTTCGCGGAGCTCGGCTTTTTGTGGTGCTTGTCCTTCTTTTTCTTTGTTGTCTTGCTTTTTGTCTTGGAATCATTATGAGTGTCCTTCTCCTGCGGCGGCGGTGTCTTTATCTCTTTGCAACCATCATCATTATTATTATTATTATTATTATTAACATTCTTCGTGTACCTCTTCTTGTTGCTGGAAGCATTGCCATCCTTTGCCACGACAGCACGCGTGAAGACGGGCGCATAGGCAAGTGATGTATACAGCGGTCCCATCTCTGCGTGGGAGATGAGGAACGCGGTGGAGAAACTGTCAATTGGCACCTCGCGGTCAACCTCAATGAATGACGGGAACACCACCGTCTCATTATCGTCGCGCTCCAGTGATAGTGCCTGTTTCCCTGCAGCCCACGACGGCTCAATAATTGTGGTGACTTCATAACGGGAATTATCATGGATAAACTGAACTGCGTGCAGGACGACGTCACGCCTTTGGACGTCGCGGTGGCGAATCAAACTGTTGTACTCCCGGAACGTGATGCGTTGTTCGTTCTTGACATGTTGACTAGATTCCGATGTGCCCATAAAGACGCCCTGCACTGCCTGAAATTCAACATGACATGGGGGTGATGAAACATCCCGCAAAGAACTATCTTCGCTTCCGTCACCTTGCCTGGTCGATGCACCTCTGTTCACACGGAGAAGCGAGTTGAAGAAATACATGCATTCTCCTGAGGAATGCTCTCGCCTAACAAGCAAGCGAATGTCATTAATATTGCTGTTGCATAGTACAGTGATAACCAGTGTATACGTGGCGGTTTTTACGGGAATGTCCTCTGAGCAGTGTTGCACCAAATAATGGGATGTATTATGCATGGAAAATTTCTGACCAATAATTTGACCAATCAATGAAAGTCCACGTTCAATCTTTTCCTCAAACGTCGTGGAGTTGTCAATGATCCGCAGCATTGGGTGGCCCACATACACTTGCCGCAGTTTCTTGTCAGACTCCACCGCCTCTTCAACATTTTCATAGCGGGCGGGGTTGTCAAGATTGTAATACTCCACAGCGCCACAGGCGGCAGTCACAAGATGAATGACAGCATCATAGCGATCCCGCAGTGTTTCCAACGTTACATTGAGACGCTTTAATATTCTTGCAAACGTCTCCTCGGAGCAAAACGCCCTTCCATCCATTGTTCCGCGGTCAGATATCACAATGCTTGGCTCCCCGCACGCCATGGCCACATGGTAGAACTCATCCTCTAGTGCTAGCTGCACGCGGAGAAGTGCGAGTTGTTGGTCCTCAATGCTATCGTCGCTCCACTTCATGCCACCAGTCACCAGCAGCGTTGCCGCCTCTGGGACACAGAACACTTTGTACCCCGTCCGTTGCGACATCTTTGACTGCAGCTGCGTGAGAAATGTGGACTTCCCTGCGCATGGGCCACCCGTGAGACATATCCGGAAAACACGATGATTGTGCCTCAGTTTCCTGTGCACATGCTGCAGTGGGATCGTCGCGTACTCCGAGAGAACAGGGACCAGGGAAATGGAGCGGCCGCGGTCCGCAGTAACGTCCTTCCTCCCCTCGCCGGCAACACCGGCAGCAGCATTGTTTAAATTACGGTTGGCGGCATCGGCGGCTGTGGTGGCAGAAGAGAAACGAGGCAGCGGGGACTCACTCTTCTCGGACGAGCCATCATCGTTTGACGGGCAGTCTGATGACATGCCGTTCTCCGGCAGTCGGCATGCATGTGGGGCTCTTTGGTGGACGTCGGTGCTGCTCGCGGCAGCCGCGTCATCATCGCCGTCGGCCGGTATGCGCACCTCACTTGCATGCCGATATTTCGGCACAAGTGCATTGGAAGGTGCGTGAGAGGCGGCGGAGCCCATTATAATTACTCCTTTTTTTTTCTTTTTTTTTGGGGGGAGGGGTGGGGTGGGTGCAGTGTGTAGCTGGTGGGTAGTGATTGATCTAATGAGAGGAATCCTCACTCTACGGAAATAAAAATTAAAATGTATGTATGTACTTAATGTGGTGCGAAGGTACTTATCCACTCTCTCGCCTTCCTTCACTCAGACACAAATGTTTCTCTACGTGCTATTCCTGACAGCCTTCGCTTCACTTCACGTTGTAAATGAAACAAAAAAAGAAAAGCTACAACGTAGGACATGCGTGCATGCAGACGGAGGGGATTACGCCCACGCAAACAGTTTGGGCAAATAAAAACACATCAAAAAAGGAAAAAAAAGATGTCAGTTGTGTACAGAGAAGCAAACATCTCCAGTTACATTCACTGGGTAGTAAAAAAAAGAGAAAATGCAGAAAAAAAAAGACGGTAGTTTCTTTATTATTTTTTTTTATTTAGATTTTTCTTAATCAGCGGGAGGGGGAATACTGTTTCTTTTTTCCCCCTTCTTCCTTCTTTGTGTTTCCACACATGTCTGCCTCCTCTCTCTCTCTCTCTCTACCGCTCCCACTACACACCAATTGGATGAATCACGCCGACGTTGTCGCTGCGCAGTAGTATCTTCCCCACCGGGACCACCTCCCCCGTCTTTGCATGTATCTCCGCCGCCTCGTCGAGCACGACGTTCATGAACTCGTCGTAGCCCCGCAGCACGCCCTCGATCTTCAGCTGCGTGTCGTGCACGAGCCACACACACACGCGGCGACCCTCCGTCATGTAGCGGTGGACGATCGTCGTCGGCCGCACCATCTGCTTCGTCGTCACACTCATCTTCTCTCCCAGTGTGTTTCTTTTGATTTTTTTTGTTTTTTGGATCAGCTGCAACCAACAAATAGAGAGAAAGAGAGAGAGAAAATAGAACAAGAAAGAGAAAAGTGTATTTCATATGTATACATAGAAATAGAGAGAGAAACAGACGCATACATACTGCGAGAGATAGAACAGCAGTCATCCAAGTAGGAATGGAAACCAGCGACGACGAATAGCCACAAGAAGGAAGTAAAAGAGAAGGACTAGAACAAGGACGTTGTGGTGATTAACAAAGAAAAGTAGTCGAAACAACGGGATAAAGAAACAAGACCCCACACACATAGAGAGAAAGAGAGAGAGAGAGAGAAATAGTCGAAGAAAATACATCTAGAGGCTTCCATACGTCATACAAAGAGAAATGCAAAAAAAATAATTCTCAAACGCAGAGAAAACACAAAGTGGGGGAAACAACAAGAAGAAAGAGAAAAAGAAAAGAGAGAGAGAGAAAAAAAAAAAGAAAAAAAAAATGCACGCACGCATCACCAACCAATAAAAGAAGAGTTCTCCATGCGAACACGAAATCTGTTGTTATCATTATTAATTTTGAATCTATTGTTCATCATATATATACAGGCATCACAGAGCCTCCTCTCTCTCTCTCTCCCACGTCTACTCGTAGAACAGCATATACACCTCCGCCTGGCAGCGAAGCACGTGGTCCTTATCCACGCGCTCCACGTCCTCGTCATCGCAGCGGAACCACACGCTTGGCTGCCGCATGTCCCGCACGTACGCAACGTAGTGCCCGCCGTGCAGGGAGCCGCGGTGCGTCACAATTCCGACGAGCTCCCGCCTGAGCGCCGGCCGCGAGTCGCGCCCCCGCCCCGCCCCGTCGGTCGGCGTCGCGAAGGACTCGGAGATGCCGGCGGGGCTCACGCCGCAGCTCGTCTGCTGGCTCACGGAGCTCGTGGACACGTCGGGGGGGACGTCGTCCCGCGGCCCTGCGCTGCCGGTGCCGGTGCCATCTGGCCGGTCGCACTCACCGGACTCCGTCAACATGCGCTCGGCTCTACAAGGGTCGCCGTGGGCGAGGTCGAGGTAATGAAGGAGAGTATCGCGATGCAGACTTGGAAAACGTTTCTCAAGGAAATGAAGACTTCGTGTGGTCTCGTGGTCCTGCAATGTATCTGTTGACACATACCTCGACAAATCGAGTGTTAAAGGGAACGCCACATTTTTCGTGATCTTTTGGAAGTATTGGCCTTCACAATGAAATCGTAATAAATGCAAGGCGATCGTTCCACCCATACGACTGATAGATGTCGACACACGTGCGTCTGAATATACACAATTGAGCCCCCGTTTCTCCTCCCCTGATGTCGTCTTCTTCAATTTTGCTTTCCTCTCATTCTCTGCCTTAATAGCTGCATTATGTTTCTCCTGCTCCGCCCTTGATAACCTTTTAAAGCACGTCTCACAGGCATACTGATCCTTCCCTCGTAGATCCATAGGCCAGAAGAGTTTACTTAATCCTCTCTCTATAGTGTCTTCAACAGGAACAGAGAGAGCCATAAATACCTCCTCACGAGAGAAACACGATTCACACCGTTTACATACCACCTCTGTGCGCATGGCTCCTTCAAAGGAAAGGCGTGGATCCTTCTTCTTTCTCTCTTCGGATTTGCCCTTATCGAACTCATCTGCAACACCATTTATCATAGATAAAAACAACTCTTGGGAATCCTGTTGTTCGTCCTCCGCAAAAACAGGGGCAATTTCACATACACATTGTAACACTTTGCGTGCATACCCATACAGTGTACGTTTCTGTATATCTTTAATTGTTTCTTCTTTAAGATGGCGTGCTATATCATACAGGCGACGAGTTAGTGGTCCAGGTAATTCATCCTCATGTAGAGAGAGTAGTGGATTTACAAAAGAACTACATTTAAGAATACATTGCAAAACCGAATTGAAATAACATGTATTCCGAAGATTTTCTATGCCAGCAATGTGTGCAGACACAAGCGCCTCCAATTCAGCCCTTGAGTTCCGTCCAAAAGCCGACGAGGTATCGCTTCCATGTACATCCATATCATGTCCATAACTACGATTACAAGACGGTGATCCATAAGAGTGTGTATAAGAGCCATGTCCTCCCGTGTATCCTTTGCTGGGGGTTGATCTAGCCTCTTCCCCAGGAATATCAAACCTAACTCCCTCATAAAAAAGACAAAGGAGTTCTGCAACGGTATCACCTATCCGCTTTAAATACACATAATTCTTATTGGACTCTGAATAGTCCACCGCACGAAGGAAAGCTGGCTTCTCACTGCATTCAGCACACCATACATTATAAGTCCATCCTTGACCACCATTTACCAGGACAAACTCAAATGTATTTTCCTTCTCCAGTGGCAAGAGCCCACTTTCCCGTATCCCTTCAATGCCCTCTACATGATATGTTGGAAATACCGTCCTATGCTTCACATACGAGGAAAACCCATTCATCGTTTTTGTACCACCAGGAACAAGAAGGTATAGACGGTGGTATTTTGCAGAAGTGTTGCTAGGAGTGGGATACACGTTGTGGTCTTCCATATGGTTTTTCGCATGTGCATTACAAAAGCAACGAGTACATGTGAGGCACATAAAAAGATCCTCCACGTCAGTCTCCTCCAATTCACCTGTCGTCTTCCTTCTGAATAGTTTTTCCAATCTACTTCTCTCCTCCTTCCTGCTTGTTAACACGGGAGGGCGGTTATCGCACAGGAAACACTGCAGCGTGGGTTGCTCCGACGTGACGGTGCCAGTCAACCAAGTAGCAGTGAACGTTTTTCGCAGCCGCTGCGGCTCCACAGCACAAAGGCAATGGCAGATCATTCTCTTTTTGCACTTCTTCTCAACTACGCGAGATGACTGGCGATTTGAGTACGAAACGTTGACTAGTGACGTTTTGAAAAAAAGTTGAAAAAGGTTGAGAAGATTAAACGGCCCGCACAGGCCCCTTCTTCTTGTTGCTGGTTGTACTCCGCAGTAGTGTCACTAAGACGTCTCGCGGGAGGGAAGTCAAGAGAAAAATCAATCCAACGTTTGCTCGCCCTTTTATGTGCCTCTTTTTTTTATTCTTCCTTTTGTATATATATATATATATATATATATATATATAACTAATTAAGTTATCCCTATACAAAAGTCTGTTTCCTTCCCTTCGGTTTTATTTTCTTTGCCTCACCTCTTTGCTTCCTTCCTCTACTTTAATCTGCGGGTCTCGAGTCGTTGTTTTTCCCCTTTTTGTTTCACCTTTCGTTTTCTCGTATATACCTCCGCCTAACTCGTCTTCTTTACTTGTCTGTTGTTACGGTTGTCCTTACAATTATATTCTTCTACTTCCTTAGTACACAGAACAGCATGCAACAAAAGGGGGGAAAAGTGAGAATATTAAAGAAGTGGCATCAATTCAAAGGAACATGGAACAAGCACATGGCAAACACATGGCAAACAGCAACACACTCAACGTTTATTATTAGTTCACTCCTGTTTATTATCTTGCACAGCCTTGATAACCGCATACGGCAGCCGTGTTTGTTATGCCAACAGCGATCACGATTATCTGTGCTTCGCCCCGGTAGCAGCAGAAGAAAGAAAGAGAGAGAGAGAGAGAGAGAGGGAGGAGGAAATACGGTGGGAACAATCAGAGTTAAAGGGTTCTTATCGATTGCAGTGAAAATCAAGCTCCGTGCGGAGTCATAGAACACTCAGGAAACAACGGTTACTCATCATGCATGAGTGTGCAAGGAGGCATCTCATTCCCTTCCAGTAAAAAAAAAAAACAGCGCCTATGTGTGTGTGTGTGTGTGTTATAGAAGAGAGAGAGAGAATAAGAGAGAAGAAGTGTAAGAAAGATAATGGGGGACTTGTGTTTGCTGTTACTTGATACTGTGAGCATCATTTCATCACAACACAACAGAGCAAGTCCTTGAAAACATACGAGATGTATTAGCGCAGCCAGGGAAACAGGATAAAATATAAAATAAAAAATACACAGAAAAGGAAACAAATATTTATCAGAAGAAATTGTGCATTCCGCGGCTGTAAGATTCGCATAGGGCTATTGCCTCCAGCCCTGTTGGGATGATGCTAAATATATAAAAAATCTGCCAAATGCGCTCCGCCTTCGCCTCTAGGTGCCACGCGACAATCAACAACACGGCGGCGGCGGCGTGGCAACATCCATGCATGAGGCTCATCAGCCCCGAGCGCAGCGTGCGAGCAGTCAGCACGCCCCAGCAGGTGAAAAACAAACAGAGAAAGCTCCCGGCCAAGTAGCCATCGGTTGCGCGCCGGAAATATCTATAGTCGCTCTCGGTGTGGCCTGGGGATAATGATGAGCGGCGGATCATCGCATCACTGCCATCGGCGGCGCAAATGAGGGCGGTGAAGTGCACGACAATCATGAAGAGCCGAAAGGGAATAAGTACAGTGACGTTGACGCGGCGCAAAAACATCAAGTTATGTCTGGAGAGGTGTCGCCGCGGTGCTATGGAAACTGGGTACATGTCGACGTTGTCGCTCTAAACGTTTTCCCAGAGAGAAGAGACCGAATGCTTGTTTCTACACTTGCACAATTTGTGGAGGTGTCAGCAGGCCAGCAAGAAAGGAAATTCACACACTCACATATATAAATAAGCGAGCAGCTAGCAACAACAACAGCAACTGCCACACGGTCTGCCCTGCTTCGTTCAGATGATCATGACGATGGTGGTGGTGGTGGAAGAAAAAAGAGAGAGTAGGTGGGAGACCAAACAGTGATAAATGGGCTGGCAGGTGTTAAATATCAGAAGCAGGGAGCAATCCACATGGAGAGAAAGAGAAACAAACAAATAAATAAGATAAAAACACAAACAATTTTTTTTTTGCACAAATAAGCGCCCCGACGCCTTCATTTTCCTTTTTTTTTTCGTTTGTTTTCTTTGTTTCTTGATACCTCTTCCTAGCCCACCAAACTGGAGAGAGGAATCGTCACTCATCTCCACCGCCACCGCGTCAGTTTTGTTGCGCTTTCGACCTCCTACTTCTCCGCTTGTGGCATCCGTCCCTCTTCGCGGTATTCCCCTCAGCCGGCGGGGCCCCGTTGTTTCTACCAACATGTCCTCCCCCTCCTCCCTCCACAACAACATGCGGGGGCGGCACCGATGCATCACCGAAGGGAATAGTCAACGGTTGCCCACACGCCAAGAAACTACGCGCCAGCGGGGCAACATGCATGCACATGTTTTTCATCGCCGCGGCCTTTGACGGTACGCTGTGCCGCACGAGCTCCTCCAGCGGCACCCACATCGCCCCGCAGAACTCCCGCCGCACCTCCGGCACCGTGCGGAAGTTCAGCATCCGCACCACGCCCACGTCCGCGGCGTACAGAAGCGGGTAGAGCTCCTGTCCGACGATGCCAAGCTTTCGCCACGACTTCGACTTGTAGCGGAACTGGGCGCGCGGCTCCTCTCCACTCGCGCTGGGCACAACTTCCCCAATAAAGCGCAGGTGCGTCGCGGGGAGGCCGATCTCCTCCCAGACCTCCCGATCCGCCGTCTGCCGGACGGTCTCGCCCGCCTTCGCACCGCCCTGCACACACTGCAGAGCATTGCGGTCGTCGCAGCGCCGGCAGCCCAGAAATAAGCCCTCGCCGTTCATGATGAATACACAGACACTGCGGCGGTACTTGGAGCCGTTTGCAGCGAGCACAACAACCTCGTCGCCCAAGACCTCGGTCGCGGAGGGCTGCTGGCGCACATCACCGCCAGCATGCACATGGTATTCATCATGAGCGACTAAATTCATCTGTCAGTTTGTTTTTCCCACGCCTCCACTATTTTCCTCTTTTTTTTCTCGCTCTTCGTTCTGTATATCTCTACACCGCTCCCGGGTATTTATGCTTCAGGGCGATAAGAGAGTGTCTGGGGGGCTTCTTCGCAGATAAATCCTCTTCGCTACGCCCTCCTTACTTTCCGAAGAATTGTGTGAGCACCGTTATCCAGTGTAAACGATGGAAGCCAGAGAAAAAAAAAACAAAGAAAAATACTGCAGTAAAGATTCAGAAGTTCACACTTTTCCTTCAGCTCCACTTCTTCATAGACATTCTCTTCCTTTTTCTTCTTCTTTCAGATTTGCATTCAGCGCACGTTCACGTCCCTTCTCTGGGAGTGAAAGAAAGAAACCCGTTTTACGGCCCCCAAACAATGCAGCCACGAGAACAAAGCAACACATCTCCGAGTGCTTCACTGGAAAAAATACGACCTTAGAGGCGATCTTTAATACTTTCCCAAGGACCTCCACAACTCCACGGGTTTACACCGAACCACAAGGTCTTTTTGTACGCCTGAGTCAATAACTCACACGCAGTGATTCCTTTTACAACCAGTTGGTTGTGAACTAAAATCAGCGTGTTCATGAAAATACCACATGTAAAAATAATTACATACAAAGCGACAGGGATGTAGTACGAGATAGCCAATGCCTCATTTGGAGGCATCGTTTGATCGTTCATAGCAAACGTGGTGTTCATGGCACTATTAAAGAAAACTATGTACCCCATCATGAAATGTAAACTCAAAAGCAAAAAGAAGAAACAATGATAATTGTTTTTGACTATGCAGCAGCCAAACCATGAGCCGTGGTGATCCATTTGATCCACGCAGCAATTACATACATTTGCAATGGTGAGTGCGGGGGGCTCTGTAAATGGGACTAGTGGGGCGGAAGCAGCGCTTCTGCCTCCAGCAACTCTTTGTCTGTGGTACACAAATCGAGAGATGTGGTCATATTCTCCTCATTTTTATCAATAAACGTCATGCTCTCATCATCAAAGAATGAATTCACCATTGGGGTAGAGGTCGGATTCTCAGTCATTTTCCCCATTTCTTCTTCACGACGATTTTTTTTTTCTCCTGCACCTTCTCGTAATTTGTGATTGGTACTAGGACTCGAACAGTTCTTCTGCAAAGGATTTCCTTATGCTAACGACGTGGAAAGATACCAGGATTTCTCGTCACATAGCAAAAGAGCAGCAGAAGGCAAACAGCAGAAAAAATGCTATGTCACCAAATGAAGAAGCCAATGTGTTTAATGAAATGTATGCAATCGTGTTCAGAACAGGGAAGAGAATGAGAGCGACAACGCTTCCAACCACAAATGGTCAGCGGGGTGCGGGCATCAACATGTTCTCCTCCGGCTGGTAAGCGGCGGTCCCTCGCTTCCTGTTTGCCCACCGGTACAGAATGTGTGTGCGCCGCGAGCACGGCCATGTCGCCCAGAGGGTCCTCCCTGCTCACAGTCATGTAATATCACATACTAATCAGTGGCACACATAAAATAATATTTCTCGGGACAGACACCAAGAATATATAGAGAGAGGAAAAAGGGAAAAAAATAAAAGGTAAAGTAAGAATACATCTCCCATAATGTCTCTGTTGGCTTATTCAACAACAGCAACAACAGTCCCAGCAATGAACATAAGAGGGAAGGATAAAGTATAGGAAAAATAATGCGTATATGTATGTATAGGTGTATACACAGTCTGAGGTAATGGGCACACTGTAAGAAAACCAACTCACTTTGGTGGAAAAAAAAAAAACAGGCTAAGGACTTCCACCCGCAACACATTCGTGGGTCTCATCGGAATCAGCTCTCTTCGAAAAACACTCATATATCTTCAAGAAAGCAATGTCCAAATTGTTTGCGACGCCGTGGTCTCGAAGGGTCTCATACATGCCCTCTGCAACGTCATGTAAAGCCGTTTTCCGTTTCTTAGACATCCCGGGTCGGTCATGCAGCAGTAGCCACAAAGGCAGCGCCAGCGACAATGCTGCTGATCGGGCTGCAGAGATATCACCACCGGTGTCAGGAGCAGTCGTTCCCTCCCTTGATGCGGCAGTGTTAGCAATAACGCGGCTAATCATGGAGGCCACATCTACAGGATCGTGCACCCCAGCCTTCTCCCTCACCCTCTTTGTTTCCTTCGCCTCCTTTTCTTCGCCTGAGTGGGCGGCCACTCTCTTCTTTAGACTCAATATCAATCGCGGCCGCGGCCGCTTCCCGTCATTCGTCTCACCCCCAACATCACCATCAACTTCTTGTCGCCTCCGTCCCTGCCTTAAGTTTTCACGCGGCAAAGATGCATCACAGGTCTCAAGCACATGCAAATGATTCAATATTCTTGCCTTCTGTCCAAATACATCTTCAGGTACTGGACCTTTTTCATTCCCATCAACATCATCATCATCGCGTTGACGCTTCTCTGCAGAGATTAATGGAGTCACGGCAGTCAGATTTCGTTTCGACACGAGACGCATAAAACGCGTGTAAAGAGCAGGATGAATCCGAGCTCGAACAGTCATAGAGTTAAGCTCCGCCTTCTGAAGCGCTGCCAGGAAGAGCACAACACGGGAGGTTCTCTTTTCTCCAAAGGACTGAGAGCAAGATTCCTCAACAAGCTCCTCTAACAGTTGGTTCAGTAGCGGAGTGAAGACAAGATCGGTCTCCTCAATGTTCTTCTCACCCTCCTTCGCAGCCTGCTCCATGATGTGCTGCAGAATGATACGACGTGCCAACGACTCTGGGGTCGAGGAGAACTTTGACCAAAACCAGGCATGATTTACGCGTAGTAATACCGCCGCCGGAATGATTTTGGGATTGAGAACTAACAAAGGAACTCGCAGAGAAAATGCCTCCCTCGTGGCATTCTCTTGCACCTTTTCTTCGTCATCCTCTTCAGGAAACCGCATGTATTTATTCCCTCCTGCATCAGGGTTATACTTGTGATCTTTTCCCATACCCAAAACAGTAAAGGATGTGTGTTGATCCATTCCTCTCGCCCAACTTAAGCCAGAGACTCGCCAGCAGCACGGCAACACATGTGCGTCACACAAATCAGTACCCTTCTCGTTTCCCACATTTTCAGGGTATGTTTTGGAGGCATGTGACCCCTTCACATCAAAATATACCAATGAAAAAGGGACATCAATGCCCCAGATGGAGTTGGGCGCTCGCAAGCTACTCATCCTCGGTGGAGGTGGAGAATGGGTGGGATTCACATTGAGACAATTCAGGCGAAGAGTAACATCACGACATCCACTATCCTTTTCAATCTCTTCATAGTAAAGAGACCCAAGGAATAGAACAGGGGGAGAAGCAGCCGCACCAGCAGCCAAATTTCGAGCCTCTCCTCGCTGAATAAACGGAAGAAGAAGAAGATGGTGGACAAGAGAAACATGCACCCCACTAGATAACGTAATGTTCGACCCAGAGACGGTTTCTAGTGGGGGTTTGCATTCGTCTTGCTTCTCAAGAAGTTGCCAAGGATACATATAATGATGACGAATAGAGGCTACCACAAAGGCAGAAGATAACAACAAAAGTGTTTCATATGCCTCCTGAACATACCGGGATGTCAACCACCATACATCTACTGATGCCAAGGCAGAAATACCAAAAAACGCAATCTGGCGTTCCTGACAAAGTAGCTCTGTCCAACCAAACTCATTGCAAAGCAAACAGAAGGCCCATGCACGAGTAAGAGCAACGCTTACAAGAGTGCCATGGAACTCTGGCACAGGACCACTTTCTTTGCACATGCGCCACAATACCTCAAAGGCAGAACTCAATACTGCAGTCTTTGCCCGCAAAGCATCCACATGAAACAGGGATGAAAGTGAAGTCATGGGTTTCCGTATTGTTCGGAGCACATCTACAGCCAACACCACCGCTCCTCGAGTACAAAGTGCACCACGCCGAAGATTCAGCAATGTGTTACTGGATCCAGTAATGACCCACGTTATTTTCTTCTGAGAAAAATCAGATTCCACATACACTACGCTACCCGAACCCATTGAAGATTTAGTTTCCTTCCAAGACTTTATTGCTAACTCCATCAACGGAACGAGGCAATCACACGAGGCGTGATCAGAATGAAAAAAGTAGAGATTCATTCCAATACTCATATTCGGTTCCGTGCCAGAGGACATAAACGTGTACGACGGATGATGCTGCAGACGCCAAGAAACCCCTGCATGTGTCTCCTCAACAACAGGGCGCGCATCAACCTTCTTTTCAGGTCTCACAAATGCACAGATCAGATCCTCAGATAAAACGGGAAGGGAACACAAGGGCATCACCTTCCATGGAGGTGCCGCGTCCTCTGGGAAGAGGGAAATCATTGTCACATAAACGTCAAGAACCGTAAAAGTCACAGCGTCTCCACCACTTCCCGAGTAGGCCACGCGGGGGCAAATGAAGTAATCGTAAATTCTCTGCCCTATCAACAACATATAACTATCGTCATCAATATCACATGTCACCTGCTCGAACTCTATATTCCTTGCATCTGACAACACTGTAATAGGGGGATAGGAGAGGCTCGCTAGCTGCGTTGGAGAGCGCAGTCTAATGTCAATGCAGCAGGACGATATGAACCATTCACTCTCATCTGTGGTACATTCTCCACCACCTACACCAGGAACAGCAGAAGTAAACGTACAAGAAGAGGAAGAAGAAGCAAGACATGTCCAGAGTTCAACCACAATCTGGTTACCCATGCCATTACTGTCGTTGTCCTCATTGTATTCTCGTCCAGACATGAGAGATATATTTACCCCCTCCTCCGCTAAGTCCTCATCTTTGTTACCCCCATCGGCATCGACCTCGTCATCGTCATCCTGAGTCTCAAACACGAGCTCAAGAACCTCATCGTCAATATCGCCCTCACTTCTGGCTCCCTCTCCCTCTTCCTCCACTGCACTGACAACAGTTTTCTCCTCTTTAGCGAGGGAGCATCTGCTATCCGCAGCAACAGGAGGTGCGTTTCTCGTGGAGGAGAAGTCCATGCCACCGGCATCACGCACGACACGCCGTCTTGATTCATACAGTGTAGACGCATCAAGTTGAAGACTGCGCCACTCTCCGAGAGTGTTACCATTAACCTTTTTCTTCTTTTCAACCCACACACGGACATCGCCAACCTCGTGAAGAGGAGATAACGTCAGCAGCAGCGCATGCCGGTTGTCTGGATCGTCATCTCCGCTTATTAATGTGCCCTCCACGGATGGAAACTCCACTAGGACCGTCGCGCTCATAAAAAGACTTCCCCTAGTTGGTAGGAAGTGGGCCTTCAACTCCGCAGATACATGCGGTAGTAGGCCATTCTGTTTTCCACGAGGCATCCAAACTTTCCTCCCACTTCTTTTTATGGTTTGCCCCTTCCACCTCACCGAAGACCCAGAAATGGCAATACTATTAGAAACTTACCACAGTCTCCGTTTATCTGTTGGCAGAAGATATGATCAGTATCAACCCCAACAAATACCAAAGGCGGACGGAGAAATAAAAAGAGAAAAAAAATACAAGAGAGAGAGAGAGAGAGAGAGAAAACTCCGGCTCACAAGCACGTGGAGAGGCAGCATTAAAAGCAACATACCCAGCACGCATGTGTCTGAGTGCGGTATGCGTATAAAAGAGAAAAAGGAAAAAGTGCGAAGAAGGAGAATCACAGAAAGAAGGTGCATCCTCAAATAAATGTATATTTTTATACTTATATTTCTGAATTCATATTCTTTTTCTCATATTATTAGCATCATTAAACGTCAAATCCCTCCCTCTGTTCTTCTTCTTGTTGGTGTTGCAGCCAACGCTCACGAAATACCGCTTTTCAAAGCCTTGAACACCACGTGGATCCTCTTCATAAAGAGCTCAAGACGTGCATCCCCGTCACCACCACCACCACTAATCGCCGCATTACTATCCCTTTGCTGCACATCGAAGGGCGTCCCTCTGGCGACCACGTCGTAGAAGTGCGGGATCCACTTTCCCGACTCCCGCTCGTCGATAAAGTAGCGTCCCACAAGCTTCGCCAAATTGGACCGCAGCACACTGGTGTCGATCGTGACGTCATACGCACAAAACCCATCACCGCCGAAGAACACCTCCGCCAGTCTTGCAGGGGGCAACTGGAGAATTAGTCGAAGAAGAAGAATGCGGGTAAACAGGCCAATCGTCCGGTTTGTGCTATCCAGGTCCAGCCCACGCAGCACAGCCAATGCGAATATGCCCCCCTCAATGAGGTGAGCAATTAAACACGAAAGATTGACGTACCCGGTGACATCAACGGACTCCACGCGGACTACCTTGAACATGTCCCAGAGGGCGAACTGAAGGGTGCTTTTGCAAGACTCCTTCGCACTACAAAATCGTTGAATAACCTGCGTATAGTATGGGTTGTAGACCTTCTCCTGGTAGGCGCACTGCAACAACACTGCCAGTGTGTCATGCAGGCGATTGAAGGAGGGGTCACGGTGCATAAGAATGGTAAAGGCCTCAAGGTCATCGGAGGCATTTGCAAGAGACTGAAACACCTCGCGTTTGTTTTCCGTGTTAAGGCGCTGCCCCGATATGGCCTTCTCTTGCTGTCGAATCTGACGAACACGTTCAGCTCGAATCTCGTCCTCATCACCATCATCGTCACTGTCTTCTCCCTCACCCTCGGACTCCTCTGAAGAGGACGCCTGCGCACGCGCCCCAAGCGTCACATTCGACTCGTCGTTGCCATCGGCATCATCCCATGCGGCAGGAGTAAACCAGCGAGGGGGTTTATCGCTTCGCAGCATACGTGACCACGTAAGCCCTGTTAGCACGTTGGTGGTGCTCATGATGCGGTGAAGGGCACGCTTGTTCCCCGACGCCCCGTTTCCAGCTAACAACGTGGCTATATCACCCATCAGCGACTCCACAGGAAGCGTCTCATTGTCCACGGTTCGCTTGGCACTGCGTGTGTGCCCAGTCACTATTTCCATGATGTAACTAAGAAGAGTATTGTACCGTACGTTGCCCTCATTCTCCCGGCTGTAGGCCTTCGCATCCGCTAGTGCCTGCTCCATTTGGCCAGGAGCCTCCTTCAGCAGCTTTTCACCACACGCGCGGAGGAGCGTCAGGGCACACGCCACAGCACACACAGCCCCATGGCCACCAATCCGGAGCGTAGAGCGCAAGAAACTGGACACCAGCAATGAATCCACAGCATTCAGAATGTAGAGATGGGCGAGAACCATGGCACCGTTCGATGCGCTTGTCTCATTGTTGCTCTGAATGTGTTCATCAAGGGCAAGGCACAGGCTCTCCACCAACTCTCCACCCACAACATTACCGTGCAGCAGCTGTAGCCCGCGAATAAGTCCGGCAAACGGCAAGCTCACAATAGGCGTGAGGGGCCCTGCATCCAACATGCACATGCGATTGATGTGTTGTGAAAGACTTTGCAGCACAGACGATCGCGTGGCTCCCTTGACGGTTCCACCAAAGAGCTCTGCGACTTCCCTCGTCATCTCCGCCACGTTGCGCAGAGTGATTTTGTTGACAATTCGTCGTGTGCATTCATCCAGAGCACCACTTTCCTCCTTTGTTGCCTGGCGTCGCAGTGTTGGTGGAATATACTTTTGTGCGGGAATTTCCCCCACAATTTTACTACTACTAGTAGTGGTAGTAGTAGATGTCGTTGGTGATAGTGGTGTAGCCCTGCTTGCGAGTGCAGTTGACTGTTCCTCCACCCCACCCTCATGCCTCCGTAACCGCTGCTTCCGCTGAGCGAGTCCTCTGCGTGAGTTGTGGGCAGTTCCACTACCCACGGCGACAAGAGCCTCCTCCTCACGGCCGGTGCCCTTCCTCATCCTGCGGGGAGGAGCCGAAGACGCACCGCCGCCCCTCTTCTCCTCTGCCCTCGCCTCCTTCGCGAGACGCCGCCGATCCGCCCATTTCCCTTGGGCCTCGATGCGTGCCTGCTTTCGCGCCTGCCGCTCGGCACGTCGTCTTCGCTTGCGGTCCTGCTGCCGGTCAAACTCATCCACTTCCTCGTCAAAACGACCACGACGACGGCTGGAAAACTCCATTCAATCTGTCTTTCTGACTTTGTTCTTTCTACTTGCTTCGCTACGACACTTTCGCCGCTATGGCCCAAACCAACTGCAAGAAGACCATGATCATGAGAAAGGAGGAGGAAGTAGTAGAAGTGGAAAAAAGGCATGTGATTCAGAACAAGTCCAGATGCCAACAATGAAGAAGAGCAAATAACACAACCATCGGGGTTCCATAAATGGGAGACAGTTAATTTGAAAACAAGAGAGAAAAAAAGGGGAACGTGGCTGAAAAACAAATTTCATGTGTACAGAGAGAACCAGTATGGTAGTTGACACGCACAAAAAAAGAGAAAAAAAAAAGAATTACTTCACTGCTGATCCTACTCATCCTACAAGCGTCACGCAATTTCCACCAGCAACGGGTAGAAGCCAAAGTAGTAGGCTCCACAGCAGTAGAAGCAAGCCAACACAACATTGCGAGCTACACTGAGTGGCTGATCAGGAACTGCCAGAGTGCTAAGAAGGGCTGGCACAGCACTGCACCCCAGTGCCCAATCGCGACAGTTGACTCCATCGCCAGCTATGTTGCCAATGGCCCATGCGCCCTGCTCGCGGCAGTCGGCGTGCTCGGAGCTCAAGAGAGCCACAAATCGGGGCATTGCTCCGCACCCAATGACGGCATTCACGTTGTCTGTGGTGCCCGCGACGACGTTCGTCAGGGCCCATGCCGCCTCAAACTGCAGCTGTGGGTTGTCAGCACGGTCCATGAGATTCGCGAGGTACGGCAGGACACCAGTCTGGACGACAGCATCGTGGGGCGGGTTCTTCTCCACACAAAGAAGCTTGCGGATCATGAGTGCGCCCTGCAATACGACGTCATCTGACTGGCCCTCAATCACCATCCGGACAAATTCCGGCAGCAGAGCCAGTGGTATCTCCTCGGGCTGTGTCTTGCTGTCTCACTCCCAGACAAGCCTCATGGTATCTCCCTCCGCAAATATTTGGATTGCTGGGGTGATCGCTGTTAACAGTGTGGACATCCTTCATGAATTCCTCACTTGCCTTTTTGTTCGTCTCAGTGATCACCTCCTGCTAATGTTGCTCTGCAGCAGCATTCGCTTAGGTCGTTTCTTTGGCCTCCTTCGGTATGTCACTTTGGCCGCTCGGCACGATCTCCTTAATGGTTTTCTTTTGTTTTCTGGATCATGAACTATTTACCTCTTATTCACCTATTCCCTATTGTGCACGAGTAATGACAGCACAAGGCGCAATAAAAACATTTTGAATAATGGGAGTATTAAGAAAGCAAAGCATGTGTGCAGACAGGCAGAGGGAGAAATGACAATGAAAGTAGCATGCAGAGCAAAGACGTATGGGTGCGGTGTGGATGTGAAAGAGAAAATTTGGAAAAGAGGGAACTACGAAGAGCGTATCTTTTTTCAGTCTGTGTTTCATGGACTTCATGCAGTCTCACAACACATTTTAAACACGCGCATCCATGTAGTACACAATGGCTTTTGTATTAGTCCGTACGTCCTTGTAATACACTATGCCAGTCCTCCGGCAGCAGTGAATGCTCCTTTGCGCAGAATACGCAGCGGAAACTATTTTCTTTCATGAGGCATGTCAAGTCATCCTTTGGAATCGACATGACTGACCTCAAGAAATTCTGTTTGGAGCAACGGCAGAAGTAGTCAAGTCCGTTGCGCACCACTGTAGCGGTGTCAAGTGAAAGATGAAAGTCATTTATCCCGAGTTTACGCCGTATATTCTCAATTATCGGCACCGCCAAAGTGGGGTCTTGCGTGAACTGTCGTGCATCCGATGCTATTGTGTGAGCTCCCTCATAGTCTCCAGTAAGAAGCGCAATGGTGTCTTGGCACAAGAACCCATTGTGCAGTGCTCTGTGAGTAAGTTCGCGAAACACATCTGGAGTCGCTATAGAAGCGCGAAGAAGAACTTGCTGCACGTGCTTAATACCGCTCTCCAGTTCATGTCCTGCTAGTAGTGGCTGCAAAAAAACACCGTAGGAGAGTCCCGAGTGCTCTAACGCTGCATCGAGTCTCATGTCTGCCTCAACATTAGTAGTAAAGCTCCCATCCTCCGCCTTGGAATTGTTCTTGGAGTAGTCAAGGGCGTCTTGAATGCGTGAGTAATTCATATGCGTACTGCACCACAACACTGGCGTAGAACCCTCTGATTGACGGAAAAAATTATAACCGTGAAGTGAGATGTTGTGACGGAAGTACTCCAACAATTTTTCATGGGGCACGTCCTCAAGTCCAATCCGCGCTGTTCTCACTCCATCGGAGTCATCCAATTCCACCCCATCCCGTGGGACCATCGCATCCAACTGCGCTGCGGTCACTGAGGTGAAGTACCGGCGCTGACCGTAGAGCGCCCGCTCCACCTTGAGCGGGAACGGCGGCCCGTCCACGTCGGCGTTGCACTCGCCCCGCACGTAGCAGCGGCACTCCCCAATCGCGAGGGCCTCCGCGACGACGGTCGCCTCATCCGTCGTGAAGCGGGCGGCCACGCGCTCCTCCCCCGCCTGCAGCGCCGCCAGTATGTTCGCGAAGGAGAGGTGCGTCCCCACGAGCTCGAGGAGGGGGCGGTGCCCACGCGGGCGGGCCGCCAGTTGATGCCGCCGGACCGTCTCCCGCAGGAGGCCGAGCGTCGATGCAAACACGAGGCGGGCGGCGCCGTCCTTGCTGACCGCGCGGAGAGTCACATCACGCCTACGGAGGCGGCGCTCCACCTCCCGCGCCGGCGCAGCGGACGACTGGGCAGCGCAACGCGGGAGCCACGTGTGGCGCATTAGCTGAGAGTCGTGTCGCACTAAATTCACTGTCTTCATTATGTATACACACACACACACACACACAAATAAAGAAGGCAAAAAAGGAGAAGGACAGTAGGGAGAAAACAGGAGGAATAAAATAAAAATAAAAATAAAAATAAAAATCGTCATTCCAGTAGGACCAGTAAAAGATGAAGACAGTTCCCTTTGAGCACTACACTCTGATGACATCATACACGTCAGTAGGAATACCATCACACATAAAGGTTGAGGGCTTTGGGAAGCAAACATAAACTTTTTCCATTTTGCTTGGGATATTCCTCATCATCATCATCATCATCTCAGTAACAGCCAGCCTATCCAAAGCAGCAACAGAACAAAGAGGCAAGTTGCCCCTTGAAGCACTTTACCAAATTCAGCAATGATTTCTAGCCCCAATAATAGCATGAGACACAGCTTGGGTGAGGATCCCTTCTCCAGCAGTGCATGGATAACATCTTTTACATTACCCAAGAGCCATTCCTCTTGGTGCTGACGTCGCGTGAAAACACCACCAGTAGCACGAAACAGAGCTCCCGCCACCATCAGCAGCGTGAAGGACTCTGTAGCGAGGGAGAGGACGCTACCGTGAGTAGTCCGCTCAGTGGGAAAGAGAAATGTCAAGACCAGAAGAAGAAGCGTGGCGGCCACTGCCAAAGAGTACTTCACGTGGTATCCATTGAGCAAATAGAGAAGGTTAACGCGGTGCATCTCGGAATCAACGATGCCTACAAACCGACCAAGCGGCGAGCCAGGGGACAGTGAGTGTTTTCCTTCCATCTCCAATGTATTAATCCTTTTCCCCCACCACTACACACAGTATATTTTTCTTTACTTCTTTCAGTTGTTGTTGTTCTTGTTTTTCCCCCCTTCCCGCCACTCGGACCTTTTAGTAGTACCAAGGTCGCAATCCCTCCTAAATACCTCACATCACAGGCAGCAAGAAGAAACAGAAGAAACTCACTGGGAAATGAAATACAGTCACTACTCTCCTGCTCTCCCACAACGCTCGTTAGTGCCTTGTCGGATACTCTCATACAAGTACCACCCGTGAAATTCACGAGAAACGAGGAAAGGGGCATGTATCCACTTACACACCCCTCCTACCAGTAAAAACAACAAGGCGGATCCATGACAAGGATCATTACCACCTCGTTGGAGATTGAGAGAAAGTCGACCAAAAAATAAATAAATAAATAATAATAATAATAATAATAATAAAACAGAAAAGCATCAGCAAACCTCCTCAGTGCTGCTTATTTAATTCTCCACGCATTGTACTCACCATGTTGTTGTATCGCATCACATCTGCCATCTCCTGTTGCTTCGCCTCCAACATCCTAGCACCCTCCTTCACGCGATATTCCTCATAGTTTGGGTACAAGGGCCTAAGACGCTTGTACTGTGCATAATTTGCCCAACTAATGAAGATGAAACATAGTGAGCCGTACCATGCGTATGGCCGTGTGCGGCAGCTGTGCTTCAAGTCAAAGGTTCGAATACATCGCACCAAGCGCAACACAATGGATGTCATACCTTACCTTCTACTACTCAAAACTATACTAATATATACAGAGAGAGAGAGAGAGAAGAAAGGAAGTAAAAAAAAAAAAAAACGGAGACTTCTCAAACGATTTTTCTTTCTTTCCCTTGTTCTCTCTCTCTCAGTGCGTATTGGTGGGTGCGTCTGTATTTATGTGATTATGAATATGTATGTATCCCAACACTCTCTTCCTCCATGCTCTCTTTTATATTTCCTCCCTCGACCTCCATGCACCTTGGTATTGCCCTCACACAAAAAAGACGCCCTGACTACACTCCTTGTATCCCGGCGGTGTGCTGTCGAGCCAGTCCATTGCGTTGACCGGCATGAGCCCCATCCAGCTCAGCTTCACCAACGCCACGGCGAAGGCCACGAGGCACGACGCAATGTACATAAGTTTCGACTGGCTAAGGGCGCCCCGCACGACTGCGTCCTTCGCCGCCGCCTCCTCGAAGGCCTTGAAGGTCTCGTTGGTGCCCATGATCGTCTGCAGGGGGTTCACGACCGCCATGCCGACGAACATTATTGTGAATATGCCGACGTCGTTGCCGACCATCCACATCACGAAGAGACTCATCGGCAGCGACTTCAGCGGCTGCATGCGCAGGTCGTTGAGGCAGCGAATTGCATGCGCCCGCTGCAGATCGCTCTCGCTGGGCTTGGAGGCCTGCTTGCTCATCACCGCACCTCACAGAGAACTCGTTCTTTTGTTGTTGTTGTTGTTGTTGTTGTTTTACTTCTCTCTTTCTTTTTTGTTTCTGGTGCTGTTGGCTTTACTTACTCTTCCTTCCTCGCCAAATCGTTTTTCGCCTCACTACAACAATCAGACGCATGAAATAATAATAATAATAATAATAATAATAATAATAATAAATGTAAAAGAGGATGGTGGGAAATGGAAATGAAAATATCAGTGATGCAGAGAGACGGTAAAAAATAAAAAGAATATTTTTTGGGGGGGAGAGAATCATAGTCCATGCAAAGCAAAGAAAGTCAAAGTGACATGCATACATATCGACAGCAGCAATACTAAGAAACCAATAACAGGATATATATATATATATATATATATATGCTGCTCAGACACAAGCACACGTACAGACTCCTGTTACGTGGATAAATTCATCCCTCTTCTTCTATCTCTCTCTACACGCATAACTGGTAAACTAGTGAGAAAAACAAAATGAGAGAAACACATAACCTGAGTGAAACGAGAAGAATCCCATCACTCACCCACACACCCACGAGCCCGTTTATCCCGCAGAATGCGTACATACATACATGCATGACGCAGACAAATACAATAACATAAAATAAACATAAAGAAAGAAAGATATACTCCCACCCCCAATCCCACTCCCAGTGTACTAATAATCCCAATGATATAAATCCCTTCCATGTACGTTAACTTCCAACGCCGCTGTCAATTTTTTTTTTTTAATCTTACTAGTTATTATCATTTTCTCTTTTTTTTCCCCATCACATTTCCCTCCCGGGTCCTCTAAAACGGTCCAAAGCGCTTGTTACCCGGAACGTCAGCCAAGTTACTATCATATGCATACTTCTTGGGCCCCACTACAAACCAATAGAACAAAAATCCGATGAAGCCACCAATATACCTCGCAGCTTTGAAATCAGACACCATGATAGCGTCGTCGATAGTATTGCGAAACCTCCAGCGGCCATATTTTCTCACATTACATATATTGTTCGCCCATGACCCAAAGCACAGAATGCATCCACTACACATGATGAGAGAGGCAGCGATGCCATACACGCTATGAAACTCTCGCAGGGCGGAATGTGTCGGGGTTTGGATGAGCGACGGTAACGTTGCTTTGCGGCATGACGCAACTCTTGGACCAATCCGGCGAATCATTGCTACCCTATAATATATTTAAAAGAATCTCTCTTTTATTTCCTTACAAAATGGAAATGTGCACTCTCCTTCTTGAGTTACACTTCTCTGCCTTTTACTATGTTTGTTTGTTTCGCTTCTGTTTACCCCCACCTCCTCTTGCTTTTGTGGATATGTGTGCGTAAATGCGCCTTCGTGTACAACAGTAAAATGAAAAATGGCAAAACGAAACACAAAAGAGAGCGGGTTTTTTTTTTGCATCAAAATTGTCAGTGAAAGCACGACACAAGGAGGGAAAACAAGAAGAAAAAAGAGAACAAACTCCTTCCTCCTCCTCCCCTTTGCAAGTCCCCTTTCTGTATATACAATTTGGGTTCTCCGTTATTATTGGTCCTTTGTTTTTCCTTTCTCTTCTCTTTCTCCTCCTCCACAAAGTCCATGCGCCCCCTCTCTTTCTCTGTGTGTGCGTGTGTATGCTTGGAGAGAGAAAAAAAAGGAGAAAAAAGAGAAGGTAAAAAGAGAAAAAAAAAAAAGAAACACAGAGACGAGTGCGCTACTCACCGTCCCTCCTTTCTCCTGGCGGGTGATCAAACATGGCGGCCTCATAGTCCTTCGGGTATTGTGACAGTTCATGCGCCAGCGGCAGCAGTAGCATCTCCAACACAGACAACTTTGTTGTTGACCGCTGTTTCTCTACACGCGCAGGAGAGGCAAAATATCTCTCACGCCTCTGCACGGCTAGTCGCAGGTCTCGGCACACACGACGACGTTGATCAGATGTCAAGCCCGGTATAAAAATGCAAGCTTTTGAAATTAAATACTCCCACACTTCTTCAGGTGACTCTGATGTTCTTCCGTCTCTTCTTCTCGAGTGCTGGGCTCCTCCTCCTCCTCCTCTTGTTGATTTTGTTGTTGCTGCTTCTTCTGCTTCTGCTGATGTGTTGACCACCTCTGCACCCTTCATTCTTGTGTTAAAAACCTCAAAGTTTTGGATCGTCTGACGCCTCGAGCGCGGGACACGAGACAACAAGCACGGGGGGAGCCGCGAAATTGTCGACATAATTTGTACAAAGTGAAAAGAATTCACAAAACGATCATCTTTCCGCTGCAGTGCCGCACAAAGTTCCCACACAATACGATCCACACCATCACGTCGCAGCTCCCAGTCACGACGCTCTCGATTTATATTAAAGAGCGGCGCAGTGCCATCGCTTGTCGTCTTGACGACATCCAAGTCAGCGTGGGGAGTGAAGCATGCATGCGTGTCACTCCCTTTTTTTTCTTTGCCTTCTTCTTTCTCTGGTTGCTGCTCCATACAAGACGATGATGATGATAGTGGAGAGGAAGGAGGAGGAGGAACAGAATGCAGTGAATGACAGAGTAACGGCATAAAGATGCGCAGAAGCTTGAATGCATGAACAACGGAAGTAAACTTCATATCTTTGCTGTTGCGGCAAATGTGCCGGAAAAGAGTCATCACGAGATACAAATCACTGGAGAGGCACCATCGTGGCCTCTTAGCCTCAATAGAAGCCTGCACACTCGCACTTGCATCATTCACCTTCACAACGGTCAAAAACTCCAATGCATGCAGCGCGTCCTCGGCAGAGCCCAATGCCTGGCCGGACTCCCCGTGGTGAATAAAGAAGAGGTCAAGACGCTCTATACCAAGAGCGGCAAGAGTGCGCCTAAATTCTCCCAATTCCTCCGCGGTGACGGCCGCCATGTCGAGGGCGGGAATACCGCCCCTATCAGACACAACATCATCACATCTTTCATCATCATGTTTAACTTCCATCTGATCTTCTCTTTTTCTCATCTTTTTCTTGTGGTTCTGTTTAGAATCTGGTGCAGAGAGCTGCCTGCCGTTCTTCGCCAGATAGTTCAACTCCCTGGCCATGTAATGCAGAGCCCACACCATGCTCGTGCAAGGACATGTACTCTTTTCCCGCACCAAGTAGTGCAGTGCAAGCTGCAGCGATGGGAAACTTACATGCAGGGCGTCATCAACAAGCCCGAACCCGGCCACAAACCCAAAGTCCCTCCCATGAAAAGCGCAACAGGTCAAGGCACCATCCGCATTGTTCGCCCAGAATGTGCGAATAGTCTCACGAAGATGACGACGATTTTGAACATCACGGGCCTCACCAATCTCCAGTCGCAGTCTACGGCATTCTGACAAGAAGTGAGTCAATGATGTGGCTTTAAGCAAAGAGGAGGAGGACGTGCTGCGCATGGTGGAACTGTCGTGGTTGCCGCCGCCTGAAACTTTTAGGCGATCGCACGCCACCTCAACCGCCTTGTCTAACAACTCAAAGATTGTCTCTTCCCCTGCCGTGGGTGATGACGGCAGCACTGCTGCTGATGAAAATGAGGATGATAATAATGATGACGATGTATCTCCACGCCCATGCACGGGCTTATCGGAGGCCGCCTCCAAAAGGGCCAACTTTCTCATCTCCTGCATGGCAAGCACCGATCCAGCACGAGTGCGGTGACGCTTGCGAAGGACGCTTCCAGCCCATCGCCGCAATAACATCAAAAGAGATGGATAGAAAGTAAGCACCGGCGCTCCTTGCCGCAGTTTCGTTTTTTTTCTTTTTTTGTACTTCGGATCTCTCAGACGTGAGATGGGGCGTTGCTTGCAGTGCGCCTTCACCGCCAATAATAGAAAACACAAACAGACAGAAGAAGTACAAAAAAAAGTAAGCAATGAAAAAGTGTAGCCAAACTCATCCCACTCTCTCATCCCAGCCCTCATGAGCGTAGTTTAATCATATATATATATATATATATATGCGTATACAGAAATAAAGAGTGGATGTGTGAAGAGAGAGAGAGAGAGAGACTCAAAGTTCATAGACACATATGTCCATATAACACATCGCTTCCAATTTACAGTACTCGGCACCCATCCACACACACACACATTAAATTACTGATCGCCAATGAATGATGCTACCTTTAGACGAAAGAGCATCCTCTCGGGATATACGCAATTTACTCAGCTCTGACAGGGATAGTTGTGAGACCAGTGAGCCACCCAGGAGAGACAGCAGCCACGGAAAGTCCTCGAGAGGCAGGGGCTGAAGTCGCAGAAGTCCACCATCATCCTCACAAGACGAATACCTTGAACGATCGCTCTTGTCAGTCGTGGATGATGCAGAAGAATCAGCGGAGTACTCAGAAGAGGAAGAAGAAGAGGAAGAATAACATGAGGAAGTCTTTTTTCTCACACGTGCATTGTTACATTCATGGATAATCTCCTCAAGGAAATTGCGGAGTAATGGAGCAACACGCAATGCCTCTCCCGTGACAATCACGGGCAATAGCGTATCATTCGCAATAGCAGTAATGAGGCGTACCATTGCCTCTCCACCCCGGGGCCTGCTGCCTGCTGGCGTCCCAGTGTTTTTCTCTTTCCCATCAGCCCTACGCCTACGTTTTGCTTCAACACTCCTCTCCTCCTGCCGTGACGCCACGCGCTGGTACACCTCCTCGCCGAAAATTGAGAGGAGCGTCTCGCGGTATGTCTCATCCAATAAATCCACGCTATTGGACAACGAGGAAGAACCATTTACCGACAATCGTAAAAGAAGAGAAGATATATCATTCTCATCTTTCTTTTCAGTGCTCACTCCCTTTCCTTCTTCTCCTTCATTCTTCTCCTCACCCACTGGAATAATTGTACTATTTGTATTCTTCCTTGCATTCCCATTTTCGCTCCTTGCCGCCGCGGAAGATTTCAAAAGATGATGCAACGAAACCGAACTTGATGCCGCGTACTTCACTGTGACTCCAGACTCCACGCGGCCCACAGAAACTGTCTTGAGGGACGCATGCAGGACAAGCGCCTCCCGCAGCCCCACACCAAACGTGTCGGCCACAACGTCGGACAACACCACAATTGTTCGCACCTCCAACCTCTCAAACAGAAACAACACGAGTCGTTTTTTGTATTCCGGTGAGGCCTGAACTGGGAGAATAACAATAAGATTCTGGTCAAATACATGCTCTCGAAGTCTCGCAACGAGACGCAGTACCGCCCTCTCCTCGCATGGAGCCACGGCTGCTGGTAACAAGGAGGAAGAGGAGGAAGAGGAGGAAGTGCACCCAAGCACGTCATCCGGTATGGGGCCCACCTCGAGAAAAGGGCGAGTTTCTCCCGAGCGGCACAGAGACGTACTAGCATCCCCCACAATGAGAACAATCGGTCCTCCGTCAGGATCGGCGGTGGTAGCAAGCGTGGGCTGCAGAGGGCGCGACGCGTCGCTGGTGGAGTTGTGCATCAACTAAGCCGAATGCAGTAGAGTGTGCAGTAACCTCACGGTCTTTCTGTTTATTACTCTTTTCTTTTTCTTTTTAACAAGCACCTCCTCTCCTTTTATCTATACCAATAGTAAAAAGGAAAACCCAGAAAAGGAGAAAAAAAAAAAGAGGGTTAGTAGCGCACAGCACCACACAATAATCCCAATTTCCGATACGAACTGAAGAAACCAGGCAGTACCCTCTTCTTTCATCTGATCCCTCCTCCCTCACCCCATACACACACACATATATATGCACATATATGCATAAACACACATAGACAGCGCATCCGTTAATTTCCCTTTTTAGTCATGGCTTCCACCGCCGCAAGCTTTTTCTTTTGAATATCCATCCTTTTCCTAGTGTTAAGAAACACCATAAAGGTTCGCATCACAAAGACAAGACTTGCAGTAATCACTATTCCATATCTTTTCCACCATGGCCCTTCCTCCATCCCTGGGCGTGGCAGTAGTGCATTGTCGGGGGCAACGTAACCGTGCACCCAAACTCGATCCACCACGACTCCTCTCTTGCGGAACAATAAATAAAGAGAAAACTCATGCTCCGAGAAGAAACGAAACGTGAAGGTGCCTGATGAATCCTCCTCCGATGTAGTAATAGTTCCTGAGGCTATCTGTGCCATCTCTGGTACATCACTAAGCGTAGCAGGCAGCATCGTCTTTGATTCGTGGAAAAACGAAAACGATGCCATTGCAGTCGGCGGAATGTCTTTCTCCTCCATTTGCAGCAAATACTGCTTGAGGAGTCCCAACTCAGCCGGAAGCAACCACGCACTTATGCTCCCCGCCGTTGCTCCTGAAAAGTCCAGCTGAATGTCAACAGTCAACAACGACGGATGTGCCGTCGCGGTTTCGTGCGGCGCCACCCCCCCTTCCCCATGCAGGCGGGAATAGTTAAAGTGCCCCAGCGGTATTTGCCCGGCGTCTCTTCGCTGCTCGCCGACGGGAATCAACTCCCCGTGGAGGCACTCGGGAAAGTTTGGCGAGTGCCGCAGGCTGAGCGTCGCGTTGAAGACGCCGTGCCGCGACGATATGACGCTCACGGTGAAGGGCTGGGCGATCACCTCCTCCAGCAGCGGGAGGTCGGCGGATGCATACGGCGTGTGGTCCCTCGCCGCCAATGCAGAGGGAAGGAGAAGAAACAGAGCGGTGAGGCAAAGTGCTACAACCGCGTGCGGTCTGCGACCGGCCATTCAGTGGTATTCAATAGAAAATTTGATCTTCTGCCGGTTTGCTTTTTTTCCTTTCTTCCTCTTCGGTATGTTTGTTCGATTGATTCTTTGCCTTATTTTTCACCTCCCTGCGTGAGCTTGAAATCGGTGTTGATTCACCTTTTTCTTCTTCCTTATTGCAGTCTGAGAGATGGAGAGAGGAGGAAAAAGAAAAAGAAAAAAAGAAAGAAAAGATTGTATGCACGGCAACCGAAGCGGTTCTTGCGCCTCAAACATTATTCTCGATCTCTTCTTCGTCTTATCCTCAAGTGCAGGACACAGACAGACACAGTGAAAGAAAGGCACATCTAAAACAGAAAAGAGAAACAACACACACACACACACAAACAAAGAGACAAACATACAAAGTAAAGAGAAGGAAAAAAAAAGAGCCAAAGAAATTGGAACCAGTCATGACGCCCTATTTTTGCTTGTCTACTCACCCCCAACCCCAACTCCCAAACCTCATTGGGGATGAAGAGTGAGGAACTGACACGCACGAAAAGGAACAGTACCCATCGTGACATTCCCCAACAAGAGCAGAAAAAAAAAAGAACAAAGGAAGAGAAACTGAGAGGAATATTCCTTCTTTTTTTTTCGCCGCCTATATATATATATATATATATATATATATATATATATGTATTTATGTTATCAAAGTCATCGGGAGGATCTTTGCCAACGAAAACATTCATGTAACTTCGATGTCCTTACCACCGCCGGAGGCGATACAGCATAAATACGTGAAGCAATAACATCAAATCATCAAATGGACATGAGCGAAGGACTCTCCCCACAGTAAGTCCGCAAGGCCTGGTGGAGAGAGTAAGAAGAAAACAAACATAGTTTCTCGTCAAGGCCTTTACAGAGTGACGGAGAAAAACTTAGTCATCATCATCATCAGTAAAAACAGTAATAATAGAAACAAAAGAAAAGAGGGAAAAAACCGTAGTATTTAAACACACGCATCCTGTGTTCTCTCGGAAAGAATTTTTAAAAAAGAGAAGAACTGACCAAGACAACACGGGTGTATTTATTCTTCCATTTTGTTGTTGATGTTTTTTTTCCTCCAGCCTTTTTGGGATTGACATGGACTGCTGATCAATGAGCAGAAAATGTGAAGCTTCGAGGTCTACGATGAACAATAGAATCATAGAGACATAGAGAACCAGATCAACAGAAAAAGAAAAAGAATAAACCAAAGCCTGAGAAACCAAACACAACTAGGATTTACATACGGCATAAAACCCTCTCGATCATTTCAATCTCCAGAGATACGGGCTTTTCCTCTGCAATTGTTCAAACAGAAGCGTTCAAGAAAGAAATTTGTGGAATAGCAAATGTAGTTGCAACTTGCAGAAAGTCCAAAAACGAAATGATATTTCAGTCTAAACACATGCATATACACACGGAAATGCAGACAAAACGAAAGGTAAAGTGGATGGAAGGAGGAGTTGAAAAACACCCTCAATGGAAGAATGTATACATGCATACAAACGCCTTTGACTGGAATTTTTAAAGGCGTTTGTATGCATGTATACATTCTTCCATTGAGGGTGTTTTTCAACTCCTCCTTCCATTCACTTTATCTTGTATTTGGAAATTCTCTTCTTGGAGTCGTCTTTTTTTTAATTTGTAATCTCTCCTTCGTCTTTCTTTCTATTTTTCCATCGGCATGTCTATGAATCGAACTTCTTCACTGTTGAGAACGGATGGGGTTTTCTGCATGAATAAATGGTGCCCAGCAGTCTTCCCACTCTCCACACATCACCTCAATGAAGCCACCGTTGCAAATTGCAAGAACAAGACGTACACGTAACCGAAGGAAGAGTATGAGGAAGACCAATGAAAAAACGTGGCATATGCAGCAGTAGTAATAGCAGCAGCAGTATTAGTAGTGGTAGAAACTTTGTTCCGAACCACTCAATACATCCACAGAGACACACACTTTGTTACAAGTTGCTTTTTATTCTCCTTTCATTTTTTTCCCTCATTTGCTCCCCAACTTCTTTTTAACGCATACCTTTTCCTCCTTTTTTTTGTCTTCCTCTTCCTTCTTTCCCTCTCTTTCTCTCTCTTATTCTTCTCTTTTTTGTCCTTTTTTTTTGTATTTTGTTTTGTTTATTTGTTCTTTTCGGCTGTTGCGTGTGTCTATGTTTTTTTTTTTTAAGCTACCATCATTACCTCCCTGTATGTCAAATCACTTACGTCGTCTCTTCGCCAGCAGTGAGGCGACGTCCTGCTCCACCTTCATGCGGCCAAGGAGTTCGTCCAGCTGGTCCCTGAACACCTGGGCGAAATCTGCGTCGAGTCTGTGCCGCTCGAGGAAATTGTTCCTGCGGAGGTTCTCGATGATTGTGTTGATCATTTCAATCCCGCTCGGCGTCTGCCCGTCGCTCGCAACGAATAACGTCATTAGATACGCGTTGATGGACGACTTTGTAAAGCACGCAGAGTCACTTCTTGCGCCCAGCAGCACCCGCGTCGCGGCGTACAGAATGAGAAGTTTCTTGTGTGGGTCGTCGTTGTAGTACTCGTGCATGCGCCTGGCCAGTATCCCAAACACATGCGATGAGTATAGCGGGGAGTAGAGAGACATTGTGTCGTCGAGCTGCTTCGCGCTCTGCTCATCCACGCAGCCGTCGACGAGGTTGCAGACGGTTTGGATGACGGTTGGGTTGAGGGCCCGCTCCGCCTCGCCGATGGTGTTGTACGTGGCGCCAAGCAGCGACTGCAGGCGGGCGTCGAGCGTCATCTCCGGCGCCGGCCGCTCCCGCGCGAAACACGACGGCGGCGGCGGGTTTGAATTATTATTATTACTAAGCGTGACGCCCATAGCCGGCAGAGAAACAACCGCCCCGCCGTCATGCATACTTGCCACGGCCCCAGGACCCGCAACGAGTGCGCCGCCTAATGACATCGCGGACTGAGGCGCCGCATTCATCATGTCGGTGTTGTTGTCGTCGTCGGCGCCCGATGACGTGTGTTTCCCGCGCCGCACCCTGTCCGCCATTGTCATTCTGTGGTTGCTCTTTCCGAAGCTGATCCGCAGCGGCGCGCCCTTCAGGAGAGCAGTGCTGAGCGAGACACGGGCTGCCCGCGCGTGATCAATGCTATCGAAGTGGCCAAAGGCAATTCCGTTGGCGGGGATGAACTTGGAGTTGATGAAACCCTCGAAGGGCTCAAATAAGTCCTCCACATCGCTCTCCGTCACGTCAGAGGCCAGCTGGCCAATGTAGACAACATTGGTGGGCGTCTCATTAATGGGAATGCCGTCGGGAGTCAGGCCCGTATCAACGGCAGTCGGGTTGCGTTGGGCTCGTCCATAGTTTAACGCAACCCGTACTCCACCAATGGGTTGATCCCGCATTAACTCCAAGGCATGTGTGCATTCCTCAACGGATTCAAAGTGGATAAAAGCCATGTTCCTGGCGTCCAGGCGAGAGATTGTTTTGATGGTGCCAAACACCTTGAAATTCTCATTTAACTCATCATTCGAAATAGTGGGAGGCAACTCGCCCAGCCATAGCACATTTGTTGGTTCCATGTGTTCCTCCTCACGTCGGGGACGTCGTCGTCGATCATCATTATTATTAGCAGTGGTAGAAGCAGGACTAACATTAGTATTACCAATAACAATATTAACATTACTACTATTACCACTATTAATATTTTGTCGATCATCCTCTCGACCACGGCAAAAGGAATTATTATAATTATTCATTTCTCTAGGCATTTCCGTCTCTTGTTGCGTGTACTCAAACATTTTACCGTAATTAAAACGTGCACGGCCAAGAGACCCCCGTGCACTAAGCGTCTCTACGGCGGTTCTGGCCTCGTCGACAGACGTAAAGTGCACAAAGCAATAACTCTTGTCTGGTACCTTCGCAACACGCACAACTCTGCCAAATTCTGAAAATGCACTTCGCAGTCTCTCCTCTGGGTGTTCATGCGGATCCAAGTTCCCCACCCACACGGTATTCGTCGGATCACGCAACTCATACTCTCGACGGCCTTTGTGTGGTTGGTAGCCGCCCCGATGCTCCGCGTAGTCCCCTCCTGCCGCGTACGGCATTGAGGGCGGGTATCCACGAAAATCAGCAGGCGGCTGCATCCCGGGACGACGGTCGTCTCTCACTGCCGACATGTCGTTTGGCTGGCGGAGAACACCCGGCGGAATCATGTGCAGTTGCTGGTGCTGGTGCTGGTGGTGGTGGTGGCTATTAAAGTCGTGTTCCGCGCCTCCCTGCGGCCTGGGCGCCAAGTGTGGTGGCGGCTGCGGGTAGCGGCCCGGCGGCAGCGGCGCAGTGATTGGCTGCGGGGCGGATGCGTGTATGTTCATCTGCGGCATCCCCGGCGGTCTGGGCGGCATTGCACCGGGCGGCAGTTTGAACCCCGGCGGCAGCGGCGGCATCCCCGGCGGCCGCGGAGCAAAACCACCGGAGTTCGGAGGGGCGCCGCTCATACCCAAAATGTCACCGCGGGGAACAGTAGCGGAAGGAAAACGTAAATAAAAAAAAAAAAAGAAATAAAACTCTTTTTTTTTTAATTAATAATCTGCGCCGTATGCAAACATCGAACCCAAGAGATGTTTGGAGAGTGAGAAAGAAGAATTGGAAAAAAAAAAGAATTCCATAGAGCCAGAGGTGGAATAGGAAATAAATGTCTCTCGCTGCTGCTTTCACAACGATAACAAAAAGAAGTCAAAAAAGAGCAAAAAAGATGAAATTTTTTTAACGATAATATTTAATGCAAAAAAAAAAAAGGAAAAACTTTAGTCTCATTTCGTGGGTTTGCGCGTGGTGTTCTGGTTTATCTTCGACAAAAAAGAAAAAATTGGAGGGAGCAAGAGTGTACTACTACTGGGATATCCCTACTAGGGAAAGAGAGATGACGGTAAACTTAAACAGATAGAGAAAGACACTCTCATAATACGTGTGAATATATATATATATTCTCCTTTCATTCCTTTTCTTTTCTTTTCCACGTTTGTTAATATCTTCTTCTTTATCTGGATGTCTTTCACGTATTATTATTCGTTTCCTGGCAATCCCTCTCCCACCTCCTCATTCCTTGACAACACCAGCACCGCATCGTGAAGCACGGCATACTCCACTCGCAAATTCCCCTCGCAAAGGTACGGCAGCTTGCACCACCGCTCCAGCGTAAACCCGCACGGCAGCAAAACATTATCAACGAGGCGCTGCAGCGAATCCTCGTAGGTCGCACCGCGGCAGCACTCGCCGCCCTCCATCGGCAGGGACTCCGCCGGCCGCCGCTGCATGCACCCGTCCTCCACGAACGGGCACCACGGCAGCACGACGGCCAGCAGCAACAAACCGCCCGGCGCCAGCGCCCCCCGCAGAGACCGCAGCAGAGAGAGCGGGGTGTCCGCGCGGTCCAAGACGTTGAGGCACGAGATTACATCATACCGCGTCCCGCATGCATCACCACCAGTACTAGAATTAGTGGAATCAGTAGAATTAGTATTAGTGGTAGAGTTCGTGGTGAAGGGCTGTTTGTAATTAATAACATCGTAGCCACGCAGCCAGAGTCGCCAGCGCATCGGCAGCGATGACTCAGTCGCGGCGACGCGGCGGAACAACGGCTGCAGCCGCGCCGTGACCCCGCCGTCCCCCGCGCCGATGTCCAGCAGCGAGTCGAAGGGCGGCCCAGTCAACTCCTCCTTTTCTTTATTATTATTCCCCTCCTCCCCGGCCTCGCCCAGCAGCAGCAGCCTCGCCTGCGCCGTCGACATGACAAACATTCCGCCGCGGTTCACTATGCCGTTCGCCGCCGTGCGGGAAACGAAGCCGCTGAGGAGGTCCGATACCAAAACTTTGAACAAACTCACGTCCGCCGCGCCCCGCAGCCACTCCGCCGTGTCCGCGTCCATCCGCATGCCCACGTACTTCGACACAATGTGCTCCGGCAGGCGGGCGAGGTGGGGGGTGTAACTGATGGCCGGCCTCCTCCTGGCGCCGCTCCAGTAAAGCGAGAGGTCCTGCATGATACTTGATGACGCCATATCCCGCACCTCCCTACACACCCTCCAGTAACGTCCTTCCGCAGCAACCACTGCAAAGAGAGAAGACGGAGAGGAAAGAAAAGCAATAAAGGGAAAAATTTAATCAGAACAATAATAATAATAAACAGAGAGAATTCCATGCATCCATGTCCATGTATCCCTCTACGTGAGAGAGGGAAACAAAACGTGAAGAGACACTTGATACGTAATAACAAAATTAAAATAAAAATAAAAATAAAGAGGGGGGAAACCAAAAAAAGAAAACAGAAAAAGTAGAATATGTTTTCTTTAAAAAAGGAGCAGAAAAACATGTCCGCCAAGTAGATCGTGCATCACATACATACACAGACACCGAAACAAATAAAATTACCAGAAACATACGCACACACAGAAAAAAAAAAGAAGAAAGGATATATTTGCATTCATATGTGCATGTAGGTATACAATATAATGTAATATGAGTGTTGCTTTTCCATTGTTCCCCCATCCACTCAACTTCATTCCATCATTTTTGTTTTTTCTTTTTTTTTCTCTTGTTCTATCTCTTTCCTTCTTTGGGAAATGTAACGCCACTCCATGCGTGATGACTACATCTCCCGTTCACAGGATAGTGAGGGGCAAAAAAAGGCAGGGACAGCAAGAGCAACAACGCGGAATGGAACAGAGTGAATGTAACCCCCCCCCCTCATTGAAAGAGAGAAGCCCCGCCACGACCAATTATTAGTATAAAGCCCTCACTAGTAACAGCCAAGAGTTCAATCTTTTTTATTTTCACATATGACAAAAAATCGATGGGGGCAAAACGTGCATGCATACATGCATGTACATACGCCCACTACCACCATCTCTCCCCCCCCTCCCTCCCACCCCTCTGTAGTTGTGTATAATAGTATCAAGAATAGCTGTGGTAATATAAAACAATATATGTATGTAACTCCTTCTCATCCAGATTCCTTTGATCCTTACTGTTTTTTTTCTCTTTTTTTTTCCTCATTTTTTTTATTTCTCTTTTTGTCTTCAAGGCAGCAAGTTGCTCGCGGAGGATCCTATTTTCCTCCTGCTCCGTCCGTAGTTTATCCTCTATGTCCTTTTTCTCATTTAATTCTTTCTGTATACACGTCAGCTTCGCTTCCAGATCCTCCACATATTTCTTCATTTCACACGCCTTTTCATAGAAGGACGAAAACTCCTCCACCAATGTCTCCAACTCTAACATCTCTGGAGTCATGCGGACAGACACAGATGTAACTGCTGACGTTGATGAGGAAACTTTATTATTATTATTATTATTATTATTATTATTATTATTATTATTATTATTATTGTTTGTTTGAGAGTTCAGTGGAGAAACACTCTCATTATCATTTATCATGACGTTGATATAAAACTTCTTTGTGTCTGCTTGAGAATACAAGCCACCTTCCTCGTTTCCGTCTCTGACGGACTCATCTACCTCTTTTTCCTTGCAGTCTTCTTTATCAGAATTCCGGGTCTCTTCCTTCACTGTTTCTTCTTTTTCTTTTTTATCCTCCCCCTCAACAGTTTCTTCTTTTCCTTCCTTCCTTTCCTCTTCCTCCTCCTGTTTCTCTTCGTTATCCCTATTATTGGCATCCTCGGACTCTTGTAATGAACCCAACATTTTATGTCTTCGGTTGTTAATATCAATCACCACAATTTTGTACGGAGGACTGCACGACTTCTCTCCTTCATCTCCACTGCATGCACCGGTGTGCTCCCCCTCGTGGGGGCACAATGTGTCCTCCTTGTCCAGTGGGATACGTATACATTTCTGCACGGTTTGACATGCATGCAACTTCTCCTTCCTCACGTCTTCCACACGACTATATTGTTCTTGTTGACTGTTTCGCTTCGGCTCTTCCTTCGTATGTTTCTTATCACGGGGGTCGTCCCATGTTATCCGTTTACTTTTCTTCTCAATAAAATATCGCCTTCCGTCGTGCGTGAAACTTTCCTCCCACTCCACCGGCAACGGGCGGTTCGATCGCTGCGTCTTCACACATGTCATGTGCGGGTGTGTAATCATGTGCGGCCCGGCGAGAAAAAAGGAAAGGTCCCTTGAGAGTCTCTTCAGCGCCGTTACACAATTGTACGCACAGACAAGGACAGAGGTAAACATGTTCCCACAACGCATGGAGGGAAGAAAAATATTTGCGACTTTATGATTTGGCATGGATGGTAAAGCAAAACTTTGCAGCTCCTCTACACTCCCCTCGTCCTCCTTTTCCTTCTGCTTTTTCATCAGCTCTGCATTCCTCTCCGTGCATGACACAATCCAGTTTTGCACGCATGGATCCTCCGCAAGGCACAACACATGAAAGGTGGCGGAGTGGCAGTCGTCCGTAAACAACGTGAGCGAAAAGAGAAGAGACGTTCCCGCCTGCGAGCGCAGCAGACCAATTTCTGTCGCGCGGGTTAAATTGTCAAGGCCGATGTCGAGAACTTCGAGTGCATGATTCGCGTGCTCCGCAGGCATCGTCTTTGCGTGGCAGATGTACGACTCCGTGCCTGCTGCCCCATGTATTACTCCTTGAGGAGTCCCACTATCTCCTTCTCCCTGCTGCTGCTGCTCTTGTTGGGCCGAGGGATCTTTTACTTGCAAGACAATTTCCACCTCGTCGTTTCGTAGGTCCACGAGATCAACAATGCGGGTCCCGTCGAAGGCAACGAATGACGCCTCTGCACGAACAAACCAATGAGACGCAGTGTTATTATTATTATTGCAGTTTCTACTCATACTACCATTTTCCGTACATTCCTCTTCTTTTACCTTCTTCGGTTTACCTGAAGAGGAAAGACACAATAATGATGATGATGATGATGCAGATGAGCATGATGACGACATCTTTCTTTTCTCCTGGCGCTGTGCGCAGTAGTTCATGAGCATGCAAATACATTGGGGCAGCAGCCCGCACTTCTCCGGTGTTCCTATAATACCCAACTGCTTCATCTCCTGTGTTGCCCCGTATATCAGTACCATGGCGTTGAAGCACTTATCCACAACTATAGAAACCGCGGGTAATAAAACATTTTTTACCAGAGGATCTAACGAGCTTTGCAATTCATAGCGTACATGAGAATGTGCTTCCTCTTCTTCTTCTTGTTTTTCTTTCGTGTGTTCGTCCGTTGGAGGAGAGGATTGCAAAGTAAAAACAACATCCGTCACATGACTCAGAAGTAATCCATCATCGTTCAACTGGTGTAATGCCTCGACACAGTGAGGAAGATATTCCTTTTTGTCTACATCGGATGCATACTTCTGTATACAGTCATCACACATGTACAAAGGGCCCTCGGATGTTACTTGAGGAGCCGATGTATCGGACGATGACGACGGCTCTTCGTTTTCTTCACTTGTGTCTTTTTTTCCCTTGCCGCATGCATGACTGCAGCAGCAATCCCTTGTGGGGGAAATCGCCCACGGCTCGCCGGAGAATGACTGCAACGCCAAACTAACACGCCAGCAACAGTAGAGCAGCGCATTCGCACTATCGCCACCAACATCCAGAATCATAATGAATCTGCAGTAGTTACTCCACTCACTCGCTCTGAGCAAGGGACCACAGTTTGCTAGCAAAGAAAGAAGAGAAAAAAAAAGAAGGTTTAAAAAATAAAAATAAATAAAAAGAGAAAAGGAGAAAAGGAGAAAAGGAGAAAAGAATGAGGGAATATATAAATGCGAGAGAAAATAACAAGGTTAGACTCTCTTTCAGCTTCCGCAAGCAAATGCTCATGCACAAAACGAAAGAGAAAACAACAACAGCAGCAGCGCTGTCCTCATCAATTATACGTGAATACACTATGAGACCCTGGATACAAATACAGAACATAAATACGCGCGCTCATACATTCTCACTGTCATGTTATTTTTTTTGTTCTTGTTTTGTTTCTCCCTGTCTTCTTGTTGCGGTGATCAATGAAACTCTTATTCATATCTAACTTGCACCTTAACTTCTTCTTCCCCCCAACTCCCCACTCCACTTGTTCTTCACGCAAATATATATTTCCCTGCTTTACAGCACATGGCCCAAGAGCCTCCCCCGCTCCTCCTTCACGAACTGCTGCAGGATCCCGTACGTCGGCATGCGTGTGACCTCCGCTGGCGGCTGCTCGCCCATCACGAGCCATTTGAACAGATCGTTGTCGAACTGCCGCAACAGCGTGTCGTACTCGTCGAGCTGCGCGCCCGACATGGACGCGAGTTTCTCGCGGGAGAAGACGCCGAGGACGATGTCCATCTCGACCATCCCGCGGTACTGCGACTGGTAGCCGAGCCGGCGGCGCTTCGCCTCGTCGGCCTCGCTCCCTGGCCGCGGGCGCGTGTCGCGGAACTGCAGGCCGCTCTCCTCCTTCGCCCGCCCCACCGCCCGCGACGTGTCCTCCCGCCACATCCTCACGAGTTCCTCCTGCTGCTTCGAGCGGGGAGCAAAGCGTCGTGAAATACGTCGGAGCATGATAGCGTCACACCCATTCAACGTGCACACGGGCAATTAACCTCTCCTGGTGTTGCTTTGGTGCTTTCTGTCGTTGTTGTTGTTGTTTCTGCTTCGCTTGTCTGTCGGTTTTTTTTTCCTTCTATCGTAGCACCGTCAGCAACAGAAAGAGAGAGAGAGAGAGAGAGGGCGCGGAAAAATACATCAGTGAAAGATTCATGCCATCAAAGTGAAAAACACAAAAAAAAACAGACCTTCTCTTTATCCAATTCGCATCAACGTCGGCAGAAGTCACGCAACCAACTATAGCATGGTCATCACCGTCTCCAAATCACCAGAGGCCTTTGCGTGCACTCCGCTGCATCTTTCTCATTGAGCCCTTCTTCCGCCTCTCCGCCTTCACTGTAGTTATAATCCCCGTGGGCCGCTTAATGGGGTCCGCCTCCACAGGTGGTACCCACGAGGCCTTTTGAATCATCTCCCGCAGACGTCGCAAACAGGCCTCCCTGTTCTGATGCGCACTACGATGTTCATGGCTTGAAATGATAATTAATGCCTCATCTGACGTGAGTGACTTGCCACGCTCATTATCCTTCAGTCTGTGAATAAGTTCCTCATCAAAGCATTCACTAAGAGCAGCGATCATTGCACGCAGCTCCACCTTGTTGCTGCTGCTGTTGGCCCCTTGACCACCCGGGCCCCCGCCACGCACTGCGAGCAGAGTGTAGCAGTTCTCATCCACGTGAATGTCTCGCAGCTGCGCTAGACGGTAGTATCCCTCCTCCTTGAAGGAACTGATGTGCGACGAGCAGCGCTGCACATGGAGCGCGGCCACCCCAGCGCAGTTCCTGGTATCGCTAATCAGGAAAGAAGTTGGCCTACCGAACCAACGGCGAAAGGACATCATCGTCCTTGTCAGCATGCTATCATTCCTCTTCACTGCAGAGGGGAGTGCTGGGGGAACAGCGAGGGTAGAGGCACTCGCGTCCTGCACGGCGGTAGCAAATCTACAACAACTGCGCGCCAAACCCACGTGTCTCCCGCAAAACAGTTTGTCCCTCATCAACTCCTTCCTTTTCTCTTTCCTTCTTCCTCCCTCTCCCTCTCTATGTATTTGTGTGTCACTGTGAAGGATGAGGAGATCTTAGCACTCCCTCTCTTTCTTTTCCCCTGGTACCGATGAGTGTCACGTCGCTATCACCTCCAGAAGTTGTTCCGATTTTTGTTTTTTTGTTTTTAAGTTTATTCACCAAATGAGAAGGACAAAGAAAATGAAAGAAGAATATACAAAAGCAACTGAGATTCATCCTCGACTGCGTGAAGAAAATGACCATTTAAAGCGGGTTCCGCAACTCCCACAAACCCACACCTACATATCCAAAGAGAAAGAGAAAGAGAAAGAGTGAGAAACAAAAATAGAGGGGAAAAAGGAGTGAGTAAAAACAAACACCCACACGGAAAGAAAGGAAAAAAGGGTGTGAGCTCTAAAGTCATAACCAGGTGCACATGGAACTTACTACATCATCACAGCAGGAAGTCCTCCTCATACTCCCTGTTTTTTTTTGCTTTTCATTCTTTGTTTCGTGTACATTCCCTTCCACTCTTCCAATATCTTCTCTCAAACACTCCCTGTCTTCGACCCACTGTTTCTAAAAGCCCTCCATTTGAATATATGTTGGTTTGCGAACTACACTTCCCCACTCCATCACCTCCCTGTGTTTTTCCCTCTCTCTTTCCCTTTTTCCCAATCCATACACCCTTTTTTTTCCCAGGCATATTGTACTAATGGCAGTAACAGCAGCAGCAGCATCTCCGTTTCTTCAATTCCTTCTCTACGTCAGTTGTTCAGATGTTCGCTTTGCGTTGGGGCAGTCCCACACCCAGTGCCGCATGGTACTGAGCTCGTTGTTAAGCTCCGCAATGGCCTTGTTGGCGAACTCCTTCGGCACCTTATTCTTGAACGACTCAATGATCTCCACACACCCCAGCAAGTACCGCTCACGCTCTAACGCATTCCATACCTCACGTTGCACTGTATATCTAGCTTTAACAATAGCCGTGTAGCGCCTTTCCGTCATTCTTGCCCAGTACAGTACGGACCGAAGATAATTCAGTTTCTTCTCGATATAGACCCGTCCCTCCTCATTAGCGGAGCAGTCGCCAAAGAAGAACTTGTAAACAGGGTACTCCTTCCGGTACAAGATCCTGTAAAGAAGAAGGTGGGAGTTCACACGGTCACTCCAGAAGGGGTCAAAGTCATACGTCCAGCTCAGATTCAGCAGGCGGTTGGTGTCGTCCTCCACACAGCTGAGCAGGTACCTCTCCACCGGGGTCAGAGTGATACCATCCGGAACCTTAACCTCTGGGACGTGCCAGAAGTCAAAGCTACGGTAGTTTCTTTTGTTCGTTAGGCGCTTCAGCCAGGATTCCTTCGACGCCCAATCTTCAAGCGGGATAGACCCCCATATAGTGAAAATGCTGCGACTTGGTGCCATGAGGGCGGCCGATCCAACCGGGGCAGCCGTCACGACACTTCTCAGCAAATGACGGCGCATTTATTTGCAATAAAAAATTTTTTTTCTGATATGTATATATATATATATATATATATACTAATCCGGTACTACTAGTCCTGTTTTTTTCTTGTTGTAGTTGATGCTTATTTATTTCCTTTTTCCTCCTAGTTTGCGTATCGTATCACGTCTTGTATGTACGTATACGAGGTTGTGTACGCCGGTTTATTCCTAAAGAGGGATCTGGGGTGAAGTTATAACAGCATCCAAGAGAAAGAGAAAACAAAGAAGAAAAGAGAAAATGGAATTTAGCGTATGCTCCCACCTCTCATTACGAGTTTCAGTCGTTCATTTGTCCACCAGTCACCCACTCATTATAAACAGAGGGGGAAAATGGGTAAAACGATTACGTTAGCAAAAAAAAAAAGGGAGGGACAGAGAGGGATAGAGAGTCAATAAGGTCGGTGAAACGAGTACAATTTCCCCATATTGTGTGGTGTCCGATGTTCCCTCTCAAGGAATCTTGCCGTCTCGCTCCGTCCCATAACGGAGCCGTCTAAGTTCTTTAAAACCGGGAAGTGTTTCGGTAGATCCCTTCGCTTGCGTGCCGATGCTTCCTCGAACTCCACCTGCTCCTCAGTAGCATGTGAGGTGGGCCCCATCTTCGGTTCGGGCACCGTGCGAACGCCCTCCGGCACAGACCAGCCGTGAAACGGGCGGAACGGCATGTAGTCTGACGGCGGGGGCTGCGGGCCGGTTGGCAGCGCAGTCTGCACCTTCACGTGGCGCAGCATACTCGGGCCGTACTGCCGCCTCACCTTTTCAGCAAACCGCTCGGCAGCATCCGCCATGGCACGCCGCAGTGACTCCTCGTGGCCAGCGGGAGACGACGATGATGATGTATCTTCCCTGCGCCGGTTCTGTTGCGCCTGTCGCTGCCGCAGCTGCTCTTGAAATATGACTTGGTCAATAGACATTCCGTGAAACACCTCACGGAATTTGCGGTCGGCATCACCCCGAACAAACGGCTTACGACGCTGTGCTGAGGAAACCCGCGAGGACCGAGGCGGCGTTGTTGTTTTTGTCGTCGTCTTTGCCTTCGCAGCCCCCGGCTGCTGCTTCTCTCCGGGGGGTGTCGTTGTCCCTCCCCGCGGCGCCGCGGAATTCACTCCAAGTGCCTTGTCATGCTCCGCACGCCTCTGCGGATCCATCAGCACGTCGTACGCCTCGGAGACGGCGCGGAACTCAACTTCGGCCCGCGCCTTCTGCTCGTCGTCGACGACGTCCGGGTGGCACTCGAGGGCGCGGCGGCGGTAGGCGACCTTCAGCTCCTCCGCTGTCGCCGCCGCGCTAACGCCGAGGCGCCGGTAGTAATTAACCGCCGCCGTGTTTGACGTCGTCACGCAGCGCGTGGCTGCATGCAGAGTACTGTGTGGGGTGGAGCGGCACCACCATCGCGTGAGACCAACAACTACAGGAGACCTTCCAGCAGACACCGCGGAACGCATTTCTTTTTTTCTTTTTTCTTTCGGTTCTTGTATTCTTTTCAACGCAAAACAAAAAAAAAAGTTTATGTGGCTGAGTGAATAAGTACAAACTCGTATTCGACGAGAAGAGTCTCCCTCCCTATTCCAGTAGTAATACCGTCTGTGACAAGCTCTTTCTCACACGAAGACACGCACGCAGACAAACGCACGCACGCCCGTGTACGGCTCTCAGTACGCAATGAGGTTTAGGAAGAATAAAGCAGGAGAAAAAAAAGTGCTCATTCTTCAGATAAAAGAGAGGAATGAAGAGAGTGAAATGGGAATAGTAGCAACAAAAAAAAAAACAAGAAAATAAAAAGAATACATAAATATGTGCCTGTGATATATTGCCCTTGCACCTCAAAACAGTCGCATGTCATTCGCATCAGGAGGAACATGAGAAACAGAAATGCGTTCATTCTTTTCAGAGTGTACTAAGATTAATGTGAATGTATTTTTCCTTTCGCTGGAAGTCTTTGTCACTTCCTCTTTTCCCCAGTGAGTGTCTTTCGTCGTTCCTCCAACGCTCGCCAATGAAAATCCACTGACCACCTCCGCAGTGCAGTCAGAGTCTCATGGAGATCTTTATGGCTCACATGTTTAAAATTCATCCCTTTTAACTTCTCAGAAAAACGCAATGGCATCAACGAACGCACTCTAAAAGACTGTGACCGAGTGGCGCTTGAATTTCCTGCAGATTTTGTTCTCCTCTTCCCCTGCAATCTCGAAGCATCCACGAAGATGTGCACTGGCTGAAGCCGTCTGTGATGCGGCAGACCATCCTTGCTATGTGCACGAGGGTCCCAATTGAAGTACTGCCACCGCATAAGAGCATCAACAGTTGCCGTCGGCGTCTTCCACACACCAACTTCATCCGGGTCCACGTCTTCCCGCAGTAATTTCCTCATAGATTTTACTGGCTTTAATGTCGCCATTTCTCCTTGATTCACTTTATTATTATCACCATCATCATCATCAGTGGTGGTGGTGGTGGTGGTGGTGTGTAAAAGCTCCTCTAACCGAAGACACAAATTCAGAGCATAAGGGTATGACTGCTGTAAATCCTGCAGCAACTCCTCTACTCCACGCTGGGCAACAACATGGGAGGTGGAGGTGGAAGGCAAAAAGGAAGAAGATGGACTTATTGAACAGCCCATAATTTTTGTTTCCGAATCATGTGAAAGAACCCGCGGTGCTTCCCTTTCTGTAACGCACGCATGTAATGCGGAAGAAGATGGCGTCTGAGGAAGTGCAGCTCTTGCTAGGGAAGTTCCAAGCAGTGGTATTCGCCTCCTCCCATGCCGTTGGCCTAACATACTTGAAGACAAGGGATGCACCTTTGTGCCTCTCATGAGATCCTTAAAGAGAGACACTGCGGCAGCTTGCATGGAGTCCCTTCTTGCATCACCGCAGGCCACAGAGGCAGACATTGTAGCAAAGTAAGTTGTGGTACGATCACCATTACTACTACTACTAATACCACCATCACTACGGGTCAGCGCGTTGTCGTCTCCTCGAATGATATTCCCAACATGTTGCAGTAACTCCTTCCACGACGAAGGCACTTCCCCGCCCTCATCCGCCGCCGTTGACACAACAACACGCGGCACCCGCGGCATCAGCAGCACCACACGCACGTCCAGCGACGCATTCTGCATGACGCCCCTCAGGTCCGGGTGCTCCTCCATGTAATGTCGGTACGGATTCGTGATGTTCGGGTGGCCGTGCGTCGCGATCTCGTACTCGTCGCGCGACATGGTCGAGAGCGAGTGCTGCCGCGGGATCCGCAGGCCGAAGAGGCCGCCGCCCAACTTGACGCCGAGGCCGCCCTTCATATGATTCCACGCATGCCGGCGGCCGTCACGCAGACCGAAGTTGTTTGACAGGCGCTTGTAGCGGCCCTGGCAGCCGTGCGTGTGGCGAGTGTGCACCGCACCGCCCCGCTTCGTCCGCCCACGCAAGAAGTCGCGATGCCCCCACCGCCCAAGCAGGCAACCGTCCAGGCGAAGCATAGATCAAAACTTTTTATGTATTTGGCCGTCCTGCGCCCTACAAACACACAATCCTCTCGTTCCAAAGGCCTTAGAAAAGGCAATAAGGTGAAAGAAGAGAGAGAGAGAGAGAGAGGGATGGGGAATTATTAAACTAGATGTATACATACATATATACACCGCACGCGCACATACAATATATATATGCGATGTCCCAAAACTGTGACTTGGTGTTCTGGCTTTGAATATATATATACCTCATAGCCACTCATTCATTGGTCCTTCACCTCAGATTCACACTATCTTCCTTTTTGCTCCGCTTGGTACTGCTTGGTCTCCTTTCCCTCCCTCTCCCCTTCTTTCCTCTCAGCCGCCTCTCTCTATCTTCAGTCTTTCACTTCGCTCCAGCAAAACAAAGGGTGCTTATTACCCCAATGTAGGCGGTGTCCTTCACCACACATATCTCATACATTTATTCCATCAAATCTCAGCAGCCTAAAAGGAAGAAAGACAAAGCAAGATTCCCCTTGGAGGGGCGAGAGCGGGAGGAAAATAGAGAAAATAATCTGATGCATGAGATTTCACTATCATTCCGTATACACAGAGAGATACGTGAGCAACCCCAATAGAAAAGAGGGGAAAATAATAAAAATAAAGAGAGGCAATAGAGCCAAAAACAGAAACACACACACAAAAAAAGAGAATAATCAACAACACATAGCGAACAAACAAAAGAAAAAGGAAACAATTCGTGCATCATTAATAACAATAATATTTTCCGTTTCTTCTTTTCTTCTTTTTTTTTCCTTCCTTCTGGTGAAGGGTGTTTTGTTGTTGTGGGTGTTGCTTCCCTCCCCTCCTTCTTTTTTTCCTCCTTTATTCCTTATTCTCTTATTACTTCTTTTCCTTCGCCGTCTTCAGCCATGCGGCAATGCGATCCTGCAGATCCTGCCGCGCCCGTGCCACATCCTCGCGTGCGTTGAACTCCTTCACCATCTTCTCGTCGAGGTACTCCTTTGTGAATGGGTGCTTGCTCTCTGACAGCAGCACGTGGTGGATTGTGTCCTCGTTCACGTACACCAAATCGCTGAGGTCCTTCACGTCCGCGGGGAGGGCGACGGGGTGCAGCAGCGGCGTGAGCAGCAGCGCGTCCATCGCGAAATCCGGCGCCTCGTCCCAGAGCGCCTCGCTCTCGTTGACCTCGCGGGACAGGGACTCGAGCGTCGCGGCGATCTCCCGCAGCTTCCAGGTCAAGTGCTCGCCGACGAGGCCGCGATCGGCGACCGTCTGCATCGCCTGCAGTATATCCCGCAGTGGGACGCCGCAGTTGCAAAGGGAGCGCATGAAGTTCTGGAAGCGCCGAAACTGCGTGAGGCAATCGACGAGGCTGCCGAGGATCTCGCGCGGGCGGAAGTTGTACCGCTCGGGGTACTCAATTTTGAGGTTCTTGTTCTCCGCGCCGGCGAAGCTAACGAGGCTGCGGGCGAGCATCTGGCTGATCTGCTGCGCCACCATGTTTTGCGCGACGCCCTTTGAAAAACTGATGGCTAACTGAATAAATAAATTCATGCTAGCTTCAAACAAGAGAATGCGCTGCCGTAGTCCGAGGCCAAGCTGATGATAGGTCAGTGGCGCCTCGTCGTCGTTGCCCTCATCATCTTCATCCTCGTCTCCTCCCTCCTCCTCATTCGCAGTCATATTCGTATAATTATCATTATTGTTTCCTTGACGTCTTTGATTTTGTTGTCCTGTATGTGCGCTAGATCTGTTGTCATTTTCATTGTTGGTGCTGCGAGGCGCACGGGCGTTCACGCTTAAATCTGCACCCTCCTTTACAAGTCGGTTCATCTGTGTAAGAGTCTCGACAAGTTGATCAACCGCCTCATTGACATCAGCTGTCACCATGTGTGAAAACCGCTCCAAGATGGTGCCATCCATTTCAAATTCCTCACGGACGGGCTGACATAATGAGTCAAGCATCAGAAAAGACCTTGTACAGTATGAAAGCATGTAACGCACAGACACCTTCTCATATGTGGACTTCTCCACAGCAATATAACACAAGACACAGCATCGAACAATGTGCTGCGTAAACCATCGATGTGATGTTAAGGCCTGTTTTGTTGACTCATCTTGCAATAAACGGTTAAGAAATGCTGGAAAGAGTGCGTGTGTGTGTGGCTTAGGGAAATACGTCGTGTTACCCATCAGTACCAACATCAAGGAAATAATGTGTTCCACATCAAAGTAATCTAGCGGCTCCATCTGCACACCAAGAATAACCACATCAACAAGTGACTGCGGCAGATAATTCCACTCCTCCGGGGGTTCCTTTGCAAGCGTTCCATCCCGTGAGGGGTTCATGATGTTCACAAGCCACGCCGCAATCCCGCCTAGCACCTGCACTCGTTTTCGCCCGAGACTCTCACACCCCAGCAAGCCCTCAATAAGTGATTTCTCCGCGATGTAGGCAGCACGCTGCTCGGGTGAGATCTGCGGATGCGTCACATCCCGCTCAATCCGCTGATGGATGTCAATCATTACCGCCGAGCTCAGCATGATGGAGCGCGCGACAAGGAAAAATAGATGCACGGAGGACTTGAATGGTGTGCTCAATTCAGGGAATGGAGGCAAAGGGCGGTTCTCGTCATGATGTACAATGCGTTCTACATTCTCACCAAAATCCACCACTGTGTTGTCTGCATGGTCCTCCAGCACGTAGCAAGCAGGAATAGAAGAGGGGTCGTAATCCTTACCAAACAAGGGGAGTGCGGCCTCCACAAGTACGTCGTTTAACTGCGTCATAAAATACCGTGAGGACAACGGTAAATTATGGTGGACTGTTTTTGTGTAACCAGCATTGAGGCGAAGCGCCATACCCATAAACCGAAGCGTCGCCTCACGTGATATCTTAGACCGCAAGAGTGCCTGAATAATACGTTTATTTCCTGTGCACGATGAAATAATTTGAAGACTCAGCTCGGATATTTTTTTTGAATGATCGTCTGTTTCTTTAGGGAACATTTTCATCAAGTTGGCCCACTCCATGGACGTTATGAATGGAGGAAACGGGCGGTAACTGCGGCTCTGTACGGAAACGCCCAACATGGCGCCCAATATTGTCTCGTACTCCAGCTGTAAACCGGAGGACAGTGTGTCGCTGTAAAACAGATGTGATCGCACAAGAATTTCCAAGACAGATGCGCAGGACACAAGGGAATAAAGTGCCTGCCGCATCACATTCAATTCCCTTGTGTGCTCCAGAGTGCTGGAGAGAAAGAACTCAATGAGATATCTTAGCATTCCATTCACAATATGTTCACCGTCATCACAGTGCGGTTGTGATTTTGTGGCAATGTATTCAAAAAGAGTATTCACCGTCGCCGCATGAAATCCATTTGAAGCAAAGTACGGCAGCAGGGCAACACCAAAAGGTCGCCTCTCACTGTCCTGCACAAGTGTACTGCACACCGCCTCACACGCCTCCTGCTCCGCTGCCGTGTTGTGATGTGAAGAAGAATCACCGACCTGCTGCAGCGCCTGCATCTGCTTCGCCAGTACAATATGTACATTTGCCGCAGTGCATCCACCCCCGTGCGACAGCCCCGTCGTCCCTGCTGCTGTGGCTAGTGATCTGCGGCTCACCTCGACTGCCTCGTCGATGCGTCTTTGCAGCTCCGCAAAGTTAATGCCGGTCCCATCAGCCCGCCACTCGCCGCCGCACCACATGATGAACCGCGGGACGCTCCGCACGTCGAAGCGCGCCACGCAGTCGGGGTTGCGGTCAATGTTGCACCGGCAGAAGACGGCGGTGTGTCGGTAGCGCTCGCCCAGCGCGGCGTACTGCGGCTGCACGCGCTGGCAGGGCCCGCACCAGTCCGCGTAGAAGGCGACGACGATTACCGGGTGGTCCCGCGTGAGGGAGAGGAGGTGCGGCAGGCCATTGATTTCCAACATGGATTCCAAGAATATGAGGCAGCTCCTCCACTACCGGTCTCTCTCTCTCTCTCTCTCTCTCTCTCTCAGACACACACGCACAGAGAAAAAAAAAAAGAGCAAAGACAGAAAAACAAGCAACAAAAAAAAAACCTTCTTGTCGTCAAAACTCACAACTGTAAACAAGCAATAAAAGAAAAAGAAAAGAAAAAGAGGAAAAAGATAGAACTAAAAGCAGCGAGATTTCTAAATAAGGCACTCCATCAAAAAGGAAAAAAAAGGAAAGGAAAGAGAAATAAAGCATGTCTGCATACATGCGCATACGTACACACCCATGTGCGTGAGTGGAAGAAGTGATGGTGGTGAAGATTGTAATAATAAATTATAAGAGGCATAGAGAGAGTAGGAATTACTGATCAATAGACACCGACAGACAGGCGGATGACAAAAAAAAAAAAACGTACGAACGAACAACAAGAACGACAGGGGATTGTACATAACAAAATGCGGCAATGATTTACTTGTCATCGTCCAGCTACACGTTCACATTCATAGGACGACAAAATAAAAGCAAATAATAATAATAATAATAATAATAATAATAATAATAACAATGAGGGAGATAATAAAAAATGCATATAAAAATTCTACGCAATATCTGTAAAGTCTGGGTGAGCGCAACCAAAGAACCTCACACCAACGTCATCAATCACATCTGAGTACTCTTCCGACTCATCCTTGTCCTCCGCATCCTCGTCATCCTCTGCTGCTGTTGTGTTGTCCTCAACGTCATCCGCAAACGTCACCCTGCGCCCCGTTGCTGTTTCGCCGTCATCCTGCTTTTCACCAAATATATTCTCCGCCTCTGTCTGTGCCCATCGCTCAAAAGGGTTCGCGTCCGCAGTGGCCTCAAACACATACTTCGCATACTCCTTGGTGTGCACGGGGGGGACGTGGTAGTACGACTCCAGCGAGCACGTGTCATCATCCAAGCGTTGCGGGTGCAGCGGGCCGGCCGTGCTCGGCTCTTCCTTTGCTCCTGGTGGCATGATAACAGGAGCCCGGTAGTGTTTCACCTGCTCGTCTAGTAAACTCCAGGAAAAGTCCCCAAAGAAGGGATGCCTCCGCAGTGCCTCCTCATCAAACTTCCCTGTAACGCGGTTAACCCCTAACCGCTCCATGGGATCTGTGCGACAGAGACACAGAATAAAATCCTTCACGCGCTCCAAAGCATCCGTTTCAGGCCCTATATTTACACGTGGAAATGCAACATTTCCTGAATGAACACCTTCCAGCACCTTCTTCATTACAGCAAAGGTGTTAAAACCAGGAAACATGTGTACACCGTACAACATCTCATACACAATTGTTCCCAGTGCCCAAAGATCGCTGCTGTAGCTCCACTTACATTGCCCAATCATCTCAGGGGACACGTACTGTGCTGTGCCACAAAAGTGAGAAGATATTTTACGCATCCCTTGTATATCAGAAATAGTGAGACGTCGTCTGGTTCCATCCTCGTTATTTCTTGAGGTATTCTCAGGCAATGGAACTCCATTGTTTGACTTGGGGACACTTAAGTCCCCTTCCACGTCTACAGTATCAAAGTCAATCAAACACGCACGATATTTGTTATCAAAAACAATATTTTCAGGCTTGAGATCACGAAGCACAAACCCTCTCCTAAAGACGTGAGAAAGAGCAACTACCAGTTGTGCCGTGATAAGTTGAATATCGTGAAAATCCAAACAACGAATAGACGCATCTGATACTGATAGTAATGATGTTGATTTCTCTTCAGGGTCCACAGTGGACATCATTCCTGAATCAAATGCCCCAAGGGTATGGCGGGACACACATGTTCGGATGTGCTCTAGCAGATCCCCATTGGGAAGATGCTCCATGACAAAGTACAGCTCATCCTCTGACTGTGCCGTGCCGAAAAGACGCGCCACAAAGGGATGTGGTCCTAATTCTAGAAGAGCTCGTTTCTCATCCATCACTGATTGGGTTTTCCTCTGTTGAAGCAACTGCACCTTCGACAAGATCTTCACGGCCACAGGAGTGTAAGGGGGAAAACTGAGTCTACTGTGCACTACCTGCGAGACGGCGCCAGAGCCGATGGGCTGCGCATCTGAGAGGTTCAGCTGGCATGGGTCAAACGTCATGCAGGTTGGCGGTGGCCGACTTATCATCTCCTTTATTTTCGCTTTTTTTTTGCTTCTGTGAACTGTTTTGTAGTGTCGTGGGTTTATTCCGGGAAATGTGTGTGAATGAAGAGATACGCACACGTATATACTGTCCCTAACTTACCTTCCTCTTTTCTCCCCGACGGACACAAGAACAACAACGACCCGGGAGTAAATGAAGGTCTATTTCGTCCTTCCCCTTTGCCTTTATGTGTGCGTTTTCTGTCCTCTCTCTCTCTCTCTCGTTTTTGGTTTTTTCTTCAACTTATGTGAGTGAACGAAAGTGTGAGAGGTGGGAAGTGGAAAAAAAGAAAAACAGAAAGAAACAAAAGGAAAGACAGAAAGAGAAAGAAGAAAAAAAAAAGTAAAAAAAATCCGTATACATCACACTGTCATTTGAGATGACATGCTCTTCATCCTCTGAGTTTTGTGGGAGGACTACTAGATGCAAGAAAAATGTCTCTGAAATAAACACTACACACACACACACATATATATATATATATATATATATAACATTGTCACCTACTTCAGATCAGATCCCAAGAAGTAACTCCTCTTCATGAGTCAAGGGCTCAAGTGAGATGAGACTATGTAGCAACTTCTGCTTTTCAATCTCCAGCCGATCGTTGATTGCATTTGCTTTTGTAGAATACTCATCCACATAACGGGCCAGCATGTCGCGGTTGATGTAGAGAATATATCGGATAGGTGCAGGTTGATTCCCCTTCGCAATAAAAACCTTCAGTGCGTCAAACGTAAGAAAGCGAATATGTGCTGAAGGATTATTTGTCAAGGAAAGCAAAGCACAGAGTAACGCTGGAGACTCTGCATATTTTCTACGGGCTCTCTGAAAATCGGGATCTCCAAGAACTGCGGCGAGTAACTCCAAAGTATGAAGTTTGGCCACAAAGTTTCTGCTTGAGAGGCAATCTAAAAATATCGCCATAAAATCATTGAAGTAGTCCAACAGTACTGATGCAGCGAGACCTTTATTTGTGTTCAGGGCAGTTATCAGGGAGCGCCATGTCTCCGTGCAGAGCACGGTCGTGTATGACGTCAGACTCCTGCATAGAATCCCAATGCACGACTCCTGAAATTGCTCCGACACTACCTGTGGCTGTTGTGCTGATTTCCTTTCATCCGCGGCGGCACTCGCGAAGTCCGCAGTTGAGAGAATGATCCTCAGAAAGCTGGGAACACGCATAAACGAACGAAAGACATCCGCCGCAGGAACACACCGCTCCACCAGGCCGTGGGCGGCGGCCAGCTCCCTCAGGAAGTACCCAAGCTTCCTCGGCGCCGCACATACATCCGCGTCGCCCTCCCCGTCTACGCTAGCACTGAAGTCAATGTGCCCCGCGCGGGCCTCGCCGTTGGTGGTTCGCTGCAGCCTGCCGTAGATGAGGGCGTCGGCCAGCACGTCGCCGTTGCCCTTCGAGACCAACTCGCAGAAGACAAAAGCGATCTTCTTCCGCACCTCCAGCCACGCATCCTCCGTGTGCTCCACGAGGAGGTGCAGCAGGTAGCAGAGACTCGCAGGGGAGAGGAAGATGGCGTCCTCCGTCGGGGAGCTAAGGCTATGCAGCAGCAATAACAAATGTTTCTCGATTTCCGCCGGGTTGTCGACACTCTTGAGAGCACGAAGAAATCCATCACTCGTGCACGCACCTCGCTCCACTGTGGCTGCAGCCATATATTCGCCCAAAACAGTGCACTCGTGTCAGTTGCAAACCACTAATCGTGGGACAGCTACACGTGCAATGAGATGAAGTGATGGAGGGAAAGAAAAATATGGAAACAAACGACAAAAAAAGGTGGGAAAAACATAGGGAATACAGGCAAGACACCCACTCACTCACTCACTCCCTCAATCTCGCTTCGAGATGTACTTGAAAACAAATATACCGGAAGAATACATCACATAGAGGAAATAAGACAAAGAATACGATGAAAGGGGTAATAAGAATGATCGACTTTCAATCACCCAGCGTCCCATTTGTTCCGAACTGCTCGTCGTTTTCTTTTTTCTTTGTTTTGTCGTCTTCTTTTAATGTCTTTCGACTCCTCCTTTGCTCCCTTCTCTTCCCTTTTTTGAAGATACCACACACGGCGATTCTTCGAAAACATCCACCATGTACATGCTGCTCCCTTCCCTCCCCTCCCAACACACACACACACGCACACAGAAATCAAAGAGCAGTCATCGTTACGTACAACCGACAGTCCGCTGATGCAAAGCGATGGAGGAGATAGCCGACAGGCGTGGAGAAGGGCGGTTGCAGTCCCTGAACAACGAAACACAGGCGATGTTTCTGAGGGGCCGGCGTGGGAACAGTCACATCTATTCCCGCCTCCCCACGCGTTGCGGCATCACCAGCGGCAATAAAATCATTCACAAGTGCCTCTGCTCTAGAGGATGCAAAGAGAACGCTCGAGGAGAGATTGATATCCAGGCCATCGTAAAAAGGGGAAAGGGCCTGCAAAAAGGGGTCAGCGGGTGTTGGAGTGGAAGCAGAATCTCTACTACGTCTACACCACCTCACATACGGCTCCAACAGAGCACGCCAAATGATGACTCCAAGCGAGGTGTCAAGTGGTTGACTTTTTTGTTCCACATCATCACTCAATGCAGCATAGGAATCACCGGCACTTCTGGACCCGTTGTTACTACAGTCATTATTACTCTTCATCTCTGCAACTAATTTCGTTTCTTTGTTTTCATTTTGTGTACCACTCTTGTCATCGCATATTCCAGAGGTCATGAGAGGAACGCGGAAAAGACCAAAATGCAAAGGGCTCTTACCAACAGGAATGTTAATCATGACAGCTATGTTTTTCGGTTCCCCTGCCAGTCGCCGCAGCCCTACAATACGTTCATTATAGGCTCGCATTGCCTGCACAAACGGGTCCCCAGTCGTCATGCACATGGCAAAGCTCAGTAGATCGTTAATGACTTCGCTACGAGCATCCATAAGCGCCTTGATACTGCCATACATGAGGGAAAATGTGCCTTTTATCATCTGCTTCAAGAACTCACCGATGGCCTGGTCTGCCGAGTGGCGTGAGTTGGGGTCCTCCTGCCCGGGCGTCGGCACAGTCAACGGCCTCTCCGCCGACACGCATGTAATCCGCACCTCCAGCATCAGCGGAGATGCAAACACGGCGGGGTACATCTCTGCAGGCGACAAAGAAGAAGACTGGGAGGCTTCCGTGTGGGAAACTCTCCTGGGCGTTTCGTTTTGTCCCAGAATCATCACTGCGTTAATGCTGTCCTTGATCGCTCCCACTGGGTAGTGCCACGGGATTGGTTCGCCCCTCCACGTCAACCAAACAAGCGGGTTTGCGTCCGCCTTCACAACGGTGTAGGCTGAATAGAAATTCTGGACTTCCCTGCGGAGAGACATCAGCACAGAACTTCGCGGGAGTACGTACGCCAACGGAGCTGGTTTTCCCTGCACCGTACAGTCAGTGTCACTAAGAGAAATGATGAGAGGCACTGCCCCAATGTAGTCCTCAAGCTGAAGAGACATCCCTAACAAAAGATACAATAAAAAAGTATATATATATATATATATATATATATATATATATATGGTATTTCCAATTCTATCTTAGTCCACCTCGTAAAAAGAAAAAAAAACAATAGAAAGAAAGGAAAAAAAGAAGTCCGAATAGAAACAATAAAGGGAAGAATTAAGACAGAAAGAGAAGAAAAGGAAAAGAATTTACTTTTTCTTCTTCCATAGAGAAAAGCGTAATCCCTTTTTTTGCCCTTTTTTTTCTGGAATTGGTGCACGGAAACCACTGCTTCAGCATGACGACGACAACACCGCTGACAGTCTCAAGATGCATGGAGAAATTCGGACTCGTAAGTCAATGCAATAATATAACCAAGAAGAACTAAAAGAAAATAAACAAAAAGCAATGTATTATTATTATTATATCAAAGAAAACATATCACATGTATGCATGTATGTTATTTCAATGTGGATGCAAGTACCCAATATTTGTTTGTTTGTTTGTTTGCTTTCTGCTTTTCTTCTTCTTTTCTTTTCCTTCTTTTTTCTCCTTCCAAGCTTGCAGCCACCACTGTAACATAAAGTCTCCATGTGCTGGTCCCAGCCATCTCTGCCTCCCATTCCTTATTTTTATTATTTTTTCTTCTTCGTTTCTCCGCTCCCACTCTCGAATTTAACTCCTCTCTCGTTACTTCGCCCTTTTTACCTATTTACTCTTTATGCACGACTGTCAATTCAACTGAGACCAGCTGCACTCCCATTCTCTCTCTCGCTCTCTCCCTCTATTTCTCTTCATCTACGTCCAATTCCGGTTGTTGCGCATGTATCCCCACGCAGGACTCGCACCCATGCACCGCAGCAGTGTGGGTCAGCGACTACAGCCCGTGGGATTGCAATAATGAAGCAAGAGACGAGAAAACGAGAAGCGGCACGCATGAGACACTCACGAAACGAAGCGGTTGATTGCACTGAGCCACTCCTCGTACTCCGCCTGCTCTGCCCATGAAATGTACTCCTGCATAAACTCGCAGATGGCTTCATCCACGCCCCTCTCCTTCAAGTAACTGGTCAGGGCGTCAACGAGTCCCTCGTCCAGCTCCTGCAGCGAGGGGCCTTCGTACAGTTTCTCGTGCTTCTGTGCCGCCTCCGCGGACTCGTCGAGCGCAAGGTTTGCGTCGTTCCAGAAGGAGACATGCCTCAAGATGACCGCGCCGTCCTCGTAGCTCATGTCGTACATCAGCGTCTTGCCCTTGCACGTGACGCACGTGTTGAAGTCGATCGTCATGACATTCGCCTCCGTGTCGTCCATGCGAATGAAGCGGATCAATATCTCTTCGTCCTTGTACGCCCTGCGCAGTGTGAAGACGAGCTCGCCGGCCTTTCGGTCCAGCGTCCATCCCTCCGGGAGCTGCGGCTTCGTCGGCTTCCCGGAGCGCTGCTGCTCGTCGTCCATTTCGCGCCGGGTGGCGTCGGCGAGAGCGGCGTACGATGCACGGCGGCGCTGCGTCACGGTCACGAGCGGGCTCATTGCCGCCACGGATGGAGCACAGCGGCGAAGAAGCACCGCCTTTGTGACGGTGGAAAGAGCTGCAGAGGAAAGAACACGCCGCATCATCACCAGTGTTACTCTCTCAGTTATTTTTTTGTTATTTTATATATGGTTTTTTTTTTTCTTCGCTCTCACGCTCTTGTTTGTTTATTCGTTTTTGTCGTAATTGCTTTCTTTGGTTGGGTAGGTGGGGAAAGAGAGAAAGGAGGAAAAAACAAGATTGAGACATGAAATTGGAAACTAATATCCACACACACACACACACATACATAATTAGAAGCGGCTGCCTTTTAAATGTATAGAAGAGCGAATGAGGTAAATAGCAATAAGAAATGGTGCCCAGAATAGAAGGAAATAGTGTGCATGTGAGAGACAAAGAGAGTGAAGAAGAAGTGCGCACACGCCCAGATACGTGCATACACATCACTGACGTCAATGTCTTCCATGTCGCCCGGAAGAATTGACCAACATCGTGTTCCTCATTCCTTTTCAGCTATGGGGTCTCTCAAATAGCTAGAGGACTGCATCCACACACCTGTCCCTCTTCTATTCTTTGTCGAATGCACACAGAATCTCATTTCTCAGTTACCAATTCTTTTTTATCGTCATTACAATCCTTGTTCACGGTAGCAACGTCATTGGTGGGTGGCTTCTGCAGCAGCTCACTCATAGGTGGTAGTTCCATAGTATCTAGCCATTGCACGTAGTATGGGTGCTCACGGTTCTCCTCTATTGTTGAGCAAACTCGCCATGGGGGCTGGTGGTGCATTTTCCCCGTGGCGCGATGTTCCCTCCAGCACCGTTCCGCCTCAGCGAATAACGATGGCTTCGCATCAATCGCGTCCCCTCGACACGCATGTTTTTCCGTTGTGATAAAGAAAAGCTCACTCTCCGACCTCCTTTTGAAAGGAGAAGCAGACGGCACAGCCCCCTGTGCTGACTGTAGTGTTGAGGAACGCTGCTCCCGGTGATGGCTGTGCTCTAGTTCTTCTTCTTCTGTCCTCCCCACCTTGTCATTTATTTCTTTTTCTTCTTCTCTACGTGCAGAGTCAGAAAACCGCCGGCGCACTCGTCGTGGCCTCTCATCAGCTGATTCATAGACACCCTCAGGAGACTCCATATTTATGTGAGCCAGTATGCAATGGGTGCTACTAAAGAGAAGGATAGAGCAGTAATGCTTTGGTATCTTGTCACTATTATGTTGGTTAATGTTGCCTTTAGTACCATCCGCAAGCTCAATTGCTCACCCACCCACACACACAAAAAAAAAAAGAGAGAGAAAGGGAGAGAAAGGGAGAGAAAGGGAGAGAAAGGGAGAGAGAGGAGAAAGTGAACAAGGGGATGGTGTAACAAAGAGAAAGGAATAAAAAGAAGTGAGAGAAGGGTGTGGAAAATCATCAAGAATTACATGCATATGTATATATGTCACCTCCCCCTAAATCCAACAACAACAATAGCCTTCAGTGAAACTCACAACAAGAATACACGCGTCGTATAAAAGAACACAAATAAATAACTAAATCATCCACGTGTAGCTTTTGACGGTGTGGAAGCAGTGCGTGTCGCCACCTCCGAGCCCCTGCTAAGAGTCGTGGCCGGTGCATGTCCCGCGGACGCAAGGAACCCCCCACCTCCGCCAACTCTCGCCGATGTGGACCGTGTCGTCGCGGTGTGTTTCGTCCGCGTTTCCACGGGCTGCGCAAACTCCGTCGTCTTCCCGAGCCGCACGCCGGCAGAGAGAAAGCAGTTGAAGTCGAGCCGCGCCCACAGCGCCCGCTCCGTCGCCCGCGTCGTGGAGCCCGAGAGATGCCCCGTAAAGGCCGCCACGACGTCCTGCTGGATCCTCATCTCCAGCGCAGCCAGCGCCGCGGAAACTTCGAGCGGGACCGGCGACCCCGCCACCGCCCACGACGTGAGGCGATAGCGCGTGCAGAGCACGTGGAGGGCGATGGAGCACTGGAAGAGGGACTCGCACGCCACCAGCAGCGGGCCTGAGCCCTCGGTTATAAAGGACCCCTCCGCAACGTGCCAAATGTAGCGATCAATGCACTTCTTGGCATCCTGTACACTTTTGCATTTTTCCATGGATTTTTCAAGCTCTGCCGTTTGCAGGACAATGACGTCGACCTGTAAGTGATAGCCCAATGTGGTATTAAGGAACAAGAGCATTTGCATTGATGCAAATATGCGACGGAGCTCAGCGGATGGTTGCCTATTTGTAACGAATGCCTCTGAAAAAAGATGTCTAACGTTATGAAGTGCATGTAGTGAAAAGCTCCTGGCTATATGGAAAGAAAATATTCTCTGGTAGTACTCCAATGCTTTGGTGGATACAACCAAGTGAAGACCACGAGGCAAAACGTAGTGAAGTCCAAGTCCTCGAATATAACCAAGAATAGTTCGCGCCGTATCCTCTACAGAATGTAATTTACTTTGACCAATTTCCAGCGGAAACACGATAAACATACTAAACCGTTCATAAATAGGCGTTTCACCCAAACCAGATACACTCAATGCGTGTACAAAGGCATCTGAAACCACACGCCCAATGGCAGCCTCTGACAAAGTATTCCTAGACACAGCACCATCCACAATGCTTGGAAAAGAGGTCTCCACAAAGGCGTGCCAGAGATCCCCCCGGTGACACAAAAACACAGTACGTAACGCAACAAGATGCTCATGTAAAGCAGCCTGTTCACCTACTTTTAACCAGAGTGCCTTTGACCACAAGGCTCGAGCCGCCTCAATGTGTATCTCCAACTCATCCACAGCTAGAATTCCATTTGTACAGAGCGATGTGTTATATATTGACTTAAACACACCATTGGCTGCCTCATCCTGTGTTCCCAACGCAAGTTGTTCGAGATATTCTCTTCCATAACTCTCCGCCTCACCGATTAATATGCGTCGTTCTTTTCCTACGGACAGAATCAGCATACCAAGCTCCATTGAAATGCAATATGGAAGTAAATCACTATGTAATGTATGATCTTCCTTTCCTCCTTTGGACCTTACAGATATGAAGAAGTCCTTCCTACCATGCAGCACCACACCATGGGCGACGTAATGGGCGATTGTGTAAAGAAGGCCCATCCATACAGACTCTCCAAGGCAAACTCTAAATTCCTGCGGAATTTCATGATTTAGCACAAAGCTCCGTATAGTAGAAAGCACGAGATCCGTGTTCTTCCGCTCAGTCATCATTTCCTGCAGGAGTGTGAAGGCGGGGTAGTACGCAGGCCGCAGTTCCGCCACCGCGGACGCGGTCCCTGCGCTCTGGACGTCCCGCTCGTAGTGGGCGAGAATCCCCGCGACGGCGGCCCCGATGGCGGAGTGGTAAAGACCGTCCGTGCGGCCCACCGCGATGTCTGCGGCCGCCCGGCGGAGTGTGTGACACATCGCCCCGAGCGGCAGGGCGTCGTCGATGAGCGACCGCTCCGACGGGTGCAGCTGCGACAACACCGCAGACGTTTGTTTTCCTCCACCACCGGCCCGTCGAGGTGGTGACAGTTCAAGAGGAAATGATGCGGAGGAGAAACCAAGAAGGCTACATTGCAATTCCTCCATCCTTCTCTCTATATATGTATTGCTTATACCCCCTTCCCCACAACTCTGTCCACTTTCCTTTCAACCACACAGGAAAAACAGCCGATAAATTCTTTCCGACCTTTCTAGTGTGCTCACGCCTTGTAAATAATAATAATAATAATAATAAACGTGACAACACTTAAAATATTATTAATCTTGTTGCTTCGCTGTGTGTACGTCTATATTTTTGCTTGTGAAAAGGTGAGTGAGTGGGAGTGAAAAGCAGTTTAGAAAAGAAAAAAAAACAGGATGTAGAAAATAATTGTGTGGGTTTTTTTCGTTTCTTTTTTTTAATCAGCAGTGCACACCACACAAACAATTACACTGTCGAAATTAAGGAATATATACCTACCTTGTCTTAGAGGCAGTCATTTGTAATACACTGAAGACCACGAGAAAAACGAATCACAAAAGAAACTAACTCCAGAGATACCCAACGACAACAAGAACGGAAAAAAAAAACCTACGCATACACAGAGAGAGTGAAAGAAAGAAAGACACAACACAGACCCAAAAGAAATATATATCCCTTTTTATTACAATTCCCTATAGTCCATAAACTACATTATGCTTGAACTTCTCCACCTCCCCAGATATACACAGACATACATACACACACATATATTTTTTTACTATGTTTTGCCCTTGTTTTCTTCCTACGGCCTCAGAGGTCAATGCCCCAAACAGCCATTTGCTGGGGGAACTCCACCTGGAAAGCCAAGTGGAATACTTGTTTGAATACACCAGGTGGCAGTTGCAACTCCCACTCCATAAGTCCCACGCTATCCATACTGCAGCCATTTCCTTCCGCTGTTGTTCCGCTAGCCAATGCCTTTTTGCTTGGCTCAGTCACCTTCACGACGATGTCGTTGTGGGAGGAGACGGGGCATTGATCTCTCACCACCAATGTCGACTCCACCGCACGCGAGGCCTTCACAGTAAATTCATATACATACTCAAAAAGTTGTTGTGGATGGCGCATCATGGTATATAGAGAAGATGACCTATGCTTCACACGTTTACGTGTGACACTTACAGCATCATCTGTACCAAGTGACATGGTAAATTCCGAACCGACAGGGACAAGATCCAAATGGGAGTTGCTTACAAAAGTGTTATTAGAAAAAACATTCGCCTTTCCAGGGAGGAATACATATGGGCTTGCATTCTTTGCCTTGGCAATAATGTATGTCCACGGACTACACTTTGGAACCGCATGATACATCATCTTCACGGGGAACGTGTGCGTGCCAATAGTGACCTTCACTGGTTTATTGTCACTCCTCACAGTTGTTAGGCCAATAATTTGAAATGTATCGGATGTAGATGAGGATGAAACAACCGCCTGTTCCACCGGGGCGGCTGCCAGTGGTGGTGACACGGAATCGCACTCAACCCCTGGCGTAAGCATCCTAGTTCTACACTTTGCAGACCGCAGACATGGTCTGGACATTACTGGTGGATTCAAACTGATATTCCACTCCCCCAGCTCGGGCGGATGTGAGTTGAAGTGCGGTGTGGCGGTGCTGAGTTTCATCTGAACTTTGTTCCAGTCCATTGAAGTACTCTGCTGCACCTGGGCGTGGTACGCAACGTCCATCGTCGACTGCTTGAGGTCCACGCGGATGTCATACAAAGGCTTCCAGGCGGCGCCCATGGCCACGAAGCTCACGAACAGTTCCATATTCTCGACCGGCTCCGGAACAGAGAGTATGACCTCCACCGACATCTCGTGCCGCCTGTACGCCCGGCCAGCGCGGAGATCATCGAGATCCCTCACAATCTTCATCTTTTTCTCCTCAAGCTCCTTCGCCTCCTCCGCGAGCTGCAGACGCGACTCCCCCACCTGCAGCCTGCGGCGCGAGAGAAAGCGGGTGAGGCCCGACCACGCGGCCGGCTTCAGCAGAAACTCCGCGATTGGCTCCGCCCCCGCCTTCCCGCTGCCCTCCGCCGCCCCGCCCCCGCGCTCGCCCATGACGCAGAACTTTTCCTCAATCTGCCGCAGCGCGGCCTCCACGGCGTCGTCGGCCGCCCGCCGGTCGGTGATGTCGTCCAGGCCCGTCTGCGCCTCGTCCCGCGCCCGCTCCAGCGCCCGCACCCGCTCCCGCACGTCGTCCGCCCGCACATTCGTCCGGAAGCGCACGCCGCGGAGGGTGACCGACCGCCGCGCCGCCTCGCCGACGTGCACCCGCAGCGTGCTCTGCAGCGCGCTCTCCCACCCCTTCTCGCCCCGCAGCGAGACGAGGTGCGTGCCGGCAGCGAGCGAGACATCGGCGGTGTACGTGAGCTGCGCCCGGTCCCCAAAGACCGTCACCGCCTTCAGCGTGGGGCACATCTCAACAGTCGGGGTGTCTTGCTGGGGCTGGGATGCAGACATTTGTTTATCAACCAAAACAGAAGAGCCCAACAAGAATACCGTGGAAACGACTGGAGAACAACAAGAAAATAAACAAGGGCGAATATGCACAACTACACAGAGAGAAGAGAAGAGAGAAAAATAACTAAATATTCTATTCCTAGATGAATTGATTTATATGTAGCAAACTGATCCCTCTAGGAGAAAGGAGAAGAAAAAAATGGGATAGGAAAAGAAATTATTATATTTTTAATAAATATATGCATACAATAAGAACAAGTTTACAGTAATATATACTGCCATTCCCTCTGAGAATAACCGGTTTCTCGTCTCAGAAATAAACAAATACACACAGAAACACACACAACATTCCTCTCTCCCTCTATTACACCTCACCGAACTGTTCCTGATGAAACTTATCCCGTTTACTTTGGCCATCCTTGATGATACGCCCATCAAATAACTTTGTTGCCACTTTAAATGCCAAACACCCGGCAGGATCGCCAATCTCTTTAAACATCAACGTCACCTCGTGGTCCATCATGTAGGTGTAGGTCAAATTTTCCATAGACTTGAGTGTTAAGTGAACGGCCGCCTCCCAGTCAAGACGATGAATCAAGCACCGTAAAAGCAGCAGATACATTTCCGAGTCACGCAGGTACCACTGATCCGTTCCAACAACAGATGGATTCATAAGAACACGCCACACCTCTTGGAATATGTCTTCAGTCACACGTTCCTCGTCCATGGGACTCATCTGCAGCATTATTTGCGGATAGGGGTTGTATACATCCGGATCCCACAAGTGCCGCGGCACAGGGTCCTCTGGGCAACGCACATGCGGAGGTGAGGAACGCATCCGCAGAGAGGCGATGGTCGGCACCTTTTTCCATTTAAACAATGCAGCTACATCATTCATGTCCCTTTCAATCATTGAAGGGCCCCGCAGCTCCGGCATTTTATTGTCATTGTAGAATAAATGCTTCATGGAATCACGTGCCTGTTTTGCGGAGCCAAAAAGGGCAAGTGACGCATCGCGGGCATCAAGATATCGTCCCCATTTCCGCCGCTCCTCCAAACCAACAGCCGTCAGCTTGCAGTTCTTCCTCGGGTGACGGGCACAAAGCTCAACAAATCGCCTAAACAACAATTTTGTGGGAAGCCGTGTGCGGTAATCCGAGAGGTCAACGCTCTGAGATGCCTGACGCAGCGCCTCCTCCGCCTCCTCGTTATTACGCACAAAAAGAATTGCGTAGCTCTCTGCCGCCACCATGTCATTCTCCGAAACATCAGAGCTTGCATTTTGGGCCAAGTGTGCGTAGTCCACCCGTGCAGACTGCATAGTCCTCATGCTGACGCGGTTAAGAAGACTTCCCACATCCATCAAGTAATGGTGATGCACACATTCACCACGTGACGCTAAAACAGCACGCCCCCCGTCTGTTTCAACCAGACGCTCACGTTGTCTAATCTCACGCACAACGTACCGCAGTGTTTCTACGGCCAGAGTGTCATTTCTAAGGGTACTGTATAAAAGTGCGAGTGTATGATAACAGCCTAAAATATCGCCCTGGAAGTTTCCTGTGGCGGCCAGAGATGACATGTCCGCCAAAATGTATTCCACCATCGATGGGAGTCCTGCAATCCTCGAATTTATCACGCATGTCGTTACCGGTGCATCAAGATCCACGCCGGACTCAACCAGTGATAATCGCATTGCATCAACGAGTATATTAAGTGGGTTTGCGGCAGGTGACAATTCTCCACGATTTTCTAATCGTTTAAAAAGGGCCTCAGGGCTCACACTACCCCGTGGAAATTCATTAAAAACAGATAACGTGTTCCGTATCTTCGGAAATTCATCTGGGCGCGACAGGAGTGTGGCTAGGAGATGTATGTAGTCCCAATCGCACAGCTGAACCCCTAGGGTTCGGATCCAAAGCCCAACTAGCAAAGCGGCATTCCCTGAATACATACCACTGTTGGCTACATGGTGAAGTAGTGATGTCAATACTGGGCAGCCATTCTCAGAGACCAGAGTCCCATATGATCTTTGAACAATAGCAATCACACGCGTAATCCGTGTGAGTGTGTCTATAGGGCTCAAGCAGTGAAAGGAATCAATCACGCGGGCGTATGTATCCATGTTTGCCTCTCCGCGGTCTACAATGACCTGAAGGAGTTGTTCAATATTGTCCTTATCTCGCGTGTAATTAAAAACACGGAAAAGGGAGTGGTAGTGAAAAGAACTCAGAGGTTCCCCAAGAGTTTCTCGGATGTACTGCACGATCCAACTGAGGTCTTCCGCGTTGTGGTTCCGCACACACGTCTGGACCAACTCGTTCGCCTCGGTCAACGTGATGGGGGCCGCGTCGCCTCTTCCGTCCTCGGCGTGCGGCGTGCGGAACTGCGCAATGCGGGCCCGCGCAGCCCGGTGGCGGTCCTCCCTGTGGAACGACTGCCACCAGTCGGGCACCACCCGCGCACTGAGGAGAAACGAGCCCAAGGCCCGCCGCGATGTGTGAAGCATCCCCCCGCCCACCAGATGTCAATGGGGCAGCGCAGCCGGAGAAACAAGAAGAAATAAAAAGGAAACGGTAGTGTGGAGAAGCAAGGGGAAGAGATGTGGTGGTGGTGTTGCTGCTGATGATGATGTCGATGGTGGTGAAATAATCAAGGAGAATCACGCGGTGAGAAAACCACGAAGAACGCTCAGCTCCAGATTCCAAAAAGAAAAAAAAAACACAGCCACGTATGTATGTATGTATGTAGAGAAAGTAGTGGGAGGTAGACTCTAAACTATACTTGAGGGAGCAACAGAATGAGAAAAAAAAACAAAGAAGAAATTAATAGAAAAAAAAAAAGCGATACAGACACATCATATCATATATGCCACATACAATTATATTTACACAGGGTCAAGTGCTCCAATACATATAAAGGAAAAATAGAAGAAGAAAAAAAAAAGCTGCAGTGTCAATTAACAAAAGAAAAAGAAAAAGAAACAAAAAAAAACTCATAAACTTCGTGTGGATACAAAATATAATTCACAAGCAATCCGCAAGTGTTTCGGACTTCGCCGCTTTATATTCCACTCCCACCGAGTAAGCGAAGAGAAACACGAAGCAAGAGCCTCCAATAATAAATCATTCTACCAGCAGTACTCAATAATAATAATAATAAGGGAAGAAAAAAAGCACACAACCGAACTTATTCTGTATTGTATTCTCCTTTTCTTTTTCGCTCTTGTGGGTACGCGTCTCACCCTCTCACCCTTTTGTTTTGCACATGCACACACACACACACACATACATAGAGAAAAAGCCATATATATATATATATATATATATATATATATAAGTTGCAATCTTAGATGAAAATAAGTTACTCAACTGAGACCAAAGTCATCTGTTTCTTCGATCGCCGCCTTTATTTTTCTCCGTGCAGTCTCGTAGTCCTTATAAGGTGGGATCTTCAGTGTAGAGAAACACGTAGACGCGGATGGCAATCGATCCTCCGATGCGTCCCACACGACGTGTAGTTTAAAAGGCGGGTTGAAGAACTGAAATCCGAGCAACGGCGGCCGATTCATCGAGGTGGCAAACTTCAGTAATTTCTTCCTTTCCTCTGACGACATGTGCTCCACCACCAGCCAGAAGAGATGCACAGGAGTACTTCCTTCGTCTTCCGGAACGTGGTACTGCGTGTGCCGCCTCCAATCCTCAACATTTATTGCGCTCTCTTCATCCCCACCGAATACCTTCATGATCTCCCTGCTGTCAAAGAGCTTCAGCCAGCTGAGGTTGACAATCGCCCCCAGTCCATCGAGAAACGCCCTGCACTGCGGGGCGGACTCGGAATTCAGCTTGAAGTAGGCGATGAGGTAAATGTACCGCAGACAGTTGTGCGACGTCACCGCAATGTTCCTCCCGTCGCGGAGCAACTCCACCTCCCGCACATCCCCTAATATATCCACCGTGTACGTGAAGTTGAGGGAGAGGCTTTCAATCTCCTCCTCGCTCAGCGAACGGAGCGAGATCAGATGGCGGTACATTTGTTTATCGAAGCTCTTCAGGTTGCTAATGGAGTTGCTGCGGCCGAGAATTGTATTGCGAAAGTGCGGGGCGAAGGGAATGTCCTGCAGGACACCGTCACGCAGCCCGCGGCCCACCATGGCGCCTAAAAACCGGATGCGCTGCAGGTCCTGTGGGTCCCCAGTCACCTCACGGCTAAAAGGGTTCGGGTATACATAGCCGTCCTCCGTCTGGCGAAACAGACCGTACTCCACGGCAAATCCCTCTGTGCACAAGTTCACAAGGAACTCACGATACACACCCTCGCCGTAGCCCTCCTCTAGATTGCCGTCTACATCCCGAAAACGAACAGCGAGCATGTCATAGCTCTCTGGATTGTTGGCATAACGATCAAATGCGTCAATGAAAACGTGTTCACGTTGCACAAAGAAGGGTTGGTGAGCACCGAAAAATACATGTTCCCTACAACTGAGGAGAAATTCTGAGAAAACTGCAGCGCGCACATTAAAAGGAATAATAAACGGGGCATTCTGAAGAAGACGAACCCATCTTTCTTGCGATGACCACGTCGTGTTCCCTATCCATTGTGGATAGAAAACAACAACCAGGTTGTTTCTATTCATACATGTCTTTCCTTCCTTTTCTCCATTTGCAGGTTCACCGTCCTTCTCGTCTTCTGTATATTTACGATGTTTACAAGCCTCAATATCGGATTCAATATTTGACCATGTTTCTTTTGAAACGGAGTCAAATATGCTGAGAACCAACGGGTCCTTTGTAGAAATCCACACAGATGGATGTGAAGCAAATGACTCCACCTCATCTATCACATGTAACTTCACCAAGAGCATAAGAGCCGTCTGTGCAACTGCCTCGCCGTTGCAGTGGGGTAATACACCAGAGACATACGACCGGTGCACAATCCCCTTAAGCGCTAAGATAAGAAGGTTCGCATCGTATCTGTCCATGAGCGTGCCGTGGTCGAGTCCCTCCACAAAATCCATGGCATCTACAGAGTAGCTAAGCAACGTAAAAAATAATACGGATATTGCGGGGTATGGATCCCAAAAACAGGACCGCGGCAGTGTTCTATTCTGTGGTGTACTAAGAAGTTCATTGGGCGGTTCTATGTAAGGAAGATGAAGTACATCACCGGACTTGACTTGATGGAGTGTGGATTCTCTTTTTTCTCCTCTTACATCCGCAAATGTATGTGCATGGGAATCCCGATATATTTTCCATAGAGATCGTAAGAAATCTGATGGATTTAATAACTTGAAGATTATCGTAGTCAACTCTGCACGCTGATCTGAGCATCTCCATGCAAAGTTGTAAAGAGGCCAAATGAACGTACTGCACAAAAGATCAAACTCCGAAAAAATTTCCGACTGAGCTAAAGAAGTAGTAGAAGTAGAAGAAGGGCTTCCCTCTGTATTGCTATGTACATAAGAGGCAACAGAGGATGCATTTTCTTTTAGTAAACGTAACCCGTAGTGTGCGCTGAATAAATAACTCTCCACATGCATATATTTACTCGAATTTATTACACCGTCACTGCAGGGATTCTTGAAGTCTCTCAGTGTTCTCTTGAGAAGTCCATCGTCGTCATCATCATCACCATCTTCCTCTTGGTCTTTATTATTCTTTTTCTTCTTATGGAGAGTTAATTGCATCAGGCAAGTCATCCACTTCGTCCGTAACTCACTTTGTTGAGGAATTCTCTTATCGAAGAAAAACGGGATGAGTCTCACCAACTTCCCCAGCGCTGCAGTTGGTTTTCTATGTAACAGCAGTGAGAGTTGATCCACGGCGACCTGCACAATTTCTGTTACTAATAACTCATTCACTTTTTCATTGACTTCGCATGTATGAGTATGAGAAGATGCCAGGAGTACATGCAATGCGCATGCAGTAGGAGAGATGTACGGCTCATTATGAGTTGAATTACTAAGTGCCTCTAATAGCATTTCTTTCCCTTCTTTTATTTGCATAATTAGAGCGACGTCCTCCGCAGAGAGAGATGTATACATGTTCTGTATTCTCGCTGCGATAGACTCATTCCCTGCTTCACCGCGCTGAACAACAAACTGTAATGCACGTATGAAAAGTTTTCCCTTTTCATGTATTGTTGTGGCGTTTTCCAGAAGCGTGTCCAGCAGAAATAAATGTTCTTTTTTCCATACGGTCTCATCCTCCTCGCCGTCCGGCAGTCGTGCGTACTCCCCAAGCGACAGGCGAAAGAGCAGATCCAACCCCTCGTGTGACCCCACTAACTCCCCCTTCAGCGTGCCTGCACGTATGCTGCGGTGGAGCTGCTGCTGTACCACCTGTGTGCACATCCACCGGCATGCCTCGCGGTCCACACTGCGCCGCCCGCCGCGGCAGACAAACACAAAATCCCAGCAGAACTGCTGCAGACATCTCTCCGTCGTTTTTGGTGATTCATCCGCGAAGGACTGAAACAGAGAAATCGCGCGGTCGGCGAGCGCCATGCGCCCCAGCCACGCCCGCACGGCCCGCTGAATGCGCAGCGCCGCCTGCCGCTCCAGCCGGTCCCGCTCCCGCTGCTCGCGCTCCACGCGGGCCCTCGCGACGATCGCGTCCCGCGTGAGCTGGTGGTCGCGCGAGAGCGAGAGGTGCGTGGTACGGCTCCTGCCGTTGAATACATAGAGACCATTCATTTTCCCTCCCACCAACGCCTTTTGTAGACTCTTGCATGCAGAGAGAAGAGAAAAGAAGGAGAGGAAAAGAGAAAAGAGAATGAGAATGAAGTATCAGAAGAACAAGCAAACAAATCAGTGCAAAGAAGAATACCACTGATGTGCAGAAGCAAACAGAAATATTATGTTATATTTTATATATGCGTCCATACATACACACGCACACAAGATGTACCTTTCATCATCACCCTTTCCTCATTATTCTTGCGCAGTTTCCTCTAAAAGAGTTCATTACAAGAAACAGAAGCAAAATAAACCAACTCAACCCAGCACATCGCTTCTCTCTCTCTCTTTCTCTTCATATTTCTCCCCCGCTCACACACTCACTCTCTGTGTCAGATGCAAATTCAAAACAATAAGAAAAGAAACGAAAGAAAGAAAGGGGGAAAAAAGGAGCACAAGAAAAACGCATAAAACAAAAACGCCTTTATTGTGTTTCGGTTGAAACCGGTATATGCAACCCTGAAAAGACACATGTGGCAGACTACTGATAATAATTATAATAATGTTTTTTTACTGCCTTCAGCATTATATATATATATATATATATATATATATATATATATATATATATATGTATATATATATTCTTATCGGTGTCTCAAGGCCCGCAACTTCATCTCAATCCACTCCGAGTATTGTCGTGGCCCCAGCCGTGGACCATACACCATGATAAAGATATCCTCTGCCTCTTCTATATCTTTCCGTTCCGGTATGGCAATTTCTCAATGGTATTAATTCTCTCAAGAAGAGCACGAGGTTGATGTGGACTGAGATCATCTTCAATGTTCTGATGCCTCTTAGAGTGAGGTGAAGTACTACTTCAGAAACGATCCTCATTATGCAGCGGATTCTGTATTCCCACATGCAAGCTATTTGGAATAAGGGTTGGGCCATTCCCATCACTAGAGCGTACATGAATGCGTCGCTCCGGCAGTCGGCTTCCACCCCTCCTCAATTCCGAAGAATGCCCCGTGAAGCCTGAAACTCTTGAACGCGAAGCTGGCTGCGTGTTCACAGCCTCTGAAGAATTTTCGGATGATACAATGGCGTGGGAAGAAAAAGAAGGCCGATGAATAGTAGGAATGATTTGGGGATCCAGATGATGATGTTGTTGTTGCTCCTGGCCGTGACCCCGCCGAGAGGAAGTCAAATGACAGATACTCTCATCCGAGTGAAGAGCAGATGACTGCAGAAGCTCTTGCACCCGGGGTGCATTGCCACCCTGGGTGGATGCTGAGCAAGATGTGAGAAGCTCCGATGGAGTTGTATTGCTCTGCCGACGGAATGATGATGGCTCGTCCAGTGACCCCCTCTTCGCGGAAAGTGAGGAAGAGGGCGCCTCATTGCGTGCATAGGTCTTGACAGGTGAAACTCGCCTAGATCTGTTAATCAGTGTGCGGGCGACCGCACTCCACCGCGGCGATTCGGGCACGGCCGGTGCGGAGGTGGCGAGCAGATACACGATGCGGGACTGCATGCAGGCGGCCGCGGCCTCCGCCTTTGCGAGCAGCCCCATCAGCCGCTGCGCGTAGCGTCCCCACTTGGACACGGCGAGCGGGCCCTGCGTGTACGGCTCCAGCAGCCACGCCGCCGCCCGCACCTGCTCGAGGTAGACCGCCAGCCGGCCGGCCCCGCGCTCGAGGAAGGCGGCGTCCGCGGCGCTGATCTTCCGCCGCCCGTCAAGCCGCGCCACGCGGGCGACCCACACGTCGACGAACCCACGGTGGAAGTCAACCAGCGCCATCACCGTCTCCTTCAGCTCCGCGCAGCTCGCGCCCAGGCCGTCCCCGTTGCGCCTCGGCGGCGACTCAGTGTCCCGCTGCGCGGCCGTCGGCAAGACCCCCGGGCGGAGGCGCGGCGTTGAGTTTGCAGGCGAGCTGCGGATGAGGATTTTCCCCGGCTGGCGGTGCCGCGGCGCCTGCAAGGCCTTCGGCGACGGGTCCCAGCCCTCAGCGGCGGCACGCAATGCAGGCATTATTTTTTTCCCGTGTATGCCTGGAAGCAATGGGTATTACACAGCGCAGCTGTCGCAAAGGAAAAAAAAGAAAAAGGAAAAAAAAGTGTGCAGAAAGGAAAAAAAAAAACGTCGGAAAGGATGATAAGGAGTGAGTGGCCTCCTCCCTCCCCCCACCCGAAACAAATAGAGAATATCGCTTATGGTTACCCCTAATCAACATTATATATTGTATATGTATAACGCAAGCACTAAGCAGAACACATACACATACAACAAAAAAAAACATGCATCAACTCTTACAAACAGAAAAACAGACATGCACATCCCATACTTGTCAACCAGTATTGCTCATAATGATAATCTCTCCCTTGTTTTTCTTTTTTTACACCCTCTCTTGGTATTGGAGTTGAAATATATATTCTTTTTTTTTACCTGCTCTTTTCAACTTCTACTTTATCCTTCATTGGCTTTCCCATTTCCCCCCAAAAGAACATTAAAAATCGAAAAACATGCTTATGCCGGGGTGTAGCAATCCTCCATCATTGTGGAATGCACTATCCCTCCCCTACCCCCTCACCTTCATTTATTTGCCCTCTCAATACGGAAGACAGAAGAAAATGAAAAAATGAGGGGATTAATTAAACCAGATGCACAGTAGAGGAATATATTCGCTCCGTGCAGATGAGATGAACTAGGGAAAGAACCAAGAAAAGCATATTTTTTTTAAAGAACGAACGCCAACTATTCGAGGTTATTTTCCCTTTATCTTTCGCCTTCCTTTTTTCCCTCACTGGTTTCACCGTCAAATTCACAGAGAGATAGAGGAAAAAAATAAGGACACAGTAAGAAGTGCGACAAAACAAAATAAAATTTCATATATATATATATATATATATACCCAAGCGCACCTCGTCTTGTTTCTCAGTCATCATAGAGTCATTTCCGGCTTCTCGGGATACGTGCATCCGTCGTGCTGCACCACGACCCTCGCCGCGTAGTGGCCAAGCGTGCAGCAGCTTGTCAGGTCCTTCCCAAGGGCGTACGCTGCCAAGAAACCGCCCACGAATGCGTCTCCAGCGGCGTTCACGTCGACCACTTTATTCTGGTCCAACGGCTCCACGGGGACAACGGTCACGCTGTCCTTCGTCACACACACCGTTGGCTGCAGGCCGTGCGTGAAGACAATGAGGCGGCCCTTTGTGCCGGAGTACGGCAGTTCCGCCAGCGACCGCTTTGCAATCTCCACCGGGTCATCTGTTTTCCATCCTTTTGTCTTGGCCAGTGAGAGCGCCTCCATCTCGTTTCCAAAGATGACGTCAACGTAGGGCAGCACTTGTGTTAACGCCTCGCTGAAGAACTCGATAATAAAAGGGGCGGAGAGATTCATCATGAATGTTCCGTTAACCTCGTGGGCAACCTTGCCCACACGCAGAACATACTCTACGTCAATGGTGAGAGTAAAGCCGGTCAAATAAAACAACTCGCACTCTGCGCGGCATTTCTCAACCTTTTCGGAATAAACGTGTTCAGCAGAAAGAAAATTTGCAGCGGCAAGATTCGCCACTAGTGAGCGTTCCCTCCCCGTGATGCACACCGCACAGCTTCCTGTGACCTCCTTGGTTGTGTATTCAAGCAGCATGTTAACGCCGTCCTTCTCCGCAGACTCCCGCAGAATATTCCCGTAGCGATCATCCGCAACGCAACCGACGTACGACACGAAGGAGCCCCGCGGTGCCTGCGTGATCCACTGCGCCACCCGCGCGGTGTTCAGCCCGGAGCCGCCGGGAACGTACTTCACGTCGGGGAACGTCTCGAGGTCAGCGAACATGCCCGCCTGGTGCTCCGCGAGAAGCGTCGAGGCGCCGTGCTCCACCTTGTACTTCTTCAGGAAGTCATCCGTCACAACGGCCGAGATATCCAGCAACGGATTGCACTGCACGTAAAGTTTCTTGGGGGTAGACATGACTGACTTCTTCGTGTGGTTTCTTTTCTTTAATTTGTTCTGTGTGTGTTTTTGCTTTGTTTTTGATCTGCATGAGATGAGAAGAAAGAAAGAGAATATAAAAAAAATGTCCGTTCATGGGAGGGGAAAAAGGAAGGAAGAAGGGAAGGAAGAGCTCATGCCATCCCCCACACATTGCGCCGAGATATTATTATCATTCATCAAAAAAAAAAAAATGATCATAAACAGGTAAAGAAAGAAATACAATTAAAAAGAATATATATATATATATATATATATATATATAGATAGATAGATAGATAGATAGATAGATTAGATAGACATAGATGGATATTCTTTTGGCTTCAAAATTATTTTCCTTCCAGAAAAATAAGTGGTCTCTCATTAGTCTCGTTACGTAGTCCCTGTACGTAGAAATACACTACTTTTGTTTCGTTTTGTTCCATGATTGCCTTATTGGATACGCTTTTCTAAGGAGCTCCTTTTCATTACAGGAAAAGAAACACATGAAATATACCAAGGAAAAAACAAGGAAAGGAGAATATAATAAACTATCACAACTTCTCGGAGTCTTTTGCATACAGAAAGAGAAAGAAAACGGGAAAAGAGGAATTAATACTAAATCTTTATGCTCAAAATCCCCCAGAACTTACGAATAGTCGGTTTTCAGAGTCTCTTCCTTCCCAGTGTCAGGGTGGGTGAGTGGGTGGGAAGGATAAGTAAAGAAAATCTAAAGAGATCGAAATAAAATTCCAGCTAAAAGCAAATGCAGGTTGGAGTCAAATACAGAAACAAGAGAAGGATGAAAGCAACAGTTAACAACTGATGGATTAAACACCCTGAGGTAATACAGATGAATTTCTTCCTCAGCCACGTTCCTTTCGCAAGCTCTAAAAAAAAAAAAGAAATTGAGTCCCGCTTCTCGCTCTCGCTCTCGCTCTCAGTTGCACGCTTATTCATTTGCCCCTCCTGTTCGACTTTATTTCCTCACCCCCCACCCCTGTCTCTCCCCCTCCTCCCTCCTTCTTCGTTTTTTTCTACTTCTGTTTCTCAGATGCCATACGTGCCACGAAGTCATCTGCAGTTCGCTTCAGTCCCTCTGCCAGTGGCACGAGCGGCTCCCACCCGAGCACGCGCTTTGCCTTGCTGATGTCCGGGCAGCGCTGCTTCGGGTCGTCCTCCGCGGGCGGGTGGAAGACGATGTTCGACGCCGTCCCCGGCACAAACTCCCGCACGCGCCGCGCCATCTCGAGGACGGTGTACTCTTCGGGGTTGCCGAGGTTCAACGGGCCGATCTCCGTCGGGTGCCGCACGAAGCGGAAGAGCCCCTCGATGAGGTCGTCGCAGTACTGGAAGGAGCGGGTCTGCTGCCCGTCCCCGTGCACGGTGATGTCGTCGCCCCGCAGCGCCTGGACGAGGAAGTTGCTGATGACGCGGCCGTCGTTGAAGCACATGCGCGGGCCGTACGTGTTGAAGAGGCGGGCCACGCGGATCTTGACGCCGTGCTTCCGCTGGAAGTCGAAGCAGAGCGACTCCGCACACCGCTTCCCCTCGTCGTAGCAGCTCCGCACGCCGTTGCACTTCACATTGCCCCAGTACTCCTCCGACTGCGGATGCTGGAGCGGGTCACCGTACACCTCGGACGTGGATGCAATGAGAATAGCGCAGTCATCGCGTTGGGCGAGAAGCAGCGCGTGGTACGTGCCGTTGACGCAACTGAGAGTCGTGCCTATTGCGTCGGACTGATAGTGTACTGGGGACGCGGGGCTAGCGAGATGAAATATGTACGTGTAGTGGTGCTTCAGAACCTCCTCGGGGAAGGGATAGCGCACGTCATGGTCCACAAAATGAAAATTCTCTTTACCGATATGGTGGGCAATGTTTTCCTTCGAGCCAGTGTAGAGGTTGTCCAGAACAACAACGGCGAAGCCCTCACGCATTGCACGGTCAACAACATGGCTGCCGACGAAACCCGCTCCCCCAGTGACCAGCACACTCTTGTTAGCGTTATTGTCAGGCATAAAGAAGAGTGCGTATACAATTACGTGTGTATTTATGTATGTATAAGGCAGTTAAAACAAACCTAAAATTCCTGAAATTCCTAAAAAGGCAAAAAAAAGGAAAAAGAAAAAAGAAGAAACATGAAAGAGAACATGAAAGAGAACATCATGAGGGGGGGGAGGGAAACAAAACAGTAAATAACGTGTCGCGAGAAGCCAAGCTTGCTTATTAGAGCAGAAACAGAAAAAAAGGAAAAAGAAAGAAGAAGAAAAGAAGGTAGAAGATGCCTATCAAAGCAAAAAGGAAAAAAGTAATATATACATAAGAAACCAAAGATGAGACACATAGAGCACATGTAAAAAGAATAATGACAACAATCCTTCATCCTTCTTCCTGAACACAATGCGGGTATGCATATAAATGTGCGTGCAGTTATCCTTCTGGTGCGTATGGTATCACCTCTCATTGTATATCGCTTTTTTCATGCCTTTTTTCTTTTTGTTTTCTTTGGAATTTTCCGCCATACACGTGCATATTCAATAAATCTCCTCGAACTCATTCTGCTGTCGATATGTAAGCGCAGAATGAAAAGATATATATACTTCTCTTTCTTCCGTGTTCTTTTTTCTTTCTTCCCCCTCTTATCTCCCTTCCTTTCTTTGATGACTATGAAACCATTTCCTCTTTGCTATCTGATAGCGTCAAAAACCAAAAAATATTTCTTCTGTTTTATTTCCTCCCTTCCTACATCCCTCCATATTTTACGTTCCTTCTTATGTTTTTTTTTTTTTACAGGTGGTGCTAGGTCTTCTTCTTTCATTCCCTCTCACGTCAATGCCGATATATTAATCCTTTTGACCTAGACACCACACCCGTCCCAAAAACAAATATTTGCTTACACATGCATACATCTCTCTCTCCCAAGATGTATGCATGTATATATATATATTCATTTATTTATTTACTTATCTAGTTATTTATTTATTTATTTGTCAATGCCAGGCATACCGGTTTTTGAGTGAATCCATCTGCATGCCAAGAATTTGATTTACAACAAAATAAAATAAAACAAAAAAGAAATAAATAAAATGTAAACGACAACAAAAACAAAAAGACACGGAAGCAACTAAAATAAAAAAATAAACAAGCAGAAAAATATTCATGTACAAAAAAAATTTAAAAAGGACAATGGGGGTGGTAAAAAGGAAAGAAAGGCAAAAAAACTCCTATGGCAATTGCTGCCTCTTGTCATCCATTAGATGCGCCTGTCTGTTTGTGTGCGTTTGTATGCATGTATATGCAAAACGTTGGAAGGGAGGAATGCGAATGTCAGTAACAGTCAAGCTAATCCACCCTTATCAAATAAAATATACATAAATGCATACATGCAACCAGATATATATACGGAGATAGAAAAACACACAAACAAAGAAAAAGAATGCCCCTTTTCTTGTTTGTTTCCTCCATCCCTACCGCTTCTGTTTTCTTTGTTTTTGTTTTCAATGCCTTCTTTTTCTCATTCACACGTCCCTAAACCTCACTTCTGTTCCTATTACTCTAGTATGATCAGGCAGATGAGTCCAACGCACAAGATAGCAAAGCCCACTACCAGCAGCGCGAAGCCCGGTGCGTACTTCGTGTTCTTGCTCGTAAGCGTGTCGTCGCCGCAGAACGAGACGTGGTAGACGTTTGCGACGACTGCCCAGGTGACTACGTTCGCCACGATGCTGAAGAGTGCGAGGCCGGCAGTGACCCACTTCGCGTTGCTGCCGGCGATGCAGAACCAGCTACTGATGCCCGTGATGGCGGTGAAGAAGAGCGCGACAATGCTGAAGGCCTCGCCGAACTGCAGGCGGTGGCGGCGGGCGGTGCAGGTGTCGAAGTTGACGCGCCAGTCGTAGTCGGGGCTGCTGCACTTGCGCAGGCCCCACAGCGTGTAGCAGCGGCCCTTGCCCGTCCTCTCCCGCAGCATGCCGAGGGGAGTGCCGACGACGAGGAAGATAAAGGCGAGAATGCAAGCAACAATCATCACGGTGGCGCCGACGTGCTTGCTGTACTCCCTTACAAAGAACATCTTCTTCTTGGCCATCTTTTCACGCAAGAAAAACTATCCCGGGGAATCCCTTTGCAGTTATTGTCTTATTTTTGTTTTGGTAGAAGAATATTAGCTCTTCTCTTGTTTTGGTTGTTGTTTTTTTTCGTTCCTTCTTCAGCCGCTTTGTTTTTTGATGGATGGAAGAATGGATTGAAAAAAGTGGTCGGTTGGTGCTACCTATAACGATATATTTCTTTTTCTTCTCTTTCCGGTGTCTATTCCTCTTCACTCAGAACGCTCTTGCTTCTTTTTTCCTCTTCTTCCAAAGATATTTGGCACGATAAACCACAGCAAGGAGAACAAATCGTACTTCTCTGGGTTTGTTCTGTTGTTGTTGCTAGCTGGAAGGAGAAACTCGCTAATGTGTCTATCCCCTACAATAATCTTGCAGAAAAGAAGAAATAAAGAAAGAGAAAAGAGATGCAATCACAATGAAAGCAAATGAGAGTTTTTGTTTGTGTGTGTGTGTGTATGTGTAAAGCGAGCCAACACAGAAGAACAAACCGCTGCATGCATTGGGCTCCTCCCAGGAACTTTTCGATTCCTTGGCAAGCACTATAAACAGAAAGCTAATGAAACCTTTTCCCCTTTTTGCTTGTAGCCGCATCTCCCCCAGCAACCGACAACACGAATACAAACCCCCAGAGAGAACCGCAATAAACACAGACGCACAAACATATATATATATATATATATATATATATATATATATATAATTTCCACAAGTAAAAATACTAAAGAAAAAAAGCCTTGGGAAAAATTACAATATTATTTTATTTCGTTTTTGTTTTCGTTCAGTAAAAGTAGTAGAAAAAGAATATGTCGGATCTCGGTTGGCATTTTCCATGATAACATCGGATTACCATCCTTATGTCCCCATCCCCTCTTTTTCCAGTTATAGATATTTGACATTCTTCGTTGCATTAGATAAAATATTTTCTTTTTCCTTTCTTTTTAAAGATTTCTGTCAATAGAGAACTTACAGTCAATGGAGAGCAGTCAAAACAAATACAAACAAATCAAAGAAAGGGAAAAAAACGACAAAAACAAAACAATTAAACAAACAAAAAAAAGATGAACAAAAAAAAAACGTCTACAACCATATATTATTTTTCACCTCGCATCATTATTATTTTTCTTTTCATAATTCGTTCTCTACGTAAAAGTAAGTGAGCAAACAAACCCATGAATATTCAGTCAATCATCGCTCTCACAGGGCGATCAGACAGACTGTGCCAACCACCTGAATGCACCAGGCCGTGACAAACAGCCCAAACCCCGCGCTGTACTTCCATTTGCTCCTCCACGTCGTGAGGGCAGCTTCACCGCATATATTTCTGTGGTTCACCGCGGCCATGCACGCCCACGGTATGAGGACCACCGCGCAGCCAACCAAGGCGAGCATGATCGTCGATAAGCGGGTGGAGGAGCCGGCGATGCTGAGGCCGGCGGTGATGGCGGAGGCGAGCGTCACGAAGATGGAGATGATCGCGAAGGCCTCGGCGACCTGGAAGAGAACTTTCATCTGCGAGCTGCCGTTGGGACACGGGATGTCTTTGGGATGCTCGTCGTATGGGTTCTGGGTGCAGTCGCTCTTCCTCCCCCAGAAGGTCATGCACGCCAACTTTGACTCGCCCTGGTTGGCTGGAGGGTCACGATATCCCTTTCCTTTGAACTGCGACGTCGGTGTCGAGACAGTAACGAAGACAAAGGCAATGCAGACGCAAAGGAGGTAGATGGAGGATCCATACCGTCCAGAAAGAGCTTCCATTCCCATGGTTTTGTTTTGGAGAAAAAGTTTTTGTGAGTATATTTAGCTTTTGAGGTAGAAATGCTATTGAACCAGCGAAAGATATAAAGAAGAAAACGGTTATAACAAAAAACAAGAATACAGCGGAGGGGAGGGGGGGAAATTGGATTGAATTTCTGAACAGTCATCATGGAAGCATCCACAAAGACCGAATGTATGTATGTATATGAGGAGAAAGGAAAAACTAAGGTATGGGGAGAAAGGAACCCTACAGAGGAAACGAGAGAAAGAATGAAGAACGCAGCACAGCAGTCAAGAAAGAAAAAAAAGAGTTGGGTTGGCAGAAAAACGCCACCTCGAGAAGAACACACACACACACAAACATACAAATAGAGAGAGAGAGAGAGATACGCAATTTCACGTACTTGTTTCATGTTTATTGCTCTTCATCTTCTTTCTTTCTTCTAATGTTTACTTTCCCGCCTCTGTTTCAGCCGCTGTCCTCTCATTCCCCTCAGGTGTGAAACTCCCATTCAACGTCAGATCCGCCATCATCGCCTCAAACGGTGTTGACGACGCCGAAGCGTGTCGTGGAAGCACCGCCTTTTCCACCAGCTTCGCTCCCGCCGGCTCCCCATCATTTGTATTTGCGTCGGCCGCATTTCTTTCCTCCCCCGAGTTATTGCCCGCCGTGAGACGAACGACGGTGGCGATGGACTCGTCCCAGTCATCCACGGTGTGCGGGAGGCCGGCGGCGGTGAAGCGGCGCTTTAACCTGGGCCAGCCGCGGAAGGCTAGCAAGTCCTTGTAGCGCAGCGGCTCCCGCACGCCGTGGATGACGCCGGGCAATGTGCGAACGCGGAGCACCACGTCGCAGGCCTCACTCACGCAGAAGGAGGCCCAGCCGATGCCGCAGACGTACACATCCGCCTTTGGGCGACGACGATGACGGGAGTAACACTCAAAAAGATAACTTTTTGACTCTGTCAGTCGCAGATCCCCAAGTTGTTCCAGTGAACCAGGTGGATTTAGGGCCTTTCCAAGTTGCTCTTGCCAAAATTCATCGGATCGTTCAGTATTGATAATGGCACTAAGAACTTTCTGAGAAGTATACACCATAAAGAGGATCCCTCGCGATGTCCCTTTCACCACGTCAATAGCCGCCAAGCCACTAAGAAGAAGTGTATTTCCAGGCATAAGTATAAAACACTGTGGATTACGAAACTTTCGAATGAGTGTTCGCCGCATCTGGAGTAACGTTAAAGGAGAAGAGTGATGCCAATGGGGAAGAAGTCCAGGTGTGTCAAACAGGTAAGCAGAATCACCGTGTGCTCCTCTCGTCAATGAAACGCGAACTGCATTTGCCTCCACAGTAGTTCCTGGAAGCGAAGAGACTGTAAGCAACTTGGATGCCTTCTTGTCATGACGTGATGGAATATCAATCATCTCTGCCTGGTTCACATTTGGTGGAGTGTACCAACGCCAAAAAACGGCCTCCGTCCCATCCTGCGCTTTTCTTGTGTAGTACACTTTGCGACTCTCCGGGTGTGGCGGGACTGGAGTGTACAACCGATGAGCGATGGCGTTGATGACAGAAGACTTACCGACATTTGCAACGCCCACAAAATATGTTGGGAGGGGTTTTGTAGGACGAGTCAAGTTGAGGTTTGATGCTTTCTCTACACTTGTGATGAGTGTCTCAATATTCCACCCACGCTTTGCAGAGATAGGAATAACATCCTTGATTTGATGGCGAGGCAAACCAAATTGTAAGGCGATGTCTGTTACCCATCGACGCACGTAACGTTCTGTCACCAGACATGCACTAATGGCTCTGTCTTTTTTATTGTAATTAAAAGAACGATTACGTACACAGTCCATTTTATTCACTGCGATAATGACATCATTGTTCATGGATATAAGACCTGGCAGATCATACACCATCGTTCCAGGAAAATCTGTGATGTCAATAACGAGTACAACGACACACTTCTTCTCACGCAAGGCACGTAACCTCTCCGTAAAATCAGGAGCTGACCAAACCTTTCGTCGGCCCTCAACACCAAGATTCTCAAGTGCGTGACAGCGATGGCAAACAAACGGTTTATTCTGGTCCCTGTAGAAGGCGTCGAATTCCTCCTGCGTCATGAAGTCCAGCCACTCCTCCCCAACTCTGCGGCCATGTTTCTGCCAGTGGGCCTGCAGCTCCGACATGCGATCAGCGTACTCTGCCCGCGCCCTCATCTTGCTCTGCCGGTCAATAATGTACCGCTCAACGTCCCCGCCCCGCACGTAGCCGAATGCATTCTCGTCCTTGTCCTGCAGGAGCGCCCCGCACCCTTTGCAGCAGTCGCGGTTCACAACGGGAATATGGAACGACGACGGTAAGTCGATTACAATAGAACTCTTGTTTTCCAGGACCCCTTGCATGGCAGCTGTGGAGTCCTGGTCCAGCACGTGCATTCCCTCCCACTCCAAGAATTTCCGTTCAAACCTCTCGCCCGCAATCTCCAACTGATGCTCAATCGCAAATTTATCCTTTTCGTAAGTATCCAGCAGCACGCCGTACTTCATTTTATTTTTGAGCTCATTATATTTTTTCTTCAGCTCTGGTGCATCGCCCGCTCCTGCTGTCGAATCCTCCGCAGTCGACGCAAGTGGTGCGAACTCCGAGTCAATTTCAACAACATCCTCCGTCCAGCCCATAATTTTGTGAAACAAACGGTTGATATGACGGGGAAGAAGAATCGACTCCGCCGCCTCACGCCGAGTTCGACGGAACTGCTGAAGATGCAAGGGAACAGGGCCATCTTTATACGTCTTCACATCCTCGACCTTCAGCTCCAGCGCCTTCCCAAAAGGCAATGTCGTCAAGGGAGGTGATGAAGACGATGTCGTTAGCTCTGGCCCTTTTCTTCCTTCTTCTTCAGTAAGTGACATGGCATTAAAAGGAGTCAGATCATTTTTACCTTCCGGCAGTTCTGCTCTTGTGACGTCCCCAACATAATCCGCCCGTGTGTCACAAATACCAAGAGGCGGGCGCACAGAAAGATCCCCGTGTGCATCATGCTCAGTGTCTGCTGACACCTCGATCTGTCCGCTGGACACAACACTGCGATCACGCCACGGCTTTGACGCCCGTGGTGAGTTCAACTTCTTTATAAAATCCCTGCGGTTGTACCCAAGCGGCGGTACCCATTTCTTGGCAAGAACGCAAGAGCAATGTAGCATCACAGTTTCCCCTTTGTTAGTGTTGTTGTTGTTTATCCCTGAGATTATTATCTTGTTTTCCCCCTCCTCCACTCCCCCCTCGTATGTGTACGTGTGAATAATTGTATATATATATATAAAGAAGAGAGAGAGAGAAAGAAAAGAAAAAAAAACAGAAAGCGGCATAAGGAGCAGTAAGCAAAAAAAAAAAGAGAGAGAAATGGCAAGGAAAAAGAGAGTGTTATCCCGTGAACCAACCACAACCAAAACTAATACAAAAAAGGGCAAAAGAATCCTTTTTATTCCTCATTATATGTTGTTGTTTTTAAGTTTTTTGGAGAACGTCATGTGTTGGTTTGAACCACTCATCAGCAATTAATGCTCCAACTGTTCCTTTTCGTTGGTTTCCTCTTTTTCTTTTTCTTTGATTTTTCTTCTTCGCTTTCTCGCAGAATTCATCTCACCTTTCATTTTATATTCCTCCCTCATCGCCATGTCCTGCACATGCACACAACAACTCCGCTGTGGCCTACTCCTCTCTCCCACATGTTGATGTGCGTCCCCTCTCTACTGGTGCTGTTGCTGCTGCTGCCGTGCGTTCATCTCGGTCATGTACATCTGCGCCGCCTCCCGCAGCTGCGCCTCGTCCCGCTGCAGCTGTTCCGCCACGCGCTGCTTCTCCGCTGACAGCCGCCGCTCCTCCGCCTCGCACCGCTCCGCCTGCGCCGCCTGCTTCGCCACCAATGTATTCACCGGCGCGCGCAGAAACACGCGGCCAACGCTCTCGTACACGCGGTGCTCCGGCGCGAGGCGCGTCAACTCCCGCGTCGAGATGTCGAGCCGTCGCCGCGTCCCCACGAGCATCGACTGGCGGTTCGCCATCACCCGCACCGTCTCCCGCAACATGTTAACGCGCTGCTGCGCCTCCACGAGCGCCTTCTCCTTCTCCATCCGCTCGGCCTCCACGAGTGCAGCCATCCTGACTTATTATTATTGCCTCCCCTCTCTCTCCTCTTACGTGTATGTATGCCTGTTCGTGTATTTTTTTGTGTGCCGCTTGAGCCCGCTGGTGCAGGTGTATATCCCACAAAGGGAGAAAAAAGGGGGAAACAGCATAATAAACAACAACATCAACAACAAAACGATACGGTTATGATCCTCACAGTACGCAGAGGTGAATAAGATTTTAAAAAGTGGCACGGCAATCATTCATCGTAACCACACACATACACATTTCTGCAATCAGAGTGTGAAATCAGCTCTTAAAAAAAACAAGCAACCACATGCAGCAGACCACAACGCTAGGGTGGGTCCTTGGCCCATATAGGAGCATGAGCATACATGCATAAGTGTGCATGTACAAAAAAGATATATATATATATAGCCACCAGGAGCTCTTTAAAAGATAGTATTGGACGCTCACGCATTATAATAACAGAAATGGAAAGAAGGAGAAAAATACATAAGTTGGAAAGGAAAATGACGCGTCAGAGCAGGGAAATAATAGCGTGTAAAACAAAAGGAAAATAATAACAAGAAATGAGAACGGGGATCATAGAGGTCTGCCGTATTAAAAATAAAAAATAAAAAATACAAGACATCAAGCACAGGAAAAGAAAGAAGAAACGTGTATACAAAATGATATGAAATTGGTACAAGAAGAACGCATCAGCACTTCTAGCCTCTATAAAGAGAAGTCTTTCTACACGAGCTGTGAGGTCCGTTTATACCACTTTCTCTCCTAATCCTTTCATCTACTACTCTCAAGCTTTCTTCTTCGCAGAAGTATCCATATACTCACGTTTTATCAATCCATTATTCTTCGATTTAAGTCCCTTGTTGCTCTGTAAACTACATATAGGAAAGGAAGTGCAAACGTTTCGGATACATCGTTATCACTTGCTTTTCTTCTTGCGTCTCTTTCTTCTTCATTTATTTTATTTTGCCTTTGCGTATCTCAATACTTCCCACCCACGTTACGCGCAAACTGTGGGAGGTTCACTGTGGAAACGTTGGATGGTGTTATTTTTTGGGAACTCAATCGGTTGGATAGTACGGAAGGCCGATTAATTTTCCCCTGAGATGCCCTAGTAAGCGACTGGGCCCTTTTCGAGCGGCACGCGGCTTCTGAATTATTCCATTCATTCAGAAGAAAATTGGTCGCTTTCTTGAGTGACTCACCGTCATCCACGCCATCCACTGTGTTTGGCTCCACATCAGTGTTGTCTTTCCCGCCGTCGCCAATGAGGCCCCGCTGGGAAGCCGCGCTTCTCCGCGGTGCAACGGGGTACGTCGTCGTCAACGCGTCGACGGTGGGACGTCGGCCCTCAGTGCTGCCGCCGCGCGGTGAAGCACCGATCGCCTGTAGCACCTGTCTCTGCCTCACAGTTGCGCCGGAGGTTCTCCTTGAATTGCTCTTCGTTTTCTTTGCTGGGGGGATAGATGAAATGACATTGATGCGCTGCAACAACGTGTTAACAATTTCTTTAGCCCTTTTCACGTCTTCTTCAACAGCCTCAGTAATTTTTGTCTCATAGCGTGGGTCTTCTAGTACATCATCTTTCATAGTGAGAGAGAATTCTTGAAACAGATCATTGAGCTTCGCCTCATTGGGATGAGACTGCAAACGCACAGTTGTGACCACATTGGATAAGGCTTTATGTACATTGATTAGTTGCTCCAATGTCAGCTTGGCTTTTTTAAGCATCTCCTTGTCATTTCTTTCCATTTGAGAAGCACCGAGGAGTAGCCCTTCTTCCAGCTGTAAAGATCTACGACGCTGCCTCTCCATCGCTATCTCAAATCTGGCCTGTCGTACATCCAGAGGAACGGGAATATAGGCACTGCACCCGACATCACGCTTGGAAACAGTGGGTTTAGTGGCAAGCCGGTTGTCTTCTTCCACCACCTGAACCAGGGAGGAATTCACAAGCTCAACCAACTGAAAGAGGAGTTCACGATGAGAGTGCTGCAGTTTCTCAATTATTGATTCAAATGTTTTCTGAGTATCTGGAGGAATACTTCTCGTCATGCTCCCACTGAATCGAAGTGTTTCAAGCATCATTCCATGTATGCCGCGAAGCCCTACGTCTTGCGCCTGCTTGAGACGAAGACTCAACCGAAAAAGACCGTCACGGAGGGCATTCAACGTGCCCCTGTGCACCGATCTTTGGAGCTGTGTTTTGATGTACTCGTCCTGTGGAGTGGCATGCGAAAAGGGCAATATAAATGGAAATTTCAGAACGTCTCTCGTAGTACTCATAAAGAATGGCTGTGATAACGACAAACTATTAGAACGTCCTGTTGCTGTTGTTTTTGGGTTTAGTAATGAAAGAGTTTCCGTAAGTTGCGTGCTGCCGAGAGTGGAAGACAAGTCATCAAGCGGAGACTCCTGCAGAAATGCATCTTCCATCTCCATCTGTTTCCCTTCAATACGCTCAGATCGTTGCTCGTACAAAAATCTGGCGCGATCATAACGGCGTTTATACCGTATTACAGACATTTTGTCGCGGAAGGCCTCTTCAAACCGCCGATCCGGAACCAATAAAAGAAGCTCGTCCTTGTCTATAGATGTGGAGCGCAAGAAACGGCGCAGGTGCATTTGCTCCTCTGTGGCGGCATTCAGCGCCGCCTCCATCTCACGTACCTTCTTCTGTGATTCCAGCGTACTCCGTTGTGCCTTTCGTAGTTCCGCGTGCGACTCGGCGATCTTAAAGCGCATGTGAGCCTGCTCGCCATTCTCCTCCTTGAGCGCCGCCTGCAGTTCCGCGACCTTCTCGTAGTAGTAGCGGCGCTCGCCTTCGACCCGCCGCAGTAACTCGCAGCACTCGTCCAGGCGCAACTGGAGTGTCTCCACCGCCGCGACCGCGCTCCCCGCGTCCGACGGCATCCTCGAGGTGCACATGAGGCTGGGGAACGGCGCGCCGGTCTCGGTCGCGGGGTCGGCGTCGTCCATGTAGCCGGTGGTGGTAAGGAGGTTCAGCGAACTCGCGAGGAGCGCCTCGACCGCCCCCTGCAGGTCGGCGTCCGCACCGGCGTCCATCACTAGGGGGGGCTTGTCCGGAAGCATAGTGAGGAACCCGAAGAGAGAACAAAACCTGAAAGTATTGAAAAGAAGAAAATTTTTAAAAAAGGAAGGGAAAAGGAAATCATCACATTTTGCAGATTGGGGTGGGGGGATAACATACTATTGTTGCTGTTATTGCTGCTGCTGCTTTTTCCCCCTCACTCACTCACACACACACACACATAAACACAAATGCACCTCCCAAAAGAAAGGGATAAATAACAAGAGAGAAAACACACAAAGACCAAAAAAATCATCATCATCATCATCATCATCATCATCATCAATTATCATCATCAATTATCATCAATTATCATCATTATAGGATATCCGTTACATATTTATTAGAAAAGAATGTAAGACTGATGGGTTGGATTATGATGAACTACACCCGCATGTGTGAACTAACGCAGCGCATACATCTTTACCTTGAACAGATCCTCAGGCCATTCCTTCTGCAATTCTTCTTTCACAAGGTTCACCCCTGCGGCAGCAAAAATTCGCTTATAATGGGCATCTGAACGGGTCAGACTACTATCCTCCTTGTCAACAACAAACTGGTCATCAGACGAACAGTTTTCCTTGAAGAAAATATACCCCTTAGGAGTAAGTGCAGTCTTGCAGTGTGCCAAGTACTTCACAAAGTCATCGTCTGTCAGATAAATAGCTGTCCACTGAATCACAATAAGATCGTACGTATTTGGCTTTAGTTTGGCTTTTTCCATGGAAGAGAGAAAAAACTCACCAACCGGATACCCCTTGAGCTCCTCCTTTGCCTTCTCAAGCATATTGGGTACGGGCTCCAATATGTCTGTAACTGTATACAATGTCGCAAGTAAATACTTTGTGATGCGGCCAATCCCAGCACCAGAGTCCAGCGCACGTGTCGTGCCACGGTCAGGCAAAGAAGTGATGAATTCCCTAGACTCCTTAAGGTCTATATCATGAATGTGTTCCATACCACCCAGCACGCCACTCACTGTGGCCGGCACCTTTGACCAGTATTGTAAAGACTTTCCGTACCATCCTGTCTCAGCGTCATACAAGTTCCCATTCAGCTCATGTGCCCACATGTCCTCAGCGCATTTGTATGTATGTCCGTCCGTATCACGGCCAGGAATGGGCTGAAGAGTGGTGGTGGTGGCGTTGGATGCCTGTTGGGGTTTTGTCGGCATTCCCACGATAGCTAACGGCTGCACTCGAAGAACTCGTCGCGTGGTTAAAAAAAAAAGAAAAGAAAAGAAAAAAAAAGATGTCTTCCTCTAAAGAAAAAAATAAAGAATATTTAAAACAAAACCAATATGGGAAGTAAAGAAAGGAAGAAAGGAAAAAAGAAAGAAAGATGTCATTGGACTGGTAACGTCTATTCTCCAGTGTCCCTCGCGTCCCCCGTGTAAAATCCTTCCAGGATCATATCAAGGGAACAAGAAGAAAATATATTGAAGAAAGCAACTAGCAATGGTCATGGAAAAAAAAAATTTTTATTTTTTTATTATATAGTTTTTCTCTTTTTGGCTTCTCTTTCCCCTCCCCTTTTCGTGTTTGTTCCATTTTTCTGTTTCTCTCTCTTTCTCTCCTTCTCTTCCTGCAACAGGTGCAACATGTGTGTATTCTCCTCTGTACCTCACCTCTAGTATGAAGTCACAAAGTGCGGCATGACGTTTGGCTGAGTCTCCCGTGAGTCCTCCTCACTGGCCATGCGATGCCGTGGGAACACATGCCCCCTCCACGTCCCGTCAAGGTCAAGGGTCCCGCCCATTCCCACAGCGTCCTCCGACGCCACGGAACACCACGACACCATCAGAAAAAAGAGAATCACCCCCGGGAGAACAAGAAACACCACGGTCCAGCCAAAGGACCCGTAGGCAGCGCAGATCCACGCCCCTGCGATACCCAGCAAAAGTAATGTTGGCATGACAGAGAACGCCGAGAGAAAGCAAACAGACACACAGATACTGCGCCTTTCAAAGACATTTTTCATACGAGCAGTGAAGAAAAGAAGTGACCCAATCAACAAAAAAAAACCATAGATAACACTTGTAGCAATAGCGATATTTATCGCCGTATCGTTTCTACTTGCCACACTAATTCCGCCCATACAGCAGCAGCAACCTCAGAAATCTATTTCTTGTCGTTGGTTTCTAAAAGTTTGTTTCCTTTGTAAGGATTTTATTTGCAAATCATATGTTACAGGGCAAAACACGAGAAGTTCTCCCATCACACTAACACACAAAATAACAAAGAAAATTTTTTAAAAAGAGCAGACAAACAATGGAATACAATAAACTGCCATGTGCAACATTACGATAGGGAGAAACATAAAAAAAGTAGCAAACTCAAAAGAGGAAAAAAAAATTTATTTAAGTAGCACAATCACAAGTGAGGTCTTATCAGTCATCGCGTTAGATGTATTCTTCTCGTCTAGCGAAAGAAAAATAAGGGAAAAGGTGGATACAAGATCAAGAGATGGAGAAGTTCGGCCTTTCCTTTGGTTTTTGATTTTTCTCTTTCTTCCTTTTGTTGTCTTTCATTTGTTTGATCTTTTTTTTATTTAGTTTTCAAAATGTTTCTGTGTGCAGTCGATGATGGCCCTCCTCTCTCTTTACTTTCAGAGTGCCTTTTACCTGCTCCCCATCACGATCATTTTGCGTGGCTTCGGTGCCTTTATGCTCGGGACCTGCAGCAGCGACAGTATCCAGTGCCGCCCCAAGAACACAGCGACGACTCCCACCACGGTGACCGTCGCCGTCACCACGCCCGGTCCCTTCACCGCGGCGGGCTTGACGTCCTCCACCACCGCCGTCAGGTGCAGCCAGGCAGCGGAATCAATACCATTATTATCCGCATTATTATTATTATTATTACCGCTGAAATCCTTCGGGATGCGGACGGAGAGGGAGGATGCCACGACATCAAGACGGAGCCGTCGCTCCGGCAGCCGCGGGAAGAGCCGCACCTCATTGACCGTGTGCGAGAGGCCGGTGAAGGCGAAGGTGCAGGTGGCGTCGAGGGGCTGCGAGCGGTACACGCCCCCGCTGGAGCTGTCTAGCACCTGTACGTCAAAGTACTGGCTAAAGCTCGGCGACACGGACACACTTCCAGCAATGCTCAGGGAGTCTGTGGGTGTCGCGGCGTGGGCGCCGGGTGGGGCAATGAGAACGGTCAAAAGCACTGCGGCAATAACTAGCAACGGCACAGACCCTCGTAGAGAAGACATGGTATAAAGAACTGTTGAATTATCTCTCTATGTATATATGTCTATTCTTTTCCTTATTAAGACTTTATACTCACTTTTTTGTCCTTGTTCCACGATCTCTTAATGTATTTCCCTCATGTGCAAAAAAAAAAAAGGAAACGCATACAAGGAAAGAAAAGAAGGAAAGAAGGGTACGCAGTCAGATAGAGAAAGAGAAAGAGAGACAGAGAGAAAGGGAAATGAAATCAAAACCGAAGAAAAAAACAGACGACAAATGCACAAGCCAGAGACTTGAACTAAAGTCCAGAGACAGGAAAGAAGAAGAAACAACAACAAAACAGGAAAAGAGAAAAAAACACAGAAAAAAAAAATAGATAACAATAAAATAAACAGATAGATTTTTAAAGAATGTAACGTCTACGCTGGACCGACTTTGCCGTCGAAGGTGAAGCCGGCAATGTTGGTGTGATCCCCCTCCTCCTCCTGCGAACTCACCCGGGGTTCCTTTGATGTAAAATCCTCGTCGAAGTTACACAACACATCACTGCTAGGGCGGAATGGCGGCTCAATCTCCCGCCGGCTGAGTTTCTCCCAGTCAATCTCGTCAAAAAAAGGATGCTTTTTGAACTCCTCCAAATCCTGCAAACGTGTCTTGGGGTCGCGGTCCAAAAGTCTGCGGAGGAGGTCCTTCGCTTTTTCCGATATTACAGGAAGGTCGCTTTCATCGTCGCCATCGGCACCAAACTTCAGCTCTCCTTTGAGAATTTCTTCATACATTTCGTTAGAATTTTCATTAAAAAAAGGTGGAATGCCCTCTATCATTTCATACAATAAAATACCCAACGCCCACCAATCAACCGCCTTCCCATATGGCTGTCCAAGAAGAAACTCGGGTGCTATGTACTCAGTTGTCCCACAAAACGTAAAGTTACTGGCGTTACTGACATTCATCTTTGCCAACCCAAAGTCTGTTAGGCATACATGACCATCCTCGTCCAAGACAACATTCTCCGGCTTGAGGTCGCGAAAGATGATATCAAGACTGTGCAGGTATCCAATTGCCAAGGCTACTTCCCCACAATAGAATTTGGCACGGTACTCGTCAAACACTTTCTCTTTTCCAAGATGAAAAAATAATTCTCCGCCAGGCAAAAAGTCAAGTACAAGATACAAACAATTCTTCGTCTGAAATGCATAATGAAGTGATACAATAAAAGGATGACTGATCTTTTGCAAAATGTGCTTTTCAGCAGAAATGTTCTCAAGCATATTCTTCTGCTCAATGAGTTCTTTCTTCATTTCTTTTATTGCATACAATTTATCAGTACTTTTTTCACGGGCCGCAAATACATGACTGAATGAACCAGCTCCTATGGTAGCTTTAAGTTCAAAGTCATCCAGGGAGATTTTTCGTTTTCGTCCAGAATACAAAGTAACCGTCTCATCCTCATCACTGCTCGGCTCCGTTGTCTTCAGCCGCACTTTGTTCTCCAGGTTCACATTTGCCATCTTATTCATCCACTCTTTTTTTTGCTCCTGAGAATCAGCGGTAAAAGTATACGTCTTGGGGAGATTTTCACCCTCAGCTGTCCACGATCTAGGGTCCTTCAGATCGTCAATGAAACGAGCATCTGTGAGATCCATGCTACCTACTGGATTCACGTCTGGTCTTGGGGGTCTGCTCCTCCAGTAGTACAGTATGGGGCCGTGGAGTTCAAAATAGCAAGTCTGGCTTTTCTTGTAGAACTTCCCACTTGCCTTTTGAAGATAACCCGAACACTCAGGAGACATTTTTGTCTTCCGTATGTAGGGTTTATTTTTCTACTGTTGTTCTTTTATTGTTGTTAATCTTGATTCTATTTTGTTTTCGTTTTCGTTTTGATTTTTGCTTTCCCCCTTATCGCCTTTGTTGTTGGTGGTGGTGGTGGTGTTATATGTGTAGTTTCCGCTGCTAATTCTTTTGTTCGTGTACAAAATAACAAAATAAAAAAGAGCTCGCCTGTTACGCAGCAAAAACAGACACCCAGAAACACGCACAGACAATATCGAGTTACTATCTCCTCTTCTCTATCTTTTCTTTTCGTTTTCGTTTTTTATGTTTGTGTACTACACCCTGGTTTTGCCTTCCTGTTGGTTTCTTTACAATGCTCTGGGTAATCAAAAAGAACAGAGAAGAAAAGAAGGAGTAAAAGGAGAAAAAATGTACACCCAAACATATATATATGAAGAGAAGGAGAAAGAAATCCAAAGAAAATGAGTTTGTTTTTGCACACACAAACCACCAAAAAAAAAAAGCAAGAACTCAGTAATTGTCCTCCGTATTCTCTCTCTTCTCGAATAAAAAATCATGTCATCCCAGTTTTTTCCCTCGCGGTCACAGCACTTTGATGACGTGTATTCTCTACCAGTGCGGCAACCCAGAGAACAAAATACCACCGAAGAAGTTGCATGTCATTTGTCGTGAGCGTTAACCCTTTTGAAACCCCAAGAGGAGAACTAACACTTGTAGAACAGTTCGCTACACCAATAGCCATCGCTTTCTGCTCGTAACTGTGAGGTTGTTTGTTTTGATTATAGCACCAACGTCTCCAGACCTTTTTCTTGAGTTGATTCACGTACCACTGGTTTGCAATGGATTCAGACTGAGAATAACAACTCAATCCATCGCCGGGGGTGTGGGATGTCTCCAGTGACAGGAGGGCAACTTGAACATCTAACGGTAAGGCATCGTACTGCAAGACAGATCGTTTTTCTCTTGGCTCATCATATTTTGGGGCATTTTGCGGTTGCGGCAACTCGCCAGTCGCAGTGTCAGGTAATCGTGCATTAGAGGTTGCCAACCGCGCTGCCCGCCTCTGTGTGGCTCCCCGTTCCACGCGTTCTACAAAGGCGCGGAATATTGTCTTAGGGGCAGAACTTATTCTGCACGGTGTATGTTTGGTACTGGAATCCCATGGAACCCGCTTGGCATCCTTTTTCGGGCAGCTGTCAGTTGGGCGATCGGTTGATTTGTGCACAGTCCCTTCAATGTCATCAGATGCACTTGCTTCACTAAGCCTTTGCCGTTCCTTTCGTTGTGAAACGCATCTTGCAGTATGCAACACAGGAGACCTTGCCACTGTGGGGCATCGCCGTCTAGCAAGACTCTTGACCTTCTTCCCACCACAACATAACTCAGCTTTCAGTAAACCCCTCACGACTTCCATGTCTTCAGGGGCCAAAGATTCGCATGCGTCTGTACGGGAATCGCACACTTCGGGCGGTGAAGCCTCCGTGTGCGAGGGCCGCAGATGGTACGGCGACGCCTGCGCGGCGGTTTGGCCGACGATGCGCTCGAACCACTCGTTCTGCACCTCCTCAATGGCCCCATCAACGTCCGTTGTCAGAGAAAAAGTTCTCAGTGGGTCGTCTATTAAAGTGTCATCAACCGCCTTACGGACGGTGCACGTGTAATCAAGAGCCGCCGCAGCTGCAGTGGGAAGGGACGACCGCGCGGCGTCACTCAGACAGGGCAGGGGAGCATGTGTCTCTCGGAAACTCCACAGGCCAGACATTCGGGCGGCCTGGAATTTTTGTCCCCCTTTACTTTCATTTTGTTTTTCCCAATGGAAGAAGGAAAAGATAATTTTAAAAAAAGTATATGTTGGTGAGTAACACTAGAAACATCATATATGAAAAAGACAATTCCAATCACCACTCCTTCCCCCACCACCGCACTACCGATAGCATGATCTGGCGCTCTCGTCACTGCAACCACTTCATACTCGAGAAAAGTACAGAACAAACAAGAAAGTAGAGGGGGAAACTTATTTTCATTTGCTTTGTACGTCTTTCTAATGATTATTTTTTGTTAACAATGGGAAAAAAAAATCACGCGTCCCTTCGCTGATTCCTAATGCAATAAGGCATTTCTCTGTGCGGTCCCGCAAAAGCCTATTCTACACCCATCCAACCGCTCCTTCCTCCTCTCTCCATCGCCGGCTTATGTCGAGTCCTTTAGATGAGACATATGTGATACACGTTGCTGTGTGCATTCTTCATTTTTTTTTGTTTGATTATTCTCTCTCCTTCGTTACTTCTGAGTGAATACGTATGCGGGTTTGTCTGGTGGATGCAATTTTTCCTTGGGCTCTCTCTCTCTTTATTTATTTTTTTCTTTTATCTATCTTCCCTGTTGACCTATCTCTACAGGGATAGAAGATTTCATCATGGCCTCTCTTACTTAGTAGACAAGGCAAGAACGATTTTTTGTGCGCGCAGCTGGTCCTTCACGTTGTTTAGAAATCTCTCAATATTCCCCCTCGGGACGTCACTCGTGAAGGCATCGCGTTCCTTCAGCAAACGCTGCTCAACCAACTTCAAGATCTTTTCATCACTCGCCTTGTTCCGTAGTTTGCAATCCTCAGTGGAGGTGCAAATAACCCGCACGCACTTCAATACCTCACGTGGCGGCGCAACCACGACGCTCTCCTCCAGCCGCTTCGTGAGTGTCAGACTGACGTTCTCTCCAAGCTCGCCATTCTCGGGGTTCGCGCTATATGCGTTTTCTAATGCAATGCGAGCCCGCGTTAAATCACCAAGAAAGCAGGCATAAATATCCATCCGAACCTCTCTCGATGGATCCTCCTCGTCATGTTGGCTCGCCCCCTCTTGATCCTCGCATGAAGGACGCTTGCCAATGCAGTAGTCCCCAATCTGCTGCAACAGTGCTTTGGCTTGAATCTTTTCTTCTGCCACAGCCTCCGCCAGCGCCGCACAGCGACGGAAGGTGTAGCGATGGAAGCACATGTCTTTCCTAACCGTCTCCAGCATGGTATTTAGGACAGGAAGAGGCAGCTCCGCTCCACAGCGCCGAGCCTGGCGCATGATGAACGTTGCACTTGAACCGTCAACGTAGAGAGCCACCTTCTCTAGGCGCTTCCAAAGTGCACTAACCAACTCGTTAAGTTTGGAATTGAGCTCTTCTCCAGGCGGCTTTTCCTGGGCACGATAGCCTGCCACCGACGCAAGAAGCTCTCCAATTTGTTCATCGGTATGAAATCCCACTGTATCTATTGCCCGTTTAACAAGTTGAAGAGAAACCTCTTCAGGAACACAGAGATGTGGCGTAGCCCTCAGTAATGTGATTACTTCGCGAGAGTGCATCTTATCAATATTAGATACAGCTTTGGATAAAACAGCATTTGACAACTCTTTCCAGGCACTCTCATCGCTCTTGCGAAGAGGTGAGTCCACCAAGGTACAAGCCAAAGTGGAAAGCTGAGGTACAGGCATCGTTGGAACACAAGATGACAACTGTCGCAACATGGATTCCTGCAAAGAAGCATTCGAATAAATTTTGGATCGCTGAAATGCTTGCAAGATCATGACAAGTTCTACCGGACTCATCTGCGTAAAAGAAGACTGTACAGCTGGAGTTACCTCCTGCAACAAGATAACATCACCATCTATCACAGAAAGGGAACCCACGGCACTAGCAAAAAGAGCCAAATTCTGTGGAGAAAGAGCATCAATATTCTGGCGCATCCACTGGACGGCCTGCTTGATTCCCTCCGAGTGAGGAAAACAGCGGAAAGTTGCAGCACAATTAAGAAGCAATATTACCGCCTTCTCATCCTGTGAAGAAGGATCCACACGTACACGGCGAACTGCACGACGGGCCTCACGTTGAATATCTTGCCTATCCTTTTCTGATTTAGCGTTTTTGTACTGTCGCTTCATCTCAAAAAGGTTCTTAGCGGCCTGCTCATCAAATGGCGCTTCCGGGGGCCGCTCATCACCACCACGCCCATCTTGGAAACGACCTCCACGAGACGACTCTCCACCTCGCACATGTCTCCCACGCTGGCCACCCCACTCGCCTTGGTTTCCTTGCTCGCCGTAGTCACGTCTGCCGCCACCACCACGCTGGCCACCCCACTCGCCTTGGTTTCCTTGCTCGCCGTAGTCACGTCTGCCACCACCACCACGCTGGCCACCCCACTCGCCTTGGTTTCCTTGCTCGCCGTAGTCACGTCTGCCGCCACCACCACGCTGGCCACCCCACTCGCCTTGGTTTCCTTGCTCGCCGTAGTCACGTCTGCCGCCACCACCACGCTGGCCACCCCACTCGCCCTGGTTTCCTTGCTCGCCGTAGTCACGTCTGCCGCCACCACCACGCTGGCCACCCCACTCGCCTTGGTTTCCTTGCTCGCCGTAGTCACGTCTGCCGCCACCACCACGCTGGCCACCCCACTCGCCCTGGTTTCCTTGCTCGCCGTAGTCACGTCTGCCACCACCACCACGCTGGCCACCCCACTCGCCTTGGTTTCCCTGATCGCCGTAGTCACGTCTGCCACCACCACCACGCTGGCCACCATAATCAGAATTACCTCGAGAGTACCCTCTTGGGCGCTCGTTGCCCCATTGTCCACGCTGAAGGACGCATTGTGTACTACAGATGGCCCTTCTAGGGTCCTTGCAACCCCATAATGTCATTCTCGATATCCAGTGACGTATCATTGTCTCCCGTCACCTTGTATGAGTGCTTTTTGTTTTTTTTCTCTATTGTGAATATTTCAGTTGAATAAGCTTCTGAACTCTGCACAACCCCTATTGTATCATTGTAAAGAATGAGAAAACAAAAAAAGCAAAAAGGAGTCAACTTTACCAAGAAGTAACTATTCCAAACGAAATCAATCATTGACACTCAAGCAACTAGTATCTGTGTTCACACACTTAATTTTCTGTGATGGAGCGGACTCCAATGCATCAAACCATTTACAGGAAAAACAGTAGTCATTCAACCACCCTCTGTAACCTAAGGACCTGCTCCACATGAAATGAACATTGTGGAAATCGGGAGAGAATGACATATACAGACTGAGACCTGTAAAGCACATCCAACACAAAATATGAACTCACAGAAACACGCAAAAAGAAGTAAAAAAAAAAAGGATAGAAACAGAGAAGGGGTGATCAAGAACAAGCTCTCTAGATATATTATTACAGGTCCATCTGGTTTCACAGTGTTTTCACAAGTCTCTCACCACCTCGCAGAAAAGAGAGAGAGAGAGAGGGAGAAAGAAAAAAGGAAAAAGAAAAAAATTTTGTTTCCCTCATTCGTAAACAGCAAAAGGAAATAAAAGTGTAGTGATAAAGCTTATGGACAAAAGTCACATGTGAAAGTTAAAGTCTTCAAGAGAAAATACAGGCAAAGCAGATAACGGATAAAAAAAAAATCTATCTACCTATCTGCTATGAAAAAGCTAGTCACGTACAATTCTTCACCTTTTTCAGGAATTACACAAATGGAAATTTCATTCAAGTAGAATATTTTATTTTTTTTCTCCTCGCAAATTATCTGTTTTCTGAGTCTCGCTTTGCTCCTCTTTTGGTTATTATTAGGTCCGACTCACGTTACCAGAATTACCATATTTTCGGCTTGCTATAACTGATTCCAAAAAGCGTTTGTGGAACTCGATGCGGTCACTGTCCGTCGTGGGTCGTTCCTTCAGCAAAGCCAAAACCCACTCGTTAAGGAACTCGCAGATGTTATTTTCTCTCATATACTTGTTGTCCTCCAACTTCTTGGGATGAAAGCTACCAGTGTCTGGGATCTCCTTGCCGTCTGCAATCATCTGCACCAACTCCAAACAAAAGCCTGCGACATCGTTGGGGTGTTCTCGGAGGAGGGAACTGGATATCAACTCAAAAAAATCCACGGAATTCCCCTGGCGCAAGTACCCCTTCGCCTCATCAATTGACTGCTCGTTTTTTGCCCACTCTGGAATGCTCATGATTGCCAACTTGTGGTTATTGTAAATGCTTTTGCACTGAGAACTAAGCAAAAAGAAGAAAAAGAGGTGAAGAAGGGGTCTGAAAGAAGCATCCGTAGAATATCTTCTTTGCAACAAGAATAACAGACACACATACGCACACACACAGAAAAAAAAAAGAGGAAGAGAGGAGAAAGGGGAGAAAGGGGAGAAAGGGGAGAAAGGGGAGAAAGGGGAGAAAAGAAAACCGTTAAATAACAAGAGGAGGAAACATGGCAAAGAAGAAGGTTCAAGTTAAAAAAAGGAGAAATGAAAAAGAGAAAAGAGAAAATATCACAGTTTTTTTTTCTTTTTTTTTCCCCCACCACACCACAACCACCACTACTTACTGTATGACTGGGACTTTCTTTTCTTTTTGTTTGGTTTTCTTTTATTTTTTGGAAATCAAACAGAATATGATTTCGGCATATTTGACTGTTGTATACGCTTCGTGTTTCTCCCTTCTATTGTTGTTTTGGTTTTTGTTTCGTTTTGTTCTTCATTTGCTTCTTTTTTTCTCTTTGCGTGTAAACACGCACAACCACTTCCATTAGATCACCGTTACTGCTTCTTGTACCCAGGTAACACCTTCCCTCCCCCCACCTCCACCCCAAGAAAAAAAAACCTGAAGGCATGGCGTTTCAGAAAATAAGACATTGTGAGCCATCAGTCATTAAAGTTTTTCATGATCACCCCGGCCTCTTCCACGGCTATTGTTGTTTCGAGGGTTTATACGCCTTCTATTACCACGCCCACCTCCGCGTTCTTGCATGTCCGCAATGGGCCTTTGTCGGTCGTTGCGTTGACGAGAAAGCTCTGCCTGCTGCCAGTTAAGATTACCCAACTGACGGTTGCCGTGATAGGTACTTGGATCCGGGTCATCCCACAAGTCTTCGGCAGACAGAGAACGCGATATATCATTGTCCCGCTGTTGTGATCGCATGGAAAATGGGTCCGTGTGATGTGGAGCTGTGCCCTGGCCTTCACCTTGGTAGTCGAACTCCATTGGGTGCCTTTCATGGGTGTTATTACCTCCACGACGACGATTACGTCGTCGGCGATTTCTCCCATAAGATCTACTATCATCTCTCCTATGGGAATCCTGATTACCCCATTGATTACGTTGCATGCGTCCCTCATCATATCTACTCAATTCTTGAGGAACACTATAAAAGTGCGGGACAGCCACATCACTTTGCATAGGAGGGCTAAGGAACACATTTGTATCCGTCTGTGTAGCTCCAGGACCCGGTGTTTGCGACATTGGTATAGGAGAAGACAGTGGTGGAGAACACATTCTTGCCTGAGGACTGCCAGATATTTTTCGAAAAAGAATTTTAGAAAGATGAACAGCCTCATTATAAACACGATCCATTGGCGAATACATGTTGACAATTCGTTGAAGAACCTCCTCAATGCCTTCATTAATAATAGCCTCTGCAACCTGAGTATTTTCCCAACATAAGTATGTCAAGGCCTTGATTCCATGTACAAGAAGTTTGTCTGTTGTAATGTGGGTTCGCATGGCAGTGACAATTAATGGAATGGCACCGGATTCAGCGAGAAGTTGTCGGTTACTCTCAGAGTTAAAAGCAAATTGAGAAACAGCTCTACATGTAGACTTCTGTAAAAGTGGGCTTTGATGGTGTGCACGCATGGCCTTAAGAATTTCTGGAATAGCCATAACGGCAACCTTTTCCTTGATCTCAGAGTTCCAAGCTAAGGTTCCAAGAACAGAGCAGCCCAACTCCAGCATACGTAGTCTCTCAAAATTTGCCATTGCATAAATAACACACTCTACCCCTCCAAGATCATAAATTTGCTTCTGTGCCACTGTGTTGTCGAAAGCCAAGGCACTCAAGCCACCACATGCATTCAACTGTACCTTGGGAGCATTTTTATACTTTTTCATAGCCGTCAGAAGAGCCTCTACACCATTGAATTCTGTCACGGCCTTATTAAGGTTTGCGTGTTCATAAGCAAGGTGGGCCAAGGCGTTACATGCCTCTTGTTGAACCCCTTGAATCCCTTGGAAATTTCGCATCGCTGCCACCACGTACTCCACAACATTTAACTCATATAATTTGTCCTTGTAGGCAGGGGAAATTAAAGAAAGAGTCACAATAGCACGGCATGTTTCTTCCTGAACCTCACTTACATTCTCGTGTCTTCGCATAGCCGCAACAATTTGCTCAAGGGCGGGCTCCAACTCTTCTGATGGACACGTTCCAATATTTGCCAGTGCACGTGAAGCATGTACTTGGACCTCATAATTATGTAGATGATTTCTCATAGCGTCAATGATGACACTGTAGCCTTTCTTCTGCGCAATTTTAGCAGAATTTTCTTCATTATTCCAAGAAAGATACGACAATGCCAGACACCCATGCATTTGTACTCGATCATAACTTGGGTGCTGTGTCATTCCTTTTATTATTAATGGAATCAATCCATTACCACACATCTCATCACGCTGGGCCTCACAATTGAAGGCAACTTGAGCCAAGGCCCGACACGCATTCTTGACAAGGCCAGGACTCGTATAATGTTCCTCTAGCGCCTTCATAATTAATTCTACTCCACCCATCCGGACCACATCTGCCTTTAGATCACTGTTCCAACACATTGTTCCAATAGCCAGACAGCCATTCTCTTGTAATCGTGACCCTTTTCCAGATCGCATGGCATCCAAAATACGTGCCACGCCTCCCTCCTGGGCGATAACTTGTTGCCCCTGGATATTATTGAATGTCAATCCACTGAGTGCAGCACATGCAGAGACAAGTAAGGGTTCATTATCTGAGAAATTTTTCATAGCTTCAAGAACCAAAAAAATTCCATTCGCTTCTGTTATTTTTGATGTAATCGTTTCGGAGTCAAAAGAGAGATAAGAAAGCAGATTACATGCATTTTCTTGGATGGCAGAATTGGCGTGATACTTACGCATAACTTCCAATACGCGTTGTACACAACCTGCAGAATAAATCAATTGTTTTTGTGCTTTGACATTCATTGCAACACTGGAAAGAAAATGGATAGACTCCAGTGTAATTGTCTCTGACTCTGTTGTCTTGAACACCTTAGTGACAGTATCCCAGTCAATAAAGGAAGAATTCGGGAAGTTACTAAAGACGTGTAAGGCATGGCTGCATAAAAGTTCAGAATCTTTATAACGAGCCATTGCTTCTGCGAGGTATAAAATAACTTTGGAATCCGGCTCCAGAGAACTTGGAACTCCTGAACTTGTCACATTTGCAGCAATTCGAGAAGCATATCTTGTAGTCTCCTCATCACCAATCTGTTCCCGTAAAACACTTTCTAGCACTTCCACCCCATTTGCTTCAATAAACTCTTTGTTAGAATCCACAAAACGATCGGGTGCGTCTGCCACATATGATGTAAACTCTGCAAGAGCGCGACATGCCATTTTACAAACCAAAGAATCAGTACAGTGAGTTTGAAGTGCATGCGCAAGTTGAGATATCCCGTCACCAATAGGGTATAAGTTAAAATGTGACAACAATGCACATGCAGCCAATACAAGTTGATTGTTTTGTATATCTCCCTTTAATGCCTGAACAGCCACAGCAGGAACATCAAACTCGGAGAAAATAGAAACCGTGATTTCATCAGTACAGTAGTAATGAATAAGGGCACAAATCCATCTAATGGTACCAAACCACGTTGCGTGGTGGTTGGCAAACTCCACCAGTTTTTCCACCATGAGTTCTACTTCATCCGGTGGCACAGATGACGAGACACACGTTTGCAGGAAGTAGCACATGGTTTGAGCGGAACTTTTTTCAGTGGAGGTGCGAAGACGCTTTAGAAGCAGATTGATACGATCTTCTGCCTTTGGGGCCTCGGCACACAGAATGGTGTATTCTGGAGAGACAGCCTGGATAGCTGCATGATTCTCACGTGGAGCCCCAGATATAACTTCAATAAAGAGATTGTCCATGCCGGTTTCTTTTCTTTTTTTTTCTTGGGTGGGTATAGGCCTGTTCACCTGTTTGTTTGCTTGACTTTCCTTTTCAATTATTGAGAAGTCTATTTTCTTTGTTGACTCTTCTTTTTAATTCTCTCTCTCCCTCTCTCGCTCCCTAGGGAACTCTGCGTCTGCTTTGATTGTCTTGGTGGCTTTCGCTTTCTCGTTTCCCTTTCTGTTTTTGTGCCCTTTTTTCTTTCTGGAAGGAGGATTTATCTTCTTCTTTCCTTCGTTTGGTTTTTTTCTCTCCTGTCGGACTTTTATGTTCTTCCGTATCGCTTGTGTCTGTGCTTGTGCTTCTGATGATGATACAAATGATGATGACTAGTTCTGATGCCACTCAAAATCGGCAACAAGAAACAAAATCTGTAATTGTTGGTGTACTAATGTGGTTTTGTATCTTTATTCTTTCACTGGTGATTTCATATGCGAGTTCAAAGAAAGAGAAAGAACACACACAAAAGAGGAAATGTATACAAGATATACGAGAATATATATATATATTCGTGATGTGGAAGAACAAACAGTACAAAGTTGTATCTAAGCCATCCCACCAAAGAAAATGAAGACTCACCAGTGATTAATCAAACAAGAGAAAGAAGAGGACACAAATCCAAAAGAAAAGAAGGAAAAGGAAACGGTAAATAAAGTAATCAAATAGTCCATGTCTCACAAAAAGGAAAAGGAAAAATAAAGAGAACTATGTATCCATGATATGCAACTCTGGTAAATCATTCACCTCTTGACTGAGTGGGAGAGTTCCCCGAGGACACATTGTTTCTGGGGAAGCCGCTTCGGTTTTTAAAAAAATATATATCCTTTCCAAAAAACGCCTTATCTGTCTAAAAAAAATATTATTCACGACTGGATTCTCATAATGATGACAAACTTCATCAATCAGTGCATTCCACGAGCCATACCGATCCTCAACGTCTACTATTCCCCCGTGTGCCAACAAGGCACAGCGAGTAGGCAAACCACGTAGTCGGTGGAGAGTCCGGTTATACGCCAAGTCGTAATCAACAGGAATGGGAGGGAAAACTCCCCCCTCAAGCCCCACAAACATGTCAGCTACGTAAAAAATATGCGTGTGTGGATGGTAAAGGCAGATCATGTGCGATGTGTGACCAGGACACTTGATGGAAACCCAATCATCAAACCCCAGCGGAAGGGGGGTTGTATCGTCCAGGCGCAGCGGTCCCTTAGGCATTGGCCAATAAGGGCCCAATAATCCACTGGAATAAACAAAAGGACTTTCACGTTCTACACGACCTAACCGACTCGCCACAAACTGCCCCAAATACACCTCAACTAATTGTGTAATGCGACCCTTTACACCATCGGCGCTTTCCGTCATACCACTGGCGTATGCAACAGGAATCCCATAGTACTCATAACCCTTTGATGCACCAGCGTGATCAATGTGGCAGTGGGTAGAAACAACCAACCGCAGCCTATCTGACATTCGTTGCCTTGCAGATTTCCCGATGGTCATCACTTCTTCTATGTAAAATCGAATCCGCTCCAGATCACTGGGAAATCCGCTATCGAGAAGCAGTAATTTCTCTCGCTCAGGGTACTCAACAAGGTACAGGGCCGAGATATATCCTGGGATACAATGAATCTTCATTGGCTCACCCCCAAGCGTGCGGGTCAACACGAAGCTGGCTGATATATCATTTCCGGATCCGCGGAATCGAGCAGGCGAGCCAATGTACTTGAAAAAAAGGGAAAGACAATGACGCATGTCCTCCAGAAGAAGAAAAAAGAAAGCGAAAAAAAAAATTGTATATTAATAATAATAAAGGGAGGGGGAGAAACAACCAATGGACGGGAAAAAATGTCGAACAAGGCCTCACATCTACACACAGCATGAAGAAAACTTCAGATTGCTTTCATTTACTCACTCACACCCATGAAGATATTGTCAATCGTAAAATATCCGCAAAACAACCCGTCGAATGCAGGCGCCTTCGTCTCTTTCCTCTTTTCCGTCCTTTTTTTTTTCGTTCTTGGACACTAGTTGTAACAAACCCGTCGCGGAAATTTAAAAAATTCCTTTCCCTCCCTCTTCTTCGCTGAGTACAAGATACCCTCCTTACACCTCCTCTTCAGAATCACCACCTTAGAAAAGAAAAACAAAAAGAAAAAGAAAAGAAAGAAAAAATTAAAAAACACTTCCACGATCCTTTAACTCTTAGAACAGACTGAGTGCTTGTTCCACAATCGGAGTCCCATCAATGAGCAAATCCTTTGCCAGACTTTGAGCCTGATCCTTAGTCCCAAGAGCGGCGACAATGGCAAGTCCATATGCCATAGCCGTGCCAGGCCCCATGCTCGTCAAGCACTTTCCACACCGAACAACAGGACTTGATGACCACTGTACGTGTGAGGGGACCTTGTCCTTCAGCGCAGGATAACAAGTAACCGTCTTCACGCCCTCCAAGAGACCCATGGGGGCCAAGGCCACAACAGGGGAGGCGCAGATGCCACCATACCACTTCCCCTGGCCTCGCATCTCCCCCATAATTTTTTTGAGGTGCTCATTTTTCCCAAAATGATCAGCGCCGGGAAGTCCACCAGCAAGGAACACAGCGTCGTACCCAGCGGCTGACTCGTCCTTGATGAGCGAGTCAGTTGTCAACTTCAGGCCCCTGCTCAGAACAATATTCTGGCTATCCATCACCGAAGCCACTGTCACCTGAAAGTCAGCTCGGCGTAATATGTCCGTGATGCAAGAAAGCTCAATGTCTTCTGTGCCATCAGCCGCGGGAACAAGGACCTTCTTTGTCATACTGTTTTATTTGTTTTTTGAATAATGTTATAAAAATGAAGTGTATTGTTTTTCTTTGTTGTTACTGTTGTTGCTATGGCAAATATCCATGTATCAACAGTAAACCAAAAGATTTTTTAAAAAGAGGACAAAGAAGAAAACGTATAAACAAAAGCCAAACAAAACATTTACTAGACAAATTCCAATGTCTCAGGAAAACAAAAACAAAATTCCACACATCTCATCAGTACCCTTCCATATATATATATATATATGTATACTCAAGCGGTAACATGCCCCGACGACAAAACAACAGAAACATTACCCCCAACAGGCAGTGCACAGACGCAAAAAGCGGGGTCATCGGCGGAACCTACATCAAGAGGTAGCACATGCCCCAAGACATGGACCAAATCACCCACTTGAATGTGTCTCTTAGCAAAAGATGCCAAAGTAACACCATAACAACGCACCTGCACCGTAACTGACTTTGAAGAAGGCAAAAAGGGTACATTGTATTGCACCAAGAAACGAGCATGTGGTCCATTTTCAATGTCAGAAGTACTATTATTTTCTTCCACTGAGCCCTCCTCACCATGCATCTGCGCCTCTGAGAGAACTTTCCCAACCAAAGTTACCACAGCAACGGTGCCTGGAGAATCCAAGTATGGAAGTGCCGAGAGTTTCGCTGAGGAATTCTCTACGGGGGTAAAATGCTGCGGAGATTTCTCCTGTATCAACTCGGCAGTGGAAAGACGCAGTGCTGCAGGGGGTGAAACAACATACTGGGCATGGCGTCGCACCTCCTCCTGCTTCATCTCCTCCCTCTGGGTTAATGCAGCTTGATCCCTAGCCTCTTGTACGAGCCGCTGGAGATGCTCCTGTTTAGACATCTCCAAAAGAATTTCGGATTTCTCCGCAGCAGGACTATCCACTGTATCAACAGCCACACCGTTCCCAGTTGATTTTTTCAATGATGATGTTGGTTTCTGCGTTTTTGGTTGACTATTTCTTCGCGTTATGTCGCATGCACCCAACTCGGAAAAAATGTCATCAAGAAGAGAATCACTATTGAAGCGTTGGGCAAAGCCCACTGAAAACAGCCCACAGCGATGAAACCTACGCATGCCCTGAAACAAGAAAAGAGAAAAGAAAATAATAACAATAAGTGTTTTTTGTCAGTTCCATATATCCCGTTGAAATCCTCACCGCGGTGAAGAAGTGAGGGGAAAAAAGTAGGGGGGGAAGGAGAAAAAGTTTTAAAAAAAGATGGAAATAGTAAGAAAAGGAAATGGTGCTACTTGGGAAGCAACCCAGCCTTAACGTAGTCTAATCGCTGTTTCTTTGTTAGCATCTGCTCATCAATAAGATCCATACGAGGTTTGGTCAATGTGTTCATCTCTTTCCCTATGTTCCATCGAGATGGGCTATTGAACTCAAACACAGAGGGAAAGGACTTTACTCGTACCTTTGCCCCACTTGTGGCATGCTGCAGAGTGTAAACTTGCCGCTTCGATACAAAAAACTTTCCAGTCCAATCACCAGTGATGTAGTTCTCTTCTGGTAGGAAAAAGGTCTGACTTTTTGCCGTCATAAAACTCCAAAAGTATGGTGCACTCAAGTTCATCGCGTGGGTGTTTTTAATGTGTGGTCTGCGAAGGAAAGGAAACTTCCGTTGTCCACGACGAGCCAAGTAGAAACCAAATGTCGATTTAGCCATCTTCAAAAACCGTTTTTGACTGCTGGCAAAAATACCAGTCACCATTGCAGCACTGCATGCTCCCGCTACATGAGGTGCGGCAGTGCAACAACGACGAAGCATCCCACCTAAAAGTCGTTTCTATGGACTATTATATTTATTTGTTATCCCACTTGCAAAGAAAAGGAGTACCATCAATAAAAAGAATATATATAGAAAAAAGGGGAAAAAGACACAAAACATAAAAATCGGCGGGCCATTTCTTATCATTACTAGTGTCGACAGCCACCACCACCACTTCACATCACATCCAACGAAAACAGAAGAAGAACCGGAATCAAGAAGGTTCCTTTTTTTGTGTGTATTACACATGTCAGCATCATGTGTTTTTGTTGTTCTTCTTTTCTCCCCAATTCCCTCGTCGCCTTACTCGATCTCATCGCATCCTTGAGGGAGAGCATGTCCATTAAAACAGGACCTGAAAAACGTTTATTAACTAGAGCAGTAAGCCGCCGCCCACCACCAAAAAAAAAAAAAAAGTCCATGAAGCAAATAACACCTGTCCATGATCTAGGCTCGGGAACCTTGGCAAAGACTAATTATATGGTCATATTCAACAACTGTACATATATACCACATAAAAATTAAAAAAAACGAAACATTGACTACTGAGTATAATGGTAGTATATATACCCTCCCTCAATTATTAAGAGTTCTCTTGTGGAAGAAATAAGGCTGTGGATTTCCTTTGCTTCATATATTCACGACTAATCTCCGTCGCTAAAAAAAAAATGAAAAGAACGATTACTTGAATAAGAAAACCTTCATAAGCGGAGTCAAAAACAAGGGGACAAAGAATAAATTTGAATAGTAGCTAAATTGCAGAACAGAGAATGGAAACATCAAATCGCCAAAAAAAAAAAATAGGAGTAATGAAATGGGTCATGTTTTGTGTATTCAAAGCACTCACAGGATGATCATTTTCTTTCGCTTTCACCCTTGTCTCATTCTATTTGTTTGTTTTTCGGGTATATTTATAAACCATTTTTTTTGTTATTTAATTTTATTATATTTTTATCCTCATAATCTGCTTCCCTTTCCTTAGATACTAATAGAGTCCCTCGTTTTACCACATTATCGTTAAATTGGTAAGAAAAATATTTATTAAATAATGAAGGCATTCACAAAAAGACAAATCTCTTAGTTTTTCCTTATTATTCATCGTCAGCAGCAACACCGACCTGAGGTGCCCGAAGCACGCGCTCCCTGATCTTGTATCCACACTTCAACACAACAGATATGTGACCGCTGGGAATTTCAGGAGTGGGAGGTGTTTTCATGAGAGCATCATGAAATTTTGGATCAAACTTACAACCCACCTTGACATCCATTTTTTCAATTCCGTGTTTTGCTAAACCGCTCAACATAACTTTGACGGACAGTTTAACACCTGTGTGAATAGAACTCAGATTTTTGCTACTTTCCAGTTCCTCAATCGGAACCTTTGAGATAACCTCAAGACCTTTCTCAAGAGTATCCACAACTTCCAACATGTCTTTGCCAAAGGATGATACTCCATAAGCCTTCGCCTTCTCAACATCTTCACGACCAATACGACGGGCATTTTCAGCATCGGCAGCACGATAGAGGACCTCTTTCTTTAGTTCAGCAATATTTTCGCTCGCCTTCTCAAGTTCCTTCTCTAGCTTCGTAAATGCTTCCCGACTCACTGGGCCTTCTTCGGCTGCCTTTTTAGAATCAGCCTCATCCTTGGTGGCCTGTGTTGAACACCATACACGAGGGGCTCGGAAAGTGGCAAGAGTCCCTCGACCAAAGCAAAATGCACCGCTCAACCGAAGGGCACGCATTAGTTGAAAATAGTCTAAAAAACATATATATATATATATATATAGAGAGAGAGAGAGAAAGAGAGAGAGAGAGAGAGATACAGTGGGAAACAAAAGAAAAAATATACATATGAAAGAGACATATGAGCATAATGTTGTTATTTATTTCATTTTTTTTAGATTTTTTGATGTTTTTTTTTGTTTTTGATCATTGCTGGCATCGATAAAGGTAAAGTAAAAAGCAAAATAAAAAGGATATATATATCAAGGCGGTAATAAAAGATCCAATTCTCTCATTTCAACTGCTGTCATCATTGACTCTCGTCGTAGAAAACACCATGCAAAACGAAAGTGTCGCATCTGTTCCTTTGATACAAAATCAACATTCCGTATTCCAACATCGCTACGTCTAAGAAATATAGGTATAGATGTTAAGAATGCGTAATTAAAAGTCTGCAAAGAGAGGTCATGAAACAGAGGAGTTACAACATCCGTTCTGGAATCGGTTACAGAAACGTCCACAGATACTCCTCGGCAATCATGCTGCGCCAACACGGGGCAAATGGGCTCATCACACACAGAAGTGGCACCATTACTAGGACCAATTCGTCGTTTAGATACTGCAGTAAGCACATGCTCAGTACCATCAAGGCCACGAAAAGCCACCGAACGTTTCTCACTTGACCCTTGAGTAAGACATCCACAACATTCAAAAAACTCAGCAAGTGGCGCACATCCCGTAGTCCCCTTGAGGTTGCATAACACTTTTTCTCCCTCACATCCGTGCTCTAAAGCAGTAAAAACAATAACACCACCAACTGTTGGAGCCAAAGACCAACGGAACTCAACTCGACGTAATTCTTCTAAGAACTCCCACCAGTGGTCCATTAATAGAGGCTTTTGGAGAAAACCGTACCTCTCAAAACAAATCGACTTCGCTTCATCCTCATCCATCACCGGTGCACTCAAAGAAATACTTGTCTTCTTATCATTTTCCCTGGGCTCACTACTAAGTCTCAAACGTCTCTTGCGCCTGCTCTCAAAAACGGGTAAAGAACCAGCCTCTGGAATATTTCCGCGATTCCCAACAACAAGAAATCGAACCAAAAAAAAACGAGAAATACCACTAAATGCCAAACGACGCATATCTACACAACAATTGAAAAACAAGAATTAAAAGCAAAGACATAGGTGTATACATAAACCGAAAGAATTCCAGAGAAAGTTACATTAGCCAGGAATTGATTCAGTACTCATACGTACTATTTTCAGTTAAACAGATATAAAAAAAAATAAATAACAATTTATGAATATGTATAGAAATAAGCATTCCGTTTAGCACAAAAAATAAAAATAAATAAATAAATAAATAATAATAATTAACTAATTAAATCAAATCGTTCAGCACTCACCCCGCCACAGCAGACTCAATAAAAAAAATAAAAAAACAGTGGGTTGTTTTATTCCGTTTTTTTTTTCTGGAGCAATCCAAAAAAAATAAACGGCGACGCGCTTCAAGTAAACTGTGGGAAGCAAGAAAACCTCGGAATACCATTCCGAATAAGGCTCCCGACCACTCAAAAGAAAAAAGAAACAGATCCCAACCCACCAACGAGTGGGGGAAACCAACCGGCTCCCAAACAGCAGTGGAACCCCACGCCCCGCGAGCCACAGCCGCCCGCCCTCCCGCCACACCTCTTCCCGCAGAGACCCCCCGGGGCCCCAACGCAGCATCCATGCAAGCAGCCCACATGCAGCTTAAAAAAAAACATCCGAGCACCCCCGCCGGCCCGGGCAGGCCTTGAGACGGCGTAGGGGACAAAACGAGCCGCCCCCTCCTCTCGCCAAAACCCAAGAATTGCACTAACCGAATCCCTACAACCCCCGGCGCCCACGCCCGGCATTCGAGACGCACGAACCGCCGCCACTGCCAAAACGAAACCCAGGTGACGAAGCAATTCCCCCCTCTCGCTCACGGCTGGCCCTCGCGCGGGAACAAACCGCGGGCACCACGCCTTTACATTCCCTACGGAAGAACCCTTTTTCCCGGAAAGGCCTTGAAGGAGGTAACGGGTGCCTCGCCTTTTCCGCGCAATCCCTTGCCACGCGTCATGTCCCGAAGACCCAAGCACGACAAGAGAGTCTATTTGACGAAGCCTGCCGCCATGCCCAGTGAAGAACTCCGTTGCCTTCTGCCCGCTTATATTCCTTTGCCCCGCACAATGGCCAACTCGTCAGGAACGGCGCTAGGACACGGATGTGATGGCGGTTTGGCGGGGCAGCGCGAACAGGCAAGCACAGCGCAACATTTGAGGATCCAACCCGGGAGAATAACGGTCGATTAAGATCCCTTTTACGTCCGCAATTGGCGTTTGCAGCCGTGACGATTCTAAAAAGACAAGTTTGCCAAATGCTTTTCACGGATGGCAGCAACTGCCGTTCGGCCAAATATGATTTGCAAATGGGGTCACCAGCGCGTCGCCCCCACCCTTTTCCAGCGGGTTCATACGCTTTGCGGCGAGAAAGAGGGATCAAACTTTGTTCCGCCCGAGAAGTCCGTTACGCAAAAAATTAAGGGCCCATTGGTGAAGTTATCCGCAAACCGAAGACGCACCAAACCAACTAGTTTTTTTCGAACGTCCGTCTGTATACCCAAATAGCCGCACAAGCGCTTCGAGGATAGCGGCTGGTCGGTTATCCAACGCAGTTTTAATGAAACTGGGACTGTTAGATTGGAAAGCCGTCATGGGATACACAAACGCGCGTATAAATATTGTGGAAATAGGCCGTTTTCCACCACAATGTCATCACTAGGCCTTTTCCTGCTGCTGAACGATTTCCCTCATGACCACCGGTGCTCGCTGCTTTTCTTGAAAGATAAGAAGAGAAAGATGTCGTTCTAATATTTCCCAATTGCCCCTATCACAGACTGAAAAGAATTTGTTTCTGAGAAACTTCGGTGGAACGCCTGAAAAAGAGATTCGCTTAACAAGAAAGGGTTGACAAGAGCAGCTGAATCTTGGCAAAGGCACCCCGTACCCCTTTGAGAAATATTACATCTCCCATTGTGGCTGCGAGTGGGCGACCCATAACCACACGCAGGGTGATGACGACATCCTGGGAAAAGAGAAAATGCGCTCTGCGTCGCCACCCTTGGGGATGCAGGGCCAAATTTTTACTGATCCAGGCAAAAGACTTGGCAGCTGCTCCTCCCGATGCCATTAGAAGAACTTACTGTTTCCCTGCCTGGGGAAAAACCGTGCGGAGTGATCCTGAGCGAGATACCTTCAGTATGTGACACTTTGTCGGTTTATACTACGCTGCGAAGAAAAAAAGGCGCAGCATTGTCGCTTGAGAGCAAAAAGAATGTCCTCGCCATTAACGCTGGCTTAAAAAATCGCCACCTTTGCCCCAAACCACTGGCGCGCCGACCTGTGCAAAATATTGTCCTCACTTTCCGGGATTTTACTAGATCCCTTTGCAGAGTTAAGGGGAGAACCACGCCCCTTTGTATTTGAGATATTGTTGAAACAAACCACAGCAACAACAACAGGGCAGGTCCCCCCCCCCACGCGGACCAGTGCCAAAGCCACCAACGCCTCTTCCACCACCAAACTCCATAAATAGAGAGGAGAAAACAGAACAAGCGGCACTAGTAGGAGAAAAAGGCAGTTACAAAAGCCGAGCACAGACACAGCAGCATTTATCCACGGACAGATCATTAAAAAAATGTCAGGCCGCAAAAGTTTCCCAGTCCTACGCCGGGATCGCCTGCAGGGCCCCATGGGGTCAAGCGCTTTTGACCATTACAGCTCACTATTGACAAACATCGTAAGAAGAGAAACCGTAATGCCTCACAATAACGACAATGCTTTCTTTTCCGTATGGCCGCGGTATTAAAAAATATGCTTCCGATCACGAAGTCATTCGATAAAATTTGCCGTGCGCATTGGGTTGCGTTGGCGGAAAAGAAAGAAGAAACCACATGGAGCTTAACGAACCCAACTCAAAACACGCGCCATCCTTGTCCATACCCAATTTTGAACCCAAAGCTCAAGGTGAACCAAGCTCAATTTGTGGAAGGTCCGCTGGCCTTTTTCCTTTCAGAAATTCTGAAACTGGCACATGGAGCCGGCAAGCGCGTGGAAGGAACGCTCGCTGCACCCAGGGCCCGTCTCATAAAAATAAGGCCCCCATTCACACACACATGGCGGCCCAAAAGTGGCAGTCTCCCAAAGCTTTGCCAATCCACTATTCACCGAAAACTATTCTATATGTTGAGTTGGCGTGGTGGAAAGAACAGAGCCAATGGCACGGAATGCCTTAGATAAACTCCAATAGGCCACCGCATGCGTCATCAATAGGGCTCCAATCGGAGAATCCCCGAGCTTTTCTCTGGGAGAAGAGGCCGCCTTGTCCCTCTGAAAAAAAGTGTGTCTGCGCACCGCGTATGGTCGCACGAGGCACCTCGCAGGCACGGTGAAAAAGCATAAATCCATTAACGTGCGCTATTTCCGTCAAAACATCGCCTAAACCCACCCCCAATCTTATTGAAAGTGAATAAAAATTGATTAAGATTTGAAAGTGCCCAAACTGCCATAAATCTTGTCAATAAGCCATGCAGATTTTCTTCAAGATAGCTCTTCTCTAGTTGTGTTTGAACAGTTCTTCCGATCAGGCAGCAAAACGCAAAGCACACATGCAAAAGGTTGAATCACGGTCTCTTTCATAATTCCCCCTTTTTTTTTCAAACGTACCCATGCTGCTGCTACACATGTAGCGCCACCAATCTACAAGGGTTGTTTTTCTTCATCCTATCCATCCATAAAATGGTTTCGAACCCCATATCCAAGCAGCTTTAAAGGGGCTCAGATTCCGTTGGTTCCGTGACCTTCCGAGGAGCGACTGCGCTTCCTCAGTGCACGACCATTCACCTTCTCCGCCCCTAACCTGCGAGGACAAGAGGGATTTGACGCAGCTATAAAGCCCGGGGAGGGGGAGTTCGAAACCAATAAACTAGGATCCATTAAACTGGAAACCAATAAACTAGGGCTTCGATCACCCTCCAGAGACGGTGCCTCAGACTCTGTTTCAGGAGGTGTAGGGCAGGGGTCGTCGCGCTGGAAAAGCTCGCACAGCATCTTCGCGAGTTCCCTGCTAAAGAATACTGCTGGTTTTTCCAGCGAGGGTATACCGTGCTTGGTTCGAGCAGCCTCAAGGCCAGGGCACAGCAGAAGGTGAGCCGGGGTTTCCTCGCATACATGAGACTTAAACCAGGACCGGTGGTTCTTCTTCATCTCATGCACTTCGTGTTTCTTCCATAGATGGACACAAAGTGTGTCTTCTGTGGCGAAAGTCGCGGGGCAGTGGGGGCATTTGAGTGTCTTTGTCACTATGGCGATTGTCTTTTCCTTTTGTCCGTCCTTAATCTCTACTCCAACCCCGTGCGTTGGGTGTTGCCTTTGCACGTGGTAGGTGAGCCCAGTTCGACTTGCGTACGTCTTGTCGCATGCGCCACATCTAAACCCATGGGTGCTCGCATCGGTTGGTGGTGGTGTGGGCGCATCGTCATTGTGTTTTGCCTTTTTATGCGCCCGCAGTGCGTCTTTGCTGAAGAACTGCAGTTCACATTCGTCACATGGCCATATGCGTTGCTCTGGTTGCAGACGTCTCCTCTTTGGTGGTGCGGAGGGAGGCTCAATTTCAGGCATCTGTTCATTGGGGTGGGCGCCGCGCATGTGCCTGTTGAGTCAGGTATGCGCATATGATTTGTCGCAGAAGGGGCACTTCTTACGTCCAGCGTCCAGCACGGTGTTAGCATCATCCGATTCTGATTCTTTGCGGGGAGGGGATCTGCACCGTCTGCTGCCTATAAACATTGGGGGAGGCAGCGGTTCGGGTTTCCCCGGATGATGTGCTCTTACGTGCCGTAATGCCCGCCGCACATGGCGCTTGCTTACGCAATACGGGCGGTATGGGCGATTTGCGGTCGGATCGACTTCGAATGTTGTGGTGTTGACTTTGCTGGGGTTTTTCTGGGAGCCTCGGTTCGGGTCGATCTGGGTGTATTTTTGCCAGGTGCTGAGAGAAGCAGTGCGGCACATAACTGTTGACGCGGTAGGGGCACTGATATCTTTTTCTCTCGGCATCTGCAAATTGTGCAGTTGGGATCTTTTCTACTGCGGGAACAGTGGTGAGTAAGCATTCGTGGCTTTCAAGGCGGTGCTGTTCGCGGCAAACCTTCTTGCACGCAGGGCATTGGTACTCCTGTTTACGGCGTTTGACCGGAGGCTCTGCCGCAAGGATTGGTACAGGTGTCGGTACAGCGGGAAGAAGCGGTGCTGACAGCGCTGTGGCTACAATGCCGGCCTTCGGCAGGGGCGTGGGGGGATGTTCCGCGAGCATGTGCTGTTTGAAATCTTCCTTGCTTTGCGTGTGGTGCGGGCAGTGGGGACATCGTATATAATGCCCCTCTGGCGGGACTGCGAGTGCCGACTTTGCGGCGGACATGGGCCCCGCTGGAGTCATGCCGCGTATGCGACTCATATGTCGTCGTGCATTTCCTCTATTGGAGCATGCGCGAAAGCATATGGGGCAAAAGAGAGCTTGATTTGCTCTCGTCACAAATACCGGATCCACTTGGGGAGTTGGGTCGTTGCCGGTGCGGGTGGTGGCTTGGGAGGCGGTTCTGTTGGTGGGGGGTCAACACCGGGAACTTCCACGGACAGGGGGGACGCGCCCAGTTTTGTACACCATCTGAACTGGGGTCGGTGCTGCCTGCCATAACTCTGTGCAGCCATCCGAAATGTGTGGAAACTCCTGTGCGACACTGGGCCAGGATGCTGGCACCGTGCCTGAGCATGGCGGTGTTCTTGGGGGCAGGTCGATGGTGACCAAGTAATTGTTGACGCACTGTTTTCAGGGGCGCAGGGTTGTCTTCAGCGTCCCTTTTCTTTCTTCTCTTTATGGACGTGACGATGTCCGTGACCCATGCCGGGGCAGTTTGAGGAAGTTTTGCCGCCTCTTTCGCTAGTTTATCGGCCTGTTCATTGTTCTCCACTCCCGCGTGGCCAAAGATGAACTGAAAGGACGGCCTTGCTCCCCTGCGTGTTAAGGTAAGGATCTGAGCCCAGATTCTTCGGAGGATGCCATCTGTGACGGTAGTGGGGCCCGTTTTAAGCGCGCTTAACAGCGAGAGGGGGTCGGTGAAGACTGCCACTTGGGTTCGCCGGGGTTTCGTTCTGTGCGGGAGGGTGTCCAGGAGCAGCTGGAGGCCGATCCCCATCGCGACGCATTCCGTGCGGTAGCCGCAGGCTAAGGGGCCGACGCCTTTCTGGCGGGTGCCTATGGGAGTGTCTTTCTTGTAAAGTAAGGCTGCGCTACCAGAATGAACATCGGTTGTGACGGAGCCGTCCGTCCAGAGAGTATAATGTGCGCCGATAAAGCGGCTCGCTCTTTCTACGCATGCTGCGTGTTTCTCGTCATCAGGCGCATCTGCCGTCAATCCACCAGGAGCGGTCGTATTGAAGTACACTCGTGGGGCGATCCATGGGTCGCTAGAGGAGTGAGGTACGGAAAAGTCATCCACTACACTGTATGCCTGCTCGACGTAGCGCAATGCCTTGTGGACAGGGTGGTCGTACGTGAACATGTCCTCCGCTATTTCTTTGAGGTGCCCTCCTCTTGTGGTGGAGTTTGAGTGGCGCTCTACGCTGCGCCAATGGACTACACTCTCAAGTGTATCTAGCCTTGCTTCTTTCAAGGCATCGTCACGGGACGCTCCCCGCGGAATTCCAGCAATCGTACTTGCTGCATGGCAGTGTGTTTTTTCAAGTGATTCCTTTGTGGTTTCCGAAGCAGCCGGCCACCATGCAGTGGAGCCATGCAGCGGTTTTGATTGCATAAGAGCGAGGTGGAGCGGTTTCAGGATGTCGCTCTTGGGCCCCCAGATCGTGGAGGAAATTGCCTTGAGTTTCATGAGGCGGATTTTTGCCGCCTGCAGCGTGATCCCGGCATGGTTGCCAACACCTCTTATGGGGTTGAGCGCCACTCCAAGTATCTTGGGGTGGCGGTCCCCCTGCAGTTTGGTTCCCTTGATGAACAAGGAAAGTCGTCCTGTGAGAGGAGAGCCGAAGAGAGTGTACTTCGCCTTTGGCGCGCTCAGCTCCATAAAGTTTTGACCCGACCACGTCGAAACACAGTCCAGTGCAGTCTGCAGGGTGGATTGTGTTTCGGCCGTGCTTGCTGACGTGGCCAGGATGGTGGGATCATCAGCAAAGAAGGCGTGCTCCAGTGCTGGGATCCTGTTCAGTCGCTCGCTCAGGGAGTTCATCGCGATGGTGAACAGCGGCGGCCCGAGGACTGAACCCTGTGGAACTCCACAGGTGAATTTCACAGGGTTAGAAAGTACGTTCTGTACCTTGACCCTGGCAGTGCGTCGAGAAAGGAAGTCAGCCACCCAACGCGTAAGGCACGGATCTACTCCGTAGCGCCTGATCGCCCAAATAATGCATCCGTGATCCACTGAGTCAAAAGCCCTTGCGTAATCTATGAGGACTACGCCCACCTTCTGGCCCCGCTCACGATCGATCGTCTTCGACGGAAGGTGAACTAGGGGATCCAGTGTGGAGCGGTGCGGTCGGAATCCGGCTTGCTGCGGTAGGATTTGGTTCTCGACTGTATCGTGGATGCGTCTCGCTACAATGCGGTCCAGTAATTTGCAAAGGTTCGACGCAAGAGTAACTGGGCGGAAAGAAGCCGGATCATCCGCAG